>SJYA01000539.1:780889-890682 GCA_006410615.1 Neotragus moschatus | reverse complement strand
CCTGCCTTTATAATGAATATAACTAGCATATAGGAGAAATAAGTATTAACCTTTAAGACTAATCATGTTAAACCTTAAGCTAAGTAAATTCCTTTCTTAATTGTAACCCACTACACCCTCACCCTATAGGAATACAATTTTATCTGGTACCTTCAGAGGGTGGCACCTGGTTTAAGAAAAAATCACCCCTGGAAAAAAATAAGTTTTCTGGTTGACTGATTGTTATCAGAAAGGGCCATAAAATGTTAGCAAGCCTCATGGCCAGAAGATAATGTAAAACCCCTAGATCTTTGTATACATTTATATGAAGCACCTGATTTTGATAAAGGTAAGATCTGCTGACCCCACACGACTCTATGCTATCTCTATGTGTAACAAAAAAGTATATGTGAACCTGAAAAATAAAGAAAACGGATCAGTTTCTGGAAAGACTGATTCCCCCGTGTTCTTTCTTTTCCCCTTCTGGCTGAATTCTCATCTGGAAGGTGGGTACTCTCCAAGTCTACTAATTTTGCCCTGGCTTCTAAGACCCACGTGAGAGGGAGCCCAAGGCAGGGCACCCTTCGCTATTCAAACGGGCGTCAGTGACCTATGTAGGTGGTGCAAGCCTCTTGTCTCGAGGTTTTATTGGTATTCCATGTAAACCAAGTTATTCAGCCTCTTTTTCACCACTAATTTTCCTACTACACTATTCTTTTCTAATCTTTCTTTATACTTTTAATTAAATAGCTTTTTCCTAGGATGCCGATTCCGTCTCCCTTTCAAATTATCCTGGATCCACCGGGGCTAGACCCCGGCAGTTTCATTCATTCATTAAGTATTTACTGAATGTATCCTGATTCTCATTCTCTGCTCTACATACTTGGAACAAATAATTGAACCATATGGTCTTTACTCTTATGGAATCTGCATTTTAGCTAATACATTTCCTTGTACACACTTAGAATGTTGGAAGTGCAAAAAAAAATTAACTTAGTCAAATTTACTGATGCAAGAAATATATTGAGTTTTTTTATATGGGGAAAGTATTGTAGTAAATGCTGAGTGAAGAAACAGTAATATATTTTCTGTGCAAAACTAAATCACTTTTTGATTTTCATGAAAATAACTCACATGTACTGGCAAAGAGAAATTGGTTTACCTTTGGGAAACTAGCAGGGCATAATAGGAGATAAAAATGGCCTTAGATGATAGTGGATTGAAACTTAATTTGTTTGGTTTAAGTGAAAGGGATATGAGAGGGGTTAATGAGAAATAAAAATAATTTAAAAAATATGTTTGTGGATGATGCTTTGAAAGAATTATGGAACACAAGAGCAAGAAGAATTATAATATATGTGATCTTGGCAAGAACACACAGAGATCTTCAAAAGAGATATACAAAAGAGATCTTCATGACCCGGATACTCACGATGGTATGAACACTCAGCTAGAGTCAAACATTCTGAAATGAGAAGTCAAGTGGGCTTCCAGTGACTTTCTAGAAATCTAGTGGAAGTGATGAAATTCCAGTGGAGCTATTTCAAATACTAAAAGATGATGCTGGGAAAGTGCTGCACTCAATATGCCAGAAAATTTGGAAAACTCAGCAGTGGCTACAAAACTGGAAAAGGTCAGTTTTCATCCTAATTCCAAAGGAAGGCATGCCAAAGAATGCTCAAACTACTGCACAATTGTACTCATCTCACATGCTCGTAAAGTAATGGTCAAAATTCTCCAAGCCAGGCTCCAACAGTAAATTAATCATGAACTTCCAGATGTTCAAGCTGGATTTATAAAAGGCAGAGGAATCAGAAATCAAATTGCCAACATTGGTTGGATATCGAAAAAGCAAGAGAGTTCCAGAAAAACATCTATTTCTGCTTTATTGACTATGTCAAAGCCTTTGACTGTGTGGATCACAACAAACTTGGAAAATTCTTAAAGATATGGGAATACCAGACCACCTGACCTCCCTCTTTAGAAATCTGTATGCAGATCAGGAAGAANTCTCTCCATCGACCCCTTCCCCCCTCATCGTCTCCTCCCCTACCACTCTCACAGCCCAACTCTCCTGTGATTATGCCTCCCACCGTTCCTTTGGCTCCGTCCTTGGCTCCGTCCTTGGCTCCGTCTCTCCATCCACCCCTCTCCCCCTTATCTTCTCCTTCCCCACTGTTCTCACAGCCCAGCTCTTCTGTAACTATGACTCTCGCTGCTCCCATGGGTCCACCTCAATATCCACCCCTTGCTCCATGCCCCCCCCCTTTCTGACTCACCAGTCAGCTCACACACGAGATCGCAGAACACTCCCAATCTGCCGCCAGCTTCCCTGTTTCCTCTCCACCAGGTGGCCGGCCCGGAGGGTCAGACTAGATGAAGTGACCCAGGGCCCCAGTGAAAACCCAGCAGTCTTTCTTAACAGGCTGACAGAGGCTCTCACCACCTATACCCGGATTGCCCCAGATTCTCTGGTGGGGATTACTACCCTATCCAACTGTTTTATATACCAGTCAGCTTCAGACATCAGAAAAAAACTCTCCAAGGCTGAGGATGGGCCTCAGAACCCCCTCCGAGACCTGGTAAAAATGGCCTTTAAGGTTTACAATGCCTAAGAGGAAACCGCCGAAGCTAGCTGCAAGGCAAGGCTTAAACAAAAAGCCAGATTCCAGGCTGACCTCCTTGAAAAACACACCTAAGCACTAGTGGCAGCCCTGAGGCTGGCCACAGGACAAAAGGTGGGTCCCCAGAAGCCACCACCAGGAGCCTGCTTCAAATGTGGTCATGAGGGCCACTGGGCCCGCCAATGCCCAAACCCCCGGCCCTCGGCCCTCGACAAAGCCGTGCCCTCGTTGCAAACAATGGGGACATTGGGCGACTGATTGTCCCCAGGCGACTCAGACCCCGACCTTACCCGGCCGGGGTCTGGGCCCCCAAAAGGATATTTCCTCCCCACACCCCACCTTGGAACTTCTCTCTTTTGATCAAGATTGACGGCGCCCAGACTCGGGGACCCCCATAACCCAAGCCGAGCCCAGGGTAATGCTTCAAGTGGCAGGTAAGTATCAATTTCTTGATAGATACAGGGGCTACTTATTGGGTTCTTCCCTCCTTCGGGGGCACCTTACATCCTTCCTAGGTCTTGGTGGTGGGTACAGATGGCACATCTTCACGACCCTTGCAGACTGGGCCACAGTCCTGTCAGTTTGACCACTTCCTGTTCACACACTCTTTTCTGATAATCCCTTCATGCCCCACTCCCCTGATAGGGCGGGACATTTTAGAGAAGCTTAGGGCCCCCATTCACTTACCTCTTTCACTTTCCCAATCTCTCACCTTGCCCCTACTCCTCCTCTGCTCCCCTGAGGCTCCAGTTGTCGACCCTACCATCTGGGACACTGAAATCCCTCTG
The DNA here is from genome assembly GCA_006410615.1 of Neotragus moschatus. Lineage (NCBI taxonomy): Eukaryota > Metazoa > Chordata > Mammalia > Artiodactyla > Bovidae > Neotragus > Neotragus moschatus. Next base: position 887,291 of record SJYA01000539.1, on the reverse strand, counting down.
GTAGCAACCCATCACACCCCCATCCTGATTAAACTACGTGATCCTTCCCACTTCCCAAGCTGCCCTCAGTTCCTCATCTCTCAGACTCACCTATGCAGTCTTAAGCCAATCATAGACTATCTCTTAGGCCAATGCCTCCTGGTCCCCATGGCCTCACCCTGAAATACCCCCATTCTCCTGGTACAGAAAGCTTCTGGCAGCTACCAACTGGTCCAGGACCTTCGACAGATAAATGAGGCCATAATCCCGGATCATCCAATTGTCCCCAATCCTTATACCTTACCTTCTGACATCCCTAGCAATATGACTCACTTTACTGTCGTAGACCTCAAAGATGCCTTTTTCACTATTCCCTTACACCCAGACTGCCAGTTCCTCTTTGTTTTCCCATGGACCGACCCAGAAACCCGACAGTCCTCCCAGCTAACATGTACGGTCCTTCCCCAAGGGTTTAGAGATAGCCCTCATTTTTTTTTTGGCCAGGCGCTGGCCCGGGATCTAGCTACATGCCCTCTGGCCCCTAGTGTCCTCTTACAGTATGTGGATGACATTTTGTTCTGTAGCCCTTCATAAGCTCTCTCAGGCACATGCCACTATTCTTCATAACTTCCTTAGCTCTAAAGGATACCAAGCATCTCAACAAAAGGCCCAACTCACCCAGACCTCTGTAATATACCTAGGTCTAAAGATTACCCCAATAACTAAAGCTCTAACTACTGACAGACTCAGCCTTCTCTGAGACCTCTGCCCCCCTTCCACTGGAGAACAAATCTTATCCTTTTTAGGGTTAACAGGATTCTTTCGGCACTGGGTCCCCAACTATGCTTCACTGGCTAAACCCCTCTACACAGTCGCAAAAGACACCCCTACTGGACCACTCTCTTCTGAAACAGAGGTCCAGAAGGCTTTCTACAACCTCTGCTAAGCTTTGCTGTCCTCTTCCCCGCTCTTCCTGCCCAATCCCAATCTAGCCTATCACCTGTATACTGATGACAAAGGGGGCATAGCCTTTGGAGCCCTCATACAGCCTGTGGCCCTGAAATGCTGCCAGTGGCATTTATCTCCAAACAGTTAGACCCCACCTCCTGGGGATGGTTCCCCTGCCTACGTGCCCTGGCAGCAGCAGCTTCTCTATACGCAGGTGCAAAAAAAGCTAACTCTAGATCAACCCCTAACTATATTCTCACCACACTGCCTGGCTGACCTCTTGGCTTGCAAATTCCTGTCAGACTTTAGCGACTCTCGCCTCCAGCAATTCACCATTACTAAGAATCCCCTGCCTCCTGCCAGTGAGTGACACGTCCCATCCAATGCTTGTCTGGCCTCATCCACTGTGGCTGTTGCCAGTTGCAACTCTAGCCATACTCTTCCCCACTGGACTGGCTGTCACGGCTCCCCAGGACTGGCCACTTACACTTCGACTTTCACTGGCCCTTGCTTATCTTGCCATCTGTTTCCTACTCCTGGGGTGCTATTCTCTTGGGGCACCCTGACCTGGCCATATGTCTCTCACCCTAGCCAGCCTTGAAGACTTTATCTGGGCCCTACTACAGGACCTTTGGCTAGCTACCTCAATCACCAACTGTGACTCTTTCTTTCAGGCAATTTTTGATCTACACTTACAGGGGATCTTCCTCCTTTTTACGGTATCTCAAACTGACTTCTTCTCTTTTATCACTCTCCTTCTAATATTATAGCTAAAACATGTTCTTGCCACTATTCCTCCTGGCCATGATAACACGGGCGGGACAACCTATACCCTACCCCCAGGGCTGCACTGAGGAACTGGGTTCACAGACTACACTTATGTCCACTGAGACTGTTATACTCCACCTGCCCAGCCATGCTCTCATGGAGGTAAATGGTATTGGACGGCCAAGAGCCTTGGGACAGCCAAATCAAGTTCAGCCTCTAACTGCCATAAAGCTAGAGGCAAAGATCTCTGTTCTACCATGCAAACTCATTACGGAATGACAGACAAGAAGGGGGCCCAAGATCAGAGGTGAAAACAAATCCAATATAAGGTCCAACAGGACCTCATAAAGTTAGCAACTAAAGCCTCTGATCCACACCATGAGCCCAACAAACTCCTAGACCAAGTTCATCAGGCGCTCAAACCCTTAGATTTTTCATCCCAAATTTTCACCAGCATCAATGACACCTATCAGACCCTGACTGAAACCTCACCAAACCTCTCATGTTGGCTCTGTCTTCCTTTGAGACTCTGACTGTTCCTTGCCCAACCAATTCCCAGCAAATGGGTAGAGGCCCAAAACCTCACTCAAAATGCCACAAAAATAACCTGGCCAATGGGGCCCTTGACCACCAAGGTACTGTATCTACCAGCCAATGCTTCTTGTGTTCTGGCCAATGACACCTCATTAACCACAGTGGCTAGTGATGGCTCGAGATGAGGCCCCCAACCCCAAACCCTCCAATATGCGGAAAACTGGGGATACTATTCTCTGTAATCAGACCACCTTATTACAATGTTTTCTGCCCAACTGGACTCAGCCTTGCACCCCAGTCTTCCTTACGCCCTATCTGACCATTCTGACACCACAGGCGATGGAAGACCAGATGCAACCAAACCACTGCTGATGAAGGGCATTAGCTGCAGCTCCCCTGCTCCTCTGAGGAGGTTTATTCACAGCCTTAGGACTGGGGGCAGGAGGATTGGGATCAGCCACACATTTTTACTATAAGCTGTCCGCAGACATTAATTGAGACCTAGACAAGGTGGCAGACTCCCTGATGCATTACGAACCCAGATAATCTCTCTGGCAGCAGTGGCTCTCCAAAATTGAAGGGCCCTAGACCTGCTAATGGCTGAAAAAGGGGGAATCTGCCAGCTCTTAGGGGAAGACTGTTGTTTTTTCATTAATGCCTTGGGGATAGTTCAGAACAAGGTCCAAGAGTTGAGAAAAAGCATCAGACTTAGACAGGCCGAGTCAGGCAGTTCCGACTTTTTGGGGTGGTGGAAATCATCTTGGGCAAAATGGCTTCTACCACTTCTCGGACCCCTCACCACCTTGTTCCTCATCCTGTCGATAGGACCTTGTGTTTTTCAGATCATCCTCCAGAGGGTCAGAGACCTGACCCAGACGGCTACTGGACGGATGCTGATGGTGGCTGCATATTCCAAGCTCCCATCCAGAGACCCTGAGGCCCCCTAAAGGTCACTGGGATCCGGCCATGACCCTCAGCCCCAATGACGCCCCAGTTCAGCAGGAAGTAGCCAGAAATGATAATGGTGCCCCTTATCCTATCAAAAGGGTCAGAATGTAAGGTCAGACCCTGGGGGCTATGATGGGCCGTCCCCTCCCTCCCCTGCTAGTGGGGGAAGTCCCTAGGGAGGGAGCCTCCCAGATCCCGGGGACCAGTAGCAGCACAGTCCACCAACTAAGGCCACCCCACCCCAGCCATGTAGAAGGACCAATCAGCTCATGACACCTCTGCCAGCAACCTGTCCAAACCCCCATCCATCAACCCGGCCATCTCTTGCAACTTGCATATATAAACAAACTTCTAACTTGGTCTGCGCTCCGACTTCCTCGACCTGCTCCTTTCGGGTCCGGGAACCCCGCCCGGGACCGCTTCACCATTAAAGCCTGTTAGTCACTCTTTTGGGGTCCTGGTCATCTTTTACCTAACAAGAGTAACTTCCTTTCTCTAATGACTTCTTAGTAGGAATGTTAAGCTGATATTAAACTCATAAAACTAGTATAAATCATTTTTTAATATGGAGAATGGTTTACTACTCTAAAGTCATAATCACAAATATTTTATTTTTGATAAAGACATATTTGCAACATCCTAAGGATGCAGAATAAGAAGCTTATGAAAATTTTATAAAATGTTGCTTGACCAAATTTTTGAATTATCACAAATTTATTTCTGCTACCAAATAAAGGCATTTCAAAATTATTACAAAAGTTGTTTTACACTTTATCAAACTACCAAAAAAATGCAAGTCTTCATAAGCTCTTTCAACTGCAGCCAATCAGTCATTTCAGGAAAATTTGTGGTTCTGTAAGAGTAAAGAATGTAAAGTTTACTCTAGAGATTAGTTGAAAACATTTTCTAATTTAGAAATAGGTGATGGAATATCTTAATATCTTGCCCACAAGTAGTCAGTTTCCATTTAATTTTCAAGTACATACCAATCACGTAATAACTTTATTAAATACGGATTTTATTTGATAAAGCATAACAAATGAATAATAATATTTTAGTTCTAGTTCATCAACAGTTTGGCATTCAATCCATGACTCTCCAAAATTACTTGTCTCAAATGATATTTTGTTTAATCCATTACACTAAGGCTCTTCATAGTACACAATATCCAATAGGAATACAAAACATCACTGCTTAATTACACAGAATTTTAATAGTTATTAAGATAATTTCCATTCTGTGTCCATGTAAAACATTTGGATGTTAATTTACTTTAGAATGCTGAAATATCATATTAACATTTTTCACTTGTTACAAATCATTCATTGCTTTATGAAAGAAAATCAGCTCCTAGTAATATTTCTTGTTATTTTAGCTTATCCAAAGAAAATTCTCATCTTTTATTTTTTTAAAATAACCAAATGGGGCTTACAAGATAACAGCCAGTTTTAAAAAGAAAATTAAAACATTTTGAACACATTATTTCCAAAGTTATACTCGGTCAAACAAATATGACAAAAAAGGAAATGTTAATGTACATTAGTTATATGACTGAAATCTAACATTCTACATCTTAGAAATTAAACTGTTTCCATTTTACTACTAGTTCAATTTTAAACATTTCTATCAAAATATTCAATATGGTGATAAATATGACCAAGAATACTGAAGGTGTTTTTCAGACAACAAAGGCAGTTTATATTATGTGATTGCTAGAGTAATTGGCATTGTGTTCTAGAAAGAAATCTTAATGATTACTCAATTGAGTTTTATATTACATGTCACATATAACATTGGTCCACATCTGATCAAATGAATATAGAAAAATGTTATTTAGTGTACTTCCCAGTAGAAATATACATTTTGCATTATTATTTTTAACATTTTATGAAAATATGTTTAACTTTGCTTCTTTGAGCATTTCATGCATTTATATACACATAATACAGTTTTTAGTTTCATATCCTCATATCCATATAAAATTACCTTCCTTTTTTTTTGTCTGAAAGATTTTTTTTTCTCTTCTTCAACCAAGGCATGCATCTGCTTTTGGAGATAGTGGTGGTAGCTGTGATGGTGATGTACGGTCATAAAATAGGGCTTATCATATAGGAATCATCAAAGATCAATGCCAAGTTAACATTCAGCTTCTGGAACATCAAAATATGATTTTTTTGTGCTAGAAAATAATCATGAACCTCAGATTATTCTATCAAGAGACAAAGCATAATTTTCTTTTTTTAATACACACTGAGCATGTCATGGTCCAACCTGGATTAATTACTATGTGAATTTTTCTGAAAAATACAGAAGACGATGCCTATGTACGTTTATAAGTAAATCATTTCTATAGTAGGAGGACACAATATAGAGAGATCGATGAAGAAGCAAGGAGAAAAATAATCAGAAATGTGTGTTTTTCTCTTCTCTGGACTTTCACCTTGGCAGAGATTCTTAAATTATTTGAGGTAACTACCCAGGATAGTTTATCTGCTCCTCTGCGTGGGCATCTGGGACAGGATTCTACTGTGAAAGTGGCATTTCCAATGTTGAATATCCAGCTCTAATTAGGAAGTGATCAGAAACGTGATTAAAAAGGGGGATGATCTAAATCAACTCAGGCCTCATGTATTATGGATAATAAGCTAATAGTTTACCTGCTATCAGCCCTGCCCTGAGAGGGAAAAATTATTTTTCAAAGAGTCTAGGGTAAGGTATCAGTGTGAAACAATAAGAGAGGCTTAGAGATCAGAAATTGTATTGGACTTAAAGGAAGAAGAGTCAGCACAGAAATATTACAATGCCTCCTGGGATCTTTTTTTTTTTTCTTTAATTTTAATTTTTTTTTTTTTTTCATCTCAGGTGTACATGAGTTCCCAATCTTGATCTTACTGAAAAGTAAGGATCACTGATTGACTCTCCTGAGCTCAGCTCAGGATGTGTCCTAACCACATAGATTAGGATACTATGGATGTTCTTTTGGAGGCTCTATGCTGACCTATGTATAATGAAGGACTCTCCAAAGAGGAAGGCCACCCAAACTTTTGGCCCCTCCCTGCAGTATCTTATACACAGTGATTGGTCATGTTTGGATATAGAGGTTAAATTTCTATTTCCTAATTTAGGCTATCTCTGCAGTGTGTGTTGAAAGCCTAAGTAAGAAATAAAAGTACTTTAGAAGATGGGAGTGAAACCAAACAAAGATTTGGAACCTGAAACAACTTTGTAAATATACTAAAATTACTGGATGATAACAGTTTATAAGATGGGAATTATAGCTCAACTTTAAAAATAGTATATCTGAGGAAGATGAGATAACCAATGGTTGAACTGAGAACAGTGAGTCTGGAAGCAGCATTAATAAGTGGGAAAGGGAGATGGTTAAGACAGCAAGCATCACTGATCATTCCAAGTAAGTCAAGAGCATATGACTGAAAATTGATATATCCAGAGAAACGAGCTCATAAATATGGAGAACAGATTGGTGGTTGTGGAATATGGAGAACAGAGGAAGGAGGTTGGAGGTGGGTGAAAGGAGTGAGGAGGATCCAAATGTACAGAAATAAAGACATCATGGTAATGTTACGTATTACATGATGACGATAGTTAACAATATTGTATATTTGAAAGTTGGTAAAATAATAGATCTTAAAAACTTTCATTATAAGGGAAAAATTAATTATGTACAATGATAGATATAAACTAGACTTATGTGATCATTTTGCAACATATGAAAATATAAAATTATTATGTTGTATACCTGAAACTAATATAAAGTTATGTATTGGTTGTATTTTCTGTTAAAAATTTAATAATTAGAAACAAAAGGCACACACTTTGCCTTATAACTACTTCTATGGATTTGGTGGAATATAAATTTAAATCTTTTTTTTTTCTTCTGGCATTGTGAGAGAAACTATGGCCTGAAATAGGAAAAAAAAAAGAACTTACTTTTCTTAAGAGACACATTTATAAAACTGGTAGTATTTGCACCTGAAATTCTTTATCATTGACATGGTCTGCCAATGACCAACAAATGCACAACTACTTCCCATGTGGTTCTACCTCACTTTAGAGCAGAATTATAATGAATCTATTTACATTTGTCTTATAATTTTCTTCTTGTGTCATCCCACAGGTAAGGTTTTGAAACTCAAAAAATAGTTTTCCACAACCTATAGATTTTTGTGTAGATGCATAAAACTGGACCTAGAGCTAGGACTTGACAAATAGAACTGAAACCAATTACTGCAAGTATAAAATGAGTGTTCATAAAATGTACCCTTTGGGATTAAATTGGATTAGATTGGATTTTGAGAGTGGGCTCTTATTACAGTAAATCTTTAAATAGTTAATAAAACTAGTCAAGTACAGGGATTTACCACCAGGGTGAACACGTTGAAGTAATTTTATTTCCTTAAATGTTTAAGTCACATTTGTCATTTAAGTCAGGATTAATTCATTATGGAATTATATTTACATTTCCTGTGAAATGCATAAGACCACAGAATAGAGAAACAAAGCATAAAGTTCTTATTTTGAAATTTATGATGGTTGATGATTTTAAGACATCATTCACTTATCCAAAATATTGAGCAATGACTTAGTTTCAGAGACTGTAATATAAAAATGTCATGTTCCTTTCTTTTCAAGGAATCATAGAATTATACAGAAAGCAAATAAACCAATAATCACAATGTGTTAATCTGTACTATTTTTAGAATACACTTTGCTGAATTTAAATCTTAGCAGGGTACTTAGTTTTGAAGGCAACGGGGAGCATTTGAAGATGTTTACAAGGATGTGATTATAATTATGGAACATGGCACCCATTGCCTACTAAATAGATTTAAAACTCCTTAGCATATTGTAATTGTCATTTATGATCTGTTCCCTCATCTCCCATTCACATTTCCCCAGCTGTGTATTCTTTCCCATGCAGGGAATTATTTTTCTTGTTTTAATGTGTTTGTGTAAATTGTCTGTCCTGCTCTGTTACTTTCTCCTCTTCTGCAAGAATCAGTGAAGCCCAACTCCTACTCATTCATCCAGACTAAACTCATATGTCATCTCTTTAGAAAAGCCTTTTCTGACTCCATTGTTTCTGCCTGCTTTGCCAAGCTTAGTGAGTCACTCCCAAATCTGGTCCCATAGAACTTGGGACATATTACTATCAACACTCATCACATAGCCCTGTAATTACTGAATCACATGTCAAACTCAACAGACTGTGAGACAAAGACTCTTATTAATCTTTTTGTCAAAACATATCAAAAACACAGGCACTCAGAAATACTTTTGGAATATGGAAGAGAAAAAATACACATATTTTGCATCTTTGTTTACAGTATTACATTACAATACCATGAATTTGCATTGTGTTCCATAAGCAGCAGTGGGCCATGGGGACTTATAAACAGATTTGTAATGTATCAGATTTGTGAATTCATTATTCTAGCAATGAGATGTGAGAGTGGGTTAAGAACATTTGTCAGACACTGATTGAAAAAGTAGATGCTGTCAAATCAAGTTATTTAGTCCGGGAATTCCCTTATTCCCCTTACAAACCTGCATGATCTTTCAAATAGTGTGACTTTTTATTCAGCCAAGGATGCAGCATATACGTAGAATGACTGGACCAGGAAACCTTAAGTAGTTACCATGTTAGGTCCTCAAATGCCTCTCTCCACCCATAATGTCTCTGTTATCCCATTTTTTCTCCTGGGGCCTCCTTCCTGCTGATAAATGAACAACCACAATGTTAATTTCATACTCAGCAAGGAAATTCCAAGATTTTGTTCCAAAGCCCCAGGCAGCAACTTTTCTGAGCAGTACATGCCAATGATTCCTCAGTGTTAAATATTTTAACTATCACTCCTGGTTATATAAGTAATTCTGACAACATGACACTGTACTGGGGGCAAAAGCTTTGTATATGTTAGGTTATTGTAATACACAAGAAAGTGACAATAACCAAACTGACACATCAAATGAGGTGGAGACTGTAGAGTTAGAAATGAGATGCAATTCCAGGGAGAGAAAAAGGTGCTAAATATCCCAAACTTAAGGAGAAAATACTAGGTTCAGAATGAGGCAGGAGCTTAGTTAATAAGAATGGGATATAATATGTCTTGATAGGTTAGCAACTTATTGTCTGAATCTTAAAATGTCAGGATAAAGTTCCAAAAATAGTCCTAAATTTAGATATGGTCCTTGAATATGAAGTGGGTGTAACTCTATACATATGGGATGAAGTATCAAACTGCTTTGGGAACAGTAAGATGAGGATATAAATCCAAGTAAATTATGACAGTGATCTCATGAGAAGAATTTTAATAACCATTTGTACATTTGTAGATATAAATACAAATCCTTTCTGTTGTAGAAGTCAGTAAGAGAAAAAAAAATTATCCTAGCTAAAGGGATTATGACTGTCCTTTCAAATAACCAAGTACATAAGTTTTTAAAATATGTATTATCTGACCAAGAGAGAGAATTTCACATGCAATATCTGAACTGAATAATAAACTATCTACTATTAAATATTAGACATGTTTTAGCCTGATTCCTTTCTTTGTTTCCTTTTTTTAAACGGGCTTCCCTGGTGCCCCAGAAGGTAAATAATTTGCCTGCAATTGCGGGAGACCTGGGTTCAATCCCTGGGTAGGGAAGATCCCATGGAGAAGGGAATGGCCACCCACTCCAATGTTCTTGCCTGGAGAATTCCATGGAAAGATGAGCCTGGCGGGCTACAGTGAATGATTTAATATAATTGATATCTCTATTCTAGGCATGCTAATCCAAAATCTGAGAATCATCATGAGTTTTTTTTCCTCCTTCATCTCCTGTATCATAAGTTTTATCATATCTTCAGTTCAGTCGCTCAGTCGTGTCCGACTCTTTGCGACCCCATGAATCGCAGCACGCCAGGCCTCCCTGTCCATCACCAACTCCCGGAGTTCACTCAGACTCACACCCATCGCGTCAGTGATGCCATCCAGCCATCTCATCCTCTGTCATCTTCTTCTCCTCTTGCCCCCAATCCCTCCCAGCTTCAGAGTCTTTTCCAATGAGTTAACTCTTCGCATAAGGTGGCCAAAGTACTGGAGCTTCAGCTTTAGCATCATTCTTTCCAAAGAATCCCAGGGCCGATCTCCTTCAGAATGGACTGGTTGGATCTCTTGCAGTCCAAGGGACTCTCAAGAGTCTTCTTCAACACCACAGTTCAAAAGCATCGATTCTTCGGCGCTCAGCCTTCTTCACAGTCCAACTCTCATACATAAATGACTACTGTATATCCAAAAGTGTATGGCCACCACTCCTTTTCAGAGCTATGTGCATTTATGGATCTTCATATATTTCCTGACCTGTTGCCTTTTCCATTTAGGTGAAGGTATTTGCGACAGGTCCCACATATTCTGATTACTTTGAGTCGTAGTAGCAGACTCATTTTACTAACTAAGCTCCAGCTCAAATTATATCACAATTCTGAACTCTTACTATTGAAAAGTTTCTCCAGCCCTGCTTGGAATTCTCAAGTGGTTATTTTAGGAATAGGGAGGTTTAGGGTCCGTATCTTTACTAGTTCTTATCCATGTCTTTCTCACTAATCTAGCCATAATTTCTGGCCTCTTCAAGTGAAGCTGGGATAGAAGGAGGAGAGTGAAAAGGATTCTCCTTGGCTGGTATAGTTACAGTATGATTCAGGTTGCTTCTGATAACAGATGTACAATTTCAGGCTCATTAACTTATAGGGCATTTTTAAAGGCTCCTCATAGAAACTTCTACTGGAAAACTTCAACAGAAAATGATTTTATATAAATAATGTGACTCTACTGGCTGTGCCTACTATTGATTCTCCACTATCTCCAAAGCCACAGAAGGGTATCTTTGCCCTTACATGTGATTAATCATCTTGTGTGAGATTACTTTTTAGAAACACAATAGGCAGCATGGTTCTGATCAAGTTAGTTCTCCAAGTGCAAACCTCTACATCATACCTAATCCATCTCCAAGCCATCTAGCCTCTGCAATTTCCCCTAAGAATAGTCTCAGTAAAGTTAGACCCTATCTTTGTGGCCCCCTGAAGTCCAAGATTGAAGTCAAGTTCTCTAAGCATTTCTGTTGAAGCCCCTCAACCTTATGTTGGAGAAAAAGTACTCCTCTTTCTTTTATGAGGGAAGGTATAGTCTACTAACAATATTCTCCAAAGAACACTGTTTTCCAATCATTTTCACTTTATTTTCAAACTTGAAGGCAGATGAAGAGCTAATGTTGTTAGAACTATGTTCATCATCTTTCAACATGTTCCTTTCAAGTAATCTGACAGTTTCCTTTATGTGTATTGTTCTCGGCCTTTGCTCAAAGCTCACAGGAGAAAGAATCTCATTTCAATATTGTATTGAAAATATATCTTTCTTGCCAAGTACAGTAAAACTTCTTAAAGTCAAGAATGAAGGCAACATGGAGAGCTGGTTAGTAGCATAGAAACAGAGCCAGAAGTGCTTTGATTCGGATTCAAATTCTGTTACTTGTCAGCTAGGGGACCTTGACCATATTTATTTACTTTCTCTGGGATCTGTTTTATTTATCTGTAAATGAGGCTGAAAACCTTACCTTATATAATATACATCATTTATTAAATCCTTACTAAAATAGCATTTATTTAGCACTGTGTCAAAAAGTAAGTAGGCAAATGTCCTTATATCTATTGCCTCATGTGTACAAAATGGAACTTGTGATTTTCCTGCATTTACTAATGAGCTATATATATATATGTTAATTAACTATGCCCACATTTAAATAACCTTTTTAGCTTGCACAAATACAGAGCCTGAATCTAGAAATTTCTCTTCCAAAATTCATGCCCATTATGATAGATACACTGATTGCCAACCTTACTGGACTGTTGAGAGAAATAATATGAAATAACTGCTTGAAAGTATTTATCACTGTGCCATTAATAAATGATAGCCACCATTATATAATTCAGTTTTATTCTTCTTTCAGTCTTTCATGGTTATAAGCCTACTGTCTTTTTACGGCTACTAACAAGCATTAATTAAATAGGTAAGTAAAAATGTAGTAATCTAGTATTAATATATGGTTATAAAATTTTAACCTTGTATTTTTCCCCTTTTTAATATAATGTTCTTACTATAAACATTAAAGCTCCTTTTTGTATATGAAATTAATAATGTTACCATCATACCTTAGCTTCAAGTTTCAGCATTATTTCATAAATGTCCTCTTCAAGGAATGAAAATAATTCAACTTCCAAATAAAAATAGAAAAAAGTAGCTACCATATTCATTTTGCTTTAGAATTTGAACTCCTCTCTCACATGTTTAGCTTATATAATCATTTTTTCAAGTTTATAATAATTATTTTTTAACTATAGTACCACACCCTCACTAAACACAGTACTTACTGTGAAGTAAATGCTTAGTTAGCAATTAAATAAAATTAAAATATTTCTTATTATCATTTTACAGAAGAGGAATTGATGTACATAAACATTAAATTAATTGTCTTAATTCACAGATCTAATAGACATTGTTCTCAGACTTCCAAAACTAGCTTTTCTCACAATATGTTGAAAAGTGTGAGGATTCAAAATAGTGGCTGAGACTGGCAGGGAGCACAAGTAAGACTTCTGAGGTGCTGATCCTGTTCTTTCTCCTGAACTCAATACTGGTTATATCACAGTGTTCACTTTTTGAAAAACCATCAATTTACACACTTAGGATTTGTGTACTCTTCTGTATTTATGCCATATTTCAAATACAAAATTTCCGTAAGCTATCTCTGTTGATCTCATATCTCCCTCCAGCTACTGATGCTGGAAGAAACCACAGCAGAGAGGGAAAAATGGACATACACATTTTTCACTAGAGAGAAGAAACATTATTATAGCAATGTCCTTTAACAGATAAAAGGAGAAGGAAGTGGTACAGAAGAACAGTTTGGCCATTGATAGCAGCATGGGTAAATCATCCATTGTGTCTGGGGAAAGTGACAGTGCATAGATACAGGTACAAGTATGAGAGTGGATTCTTGTGCTGACAGCTTTCAAATTTCTATATTGATCGCTTTTATATTCCACATGAAATCTGAATCATGATTAAATCAGATTAAAGTTAGGAAAGGGGAAAATATTAATTATTTAATAAGAGAAAAGGTCAAAATATAATGTTAGGAGAGAGGGAGATTAACTTATTGGGGAAATATTGTAAGAATATTAGGACTATACGATTTTACCATCAAGAATTTGAAGTAAGTTGAACTGTGCATGTGTGTACAGACACATGTGTGAGCATACATTTTCCAACCATATTTAATTATTCCAGTATGGAAGCAAGAAAAGTGGATGTAATCCCGTTTATTGTTTAGCCTAGTGAATAAGATAAAGTGAGAGACTGGTTAGCTAACTAAATCTCTGGGCTATAACTAAATCTGAAGAGATTTGCTTCAGTTGTGTTCGACTCTTTGCAACTCGATGGGTTGTAGCCTTCCAGGCTCTTCTGTCCATGGAATTCTTCAGGCAAAAATCCTGGAGTGGATTGCCATGTCCTCCTCCAGAGAAATTTTCTGACCCAGCAACCTAACCCACATCTCCTGCATTGTAGGAAGATTCTTTACTGCTGAGTCACTGGGGAAACCCCACAACTGAGTATATGCGTAGGCAAATAAATTTAATGATTAAATATAGAACTTAATCTACATTAAGTTGTATGTGAGGACATGAACAAAGTAATAGTGAAAGGGTGCTAAAACAATGGAAGCTTCTGAAGTTTCTTAAAACTTAAGATGTGAGAGGCAGTGAGATAAAAGACAAGGATGTGATGGTTAGGAAATAAAAATTTAAAATACAGAGTATTGGCACTTAACACTGCAGTGATGAGGTCACATGTCATGCCATACTAATAAGTTAGCAAGAAAGATGAGATCACAGGGACAGAGGAAGTAAAAAATTTGGAAACCAGAATTTTGGTAAAATCATCTATTTGATCTAGAATTTTGTATTTTGTAAAAATGGCTTGAAAACCAAAAACATGCTATCTCAATGTATTTTTTATTTAATATGGTCATTTTACTTTGAAATCTGAAATGCTTTCATAGTTACAGTGTATTAGACTTATTCCTTTGCTTTGATTATGTTTATGAGGGAAATTTTAATTCTGCTCAATATGTTTATATGAATGTAAATGCCCATTGAGCAAAGATTGCTCAGAAATATACAATGTATATTTTTTAAATAAAAACAATATTTGATATAATTTTCCCCAAGAAGAGGAAGTTTATCAAGATAACAAGTAGAAAATCATTCTAATATTTAGGACGATAGTTTGCTTCTCTGATCTGACTACAACAACTATGGCAAATACCTTCAAAATGTCCTTAAAATATTTCAGTTTCTTTTCTTAGCATGTGTTTTATTTTGGAGGCTTATTTTTATGAATTTTTGTGAGATAATTAAATCACTAGACAGTTGTTTCATCTGATTATGATATCTTTGCAAATATACATTTCAAACAGTATTCTGAAATCTTTACATATTATACTGAGATGTGTAAATTTATATAAAATGTAGACTCTTTCAGAAGAACAGTTGAAATATACTATTTATTTATTCTCAAGGTCTTTTCTAAGAAACAGTGAAAGACTTCTGTACAAGTTCAATGCATTTTTAACTACTACAACTTTTTACAAAGTTTATTAAATTCCTCTTCCATTAAACCTACTGATAAATTACAGAAGCTATTCACGGATTTCTAGGACTCTATAGAGGTTCCTCAGAATGCTGTAGGTTTAGCAAAATTGGGCAACATAACTCTTGGCTATCACATCAGCCTTTACAGCCTGTTTTATCTGTTTTGTATATTGGCATTTTGCTTAAGGTTATGATTGAAACAATAATTTATACTAATGATAAAAATAGCAATTAAAAATACCTAATATTCCAAACATTGGCACTAAATCCCATGATGAGTTTGTCTATATAAAAATTCTACCTCTTGTGAGTCTGTTGGACAGCAGGGAGATCAAACCAGTCAGTCCTAAAAGAAATCAACCCTGAATATTCATTGGAAGGACTGATGCTGCAGCTGAAGCTCCAAAACTTTGGCCATCTGACAGGAAGAGCTGACTCACTGGAAAAGCGCCTGATGCTGGGAAAGATTGAGGGAAGAGAAGAGGTGACACAGGATGAGATGGTTGGATGGCATCACCGACTCAGTGGACATGAATTTGAGTAAACTCCAAAAGAGAGTGAAGGACAGGGAAGCCTGGCACACTGCAGTCCATGGATCTCAAAGAGTCAGATACAACTTAGTGACTGAACAAAAAATAGTTCTAAGAATTCCATATTTTTCTCATCAAGCTGCAAATAAAGCTGAGTGTCTTTTGTAAAGTGACAAGCATAAAGTAAAAGATATGAAATTCAGATTCCATTTTTTCCGACTCTAAGTTGTGGTTCATTCCATTTTTGAAAATGGAACTATATCCAGTAAAATAAATAAATATAGGTGGAAATATTTTGGCAGAGCAATAAAATTAACTTTAAAAAATTCCCTACAAATAAAATCCCTGTAGCAAGAAAATAATATTAGCATAGAATATCACCATAATTCTGATCAGTGGAAACAGAAAAACAGAGTTTTAGCTAAGCAGATTATTTTGTTATTAAGAAAATACTGGAAATGCATACTATAACCCCAATACAATGTCATTATCCATTCTGTGCAATTATTCTAATATTGACAGGTTACATAAAAATGTAATTTTCCTATAATAGATTTACAAGCCAACTTTATAAGTCAATCATATTTAACTCATCATTTTATGTCTTCCTAAAGGTTCAATTTCAAAATTCCCCTGACTTGCTGAGTAAATATAGCAGAGCCATAGAAGAATCATTCTCTCTTGCTAGGAACTTTTACACAAAATCAACAATGAAAATAAAGTCCTAGATCTGCTATGACTGAGGAGAGAGAAAAGCCCTTAAGCAAAAAAATACATATTTCAGATAATAATCAATATTAAATAAAATTCACCATCAAAGTAAATGGTCAATTTCAGACAGCATTAACAAAACTACTGACCTTGGAGTGCAGAGACATAACCTAAATGGTGATAAAGCAGTGGAGACAGCGTTGTAGAAGAAATTTCTCCTGGGCCTGACTTGGTTTAGATAGACAGATACAAGGAAATATAGAGTGCTACTTGTGTGAAGACAGTAGTCTGTCTTTGTGGCATATTAGGAGGAGTTCTTTGGATTTTAAAATCTAAAAAGCTATTACTCTTTCATCCACTATTGGAAAATACTGCAAATGGCTGATTCACACAGCTGTAATTCAATTTTGAATGGACGCTATAACCTTCATACATAAGTAAAAATAATCAAGAAAACAAATGTAACACTTTTCAAATGATTAGAAGAAACACAACCTCACGGGAAAATATTGCCATATGGAAGATGAATGTTGTAGACATTTCACTATTACTGCTGTGCAAAATGTCCGCTCAACCAGACCACTAATGATTCCATGTCAATTATGATAATATTTCTCTCACTGTTCACGAATCGTCATATAGTGGTATTTTTCTGTGTTACGTCCGAACCACCTGATGCCTTCTTCTTGTATTTATAGTTAGAGATATGCAAGCCAGAGTTATAGATGAACTCAAATGTAGATCTCAGTTTATGTCTTATAAGTAAAGCACCTAACTCAGTGAACTTTCCCAATTATTTTCACAGCTAGGAGAAAACCAGCTGTTTTCTTAGATGGCAATCATTTACATGATTATTGGGTGTTCTCTAGCAAATTTTTCACAGTGGGAAACTTTTTACAGATAAGAAATTCATCAGTGATAGAGGAATAGATTGCAAAGCAGTCTAGTTAAATGTTATTATAGGGAAACTGCACATTTTGTCTATTTAAACATTACTGCTTTGTTTTGGAGTGTAGGTCCAAATAAGCTTTAGAATATAAACTTTCCCAAGAAGTCATTTCCTTTAAGAAACTAGCTGGGTTAAAAATAAACTTTTGTCAGCAGAAAAACTGTTTAGCTGTTTGTAATCCTTAGCAGAAGAGCAAGAGGAATCAAATCCCATCAATTGTGTGATAAATACCCTGTGCTATAGAACTTTCAAGCAGAGGGTAGTCGTGTGAGAGAAGCACACACGCTAGACAATATTTTTAATCTTTAAATTAGACTCATGAGATTAGGGGGCCGACAAGTTGAAGTAGAGGGCAGTCTTTAGACTTTAAAAAAAAAAAATGTCCTTTTGGCTTTACTTTTACTTTAATTCAGACAGTGAATAAATTTGGAAAAGCTCCTCTTACCCAATTTGTATGGGTGTAAATAGCTGAATCCTAGGGAGATAAGTTCAGTTGAGCAGCTTAGCTAATTGAAAAACATTGACACCCACATTGACCTGCACCTTCTTACCTCTGAGGCCACAAGCCTCATATTGGCAGGAGCAGCTGGGATGGCATATAGAACACATCAAGTTTGTGTTTGAGCATAAGTAGTTTTTAGAGAAATGTAACCAAGGATACACAAATAGCAAATTATATCATGTAGAAATGATCAGTGGTACTTTAGAGTACCCATGATGTTATTTTTCTCAAAAATTTGTATTTAAATAACACCCAATTTTAAATAATTAGAAAAGAATGTACATATATATATTCATGCATATATTTAGAATGTAATTTTGGCAGAATAGACCATGAGCTTTTGATATATTTTGTTATTTTTAGTAAATTAGTTTGACTTAAATTTTGAAATGTTTCTTAGACTTTTAGAGCCTTCTCTATTCAAAAATGTTTGTTGTACATTTTGTTATTCTTACTTGTAAACTAAAATTTTGTTTTGAGGACTTCCATTGAATTCAGTTTAACATTCTGAACAGAAAGTATAAAATAAAGTTTGTAGTATAGATGCAATTATAATGAAAATTATTTTTGTAAAGGGAAGAAAAAAATAGTAAAAGAAAAGTGAGAAAAAAGAATAAAAAAGAAATAAACATCAAAATATAAGAATGCAGAGAAAATGAGAATTTTATTCTCAGTGTATCTCCTTCAACCACTGATGTACACTTTACTACTGTGATATGTCTCATTTTAAAAAGAAATCTGAGCTTGAGACAGAGATATGAAATTTTTTTTATCAACTTCCTCCAGCTAATTTCTGTTACTATAAAATTTTATTTTATGGAAGTCAATTGTTATTCCTCCATCTTTCTCTAGAGCAAAATGCTTTAAAATGTGACCCCTGCTCAGTTTCCCAGTTCCTCTTCTGTGATTGTCTCTTGGAACAACTACAAACAGACTTCTATTCACATCATTCCACCTAGATAGCTCTTGTTAAAGTTACCAGTAACCCTTCAGTTAAATAAGCCTACTGGTAATATCTCAGTCTTTATCTGATTGAATGATCTGAAGTATCTGACAGTTGATAACATGCTTTTCCTTGGAAATGTATACTTAATATGTCTTCTTGGCCCACACTACTACCATCTTGCTAGTCCTCTTTTCTCAGTGGCCTTTTCAACATCATTCTTATCTCCTATTTTTCTCTTAAATGGGTTACATCCTACAAGTTCAATTCTCTACCATTTTATTGGAGTAGGTAGTACATTTACAGTTATTATAATGTTTATATCATTATATCATGAGTTTGAGTAAGCTCCGGGAATTGGTGATGGACAGGAAAGGCCGATGTGCTGCAGCCCATGAGGCTGCAAAGACTCAGACACAACTGAGCGACTGAACTGAACTGAACTGATTATCTATTCCTTTTAGAGATTATAATGTACATCCTTAAATATACCACTGTATTCATATTGAATATTAAACCAACTTATATAAAATTTAAAATGCTGAAAACAATAGTATTATTTCATTAAAACTCTCACTGTTTTTTCATTTTGTCTAAACCTATATGTGGCTGCTTTATCTATATCTATATACGTCAACATTCTAGGAATCAACGAACTAAAATGAACTGGAATAGGTGAATTTAACTCAGACAACCATTGTATCTACTACTGTGGGCAGGAATCCCTTAGAAGAAATGGAGTAACCATCATGGTCAACAAAAGAGTCTAAAATGCGTACTTAGATGCAATCTCAAAACGACAGAATGATCTCTGCTTCCAAGGCAAACCATTCAATATCACAGTAATCCAAGCCTATGCTCCAACCAGTAATGCTGAAGAAGCTGAAGTTGAACAGTTCTATGAAGACCTACAAGACCTTTTAGAGCTAAACTGAAAAAAGATGTCCTTTTCACTATAGGGGACTGGAATGCAAAAGTAGGAAGTCAAGAAACACCTGGAGTAACAGGCAAATTTGGCTTTGGTATGCGGAATGAAGCAGGACAAAAACTAATCGAGTTTTGCTGAGAGAACACACTGGTCATAGCAAACACTCTCTTCCAACAACACAAGAGAAGAGTCTACACATAGACATCACTAGATGGTCAACACCGAAATCAGATTGATTATATTCTTTGCAGCCAAAGATGGAGAAGCTCTATACAGTCAACAAAATCAAGACCAGGAGTTGACTGTGGCTCAGATCATGAACTCCTTATTGTCAAATTCAGACTTAAATTGAAGAAAATAGGGAAAACCACTTGACCATTCATGTATGACCTAAGCTAAATCCCTTATGATTAGGCAGTGGAAGTGAGAAATAGATTTAAGGGANAAATCAGATTGATTATATTCTTTGCAGCCAAAGATGGAGAAGCTCTATACAGTCAACAAAATCAAGACCAGGAGTTGACTGTGGCTCAGATCATGAACTCCTTATTGCCAAATTCAGACTTAAATTGAAGAAAATAGGGAAAACCACTTGACCATTCATGTATGACCTAAGCTAAATCCCTTATGATTAGGCAGTGGAAGTGAGAAATAGATTTAAGGGAATAGATCTGATAGAGTGCCTGATGAACTATGGACAGAGGATCGTGACATTGTACAGCAGAGAGGGATCAAGACCATCCCCATGGAAAAGAAATGCAAAAAAGCAAAATGGGTGTCTCGGGAGGCCTTACAAATACATGTGAAAATAAGAGAAGCGAAAAGCAAAGGAGGAAAGGAAAGATATAAGCATCTGAATCCAGTGTTCCAAAGAATAGCAAGGAGAGATAAGAAAGCCTTCCTCACTGATCAATGCAAAGAAATAGAGGATAACAATAGAATGGGAAAGACTAGAGCTCTCTTCAAGAAAATTAGAGATGTCAAGGGAATATTTCATGCAAAGATGGGCTCGATAAAGGACAGAAATGGTATGGACCTAACAGAAGCAGAAGATATTAAGGAACAAATGTGCTTTGGAATATAGAAAAGATATTGGACTATGTCACACTTCATTTCACAATATTTTTTTTAAAAAAGGGCAAGTGCCTAAAAATCAAAATTTAACAATATCAATGTTGTTTTTACTGTTTTATCAAGATGTTCATAAGTGAAACTGGCATTTGGTTTACTGGAAAGGTATGGCAGTGAAGAATACCAATACTATCAATACGAATTTTGCCCCTGACTCAATTTGTGCTAAGATGCTAAAAGTTGAGCCCAAAATTGCTTCTGTACTGTCATACAAATGTCAACATAATGAAATGAGCAAATAATGTATTTTGACTTTACGAATGCCCTGAGTCTCAGGGATTCCCAGTGGCCTGAGGACCACACTTTGCAAACTGCCATTTTATACCATAGATGCAGATTCATGGCCTTTCATATACCTTACTAGTTTTATGTCAACTTAAGTTGTCAAGAGTAAAGTTCAAGGATGATTAGCTGATGCAGCAGAATCCTACAAAGATAAAAATCCTAAATCAGATAACTGATATTAAGAGGACAGACATCAAGTGGATGTGTTGTGCTATTTACCCCTAGACACCTGTCAATGCAGCTAAGTTCAGTGAAACTAAAAAGTAGAAGACATAAGGAAATGTTGAGTGTCTTATGCCAGTTTATTTATGCCATTGGTGGGCTTGCCAGAGGAAAAATTACATACCCCGTATACAATAATCTCTTAGCTAGTTTTTACACATTTTTATAAAATCAAAATCCCTTCCTCTCTTGCTTTCCATAAGTTCCATAAGTTCTATCCATGGAGGTTTCTTCTGCACTTTCATAGTATACCCATCATAGATATATACACGAATTTCTGGCTGTTATTTCTTTCCATTATCATATCTTTAAAATATTAAATGACTAGATGTTTCATCTCTCTCATATATTGTTAACAACAATTTGTATTAAGGGAATCTATTTTCCAATGATCTTTTAAAATGTTGTACTTTTTAATATTTATCTATTATTTAAACACATTAAACCAAGACAAACATTTATATTTTATTTTATTCCCCATAAAACAGTAATTTTTTTTCTAGAGTCACTTTTATGGAGGCCATGCCATAGGCAAATAGACCCTTAAATTCCACGACCTAAATTTTTTCTTAACAATTCAACCCAGATCTTGTCATTTTCTGTGGGTATTTCAATAACATTTAGCAAGCCAAACACACTATGTGCCAAACAGCACATTAGAACAAAATGTGTCCTTGAGGAATTAAAGCACAGTACTTTTGAACTGTGGTGTTGGAGAAGACTCATGAGAGTACCTTGGACTGCAAGGAGAGCCAACCAGTCCATTCTGAAGGAGATTGGCCCTGGGATTTCTTTGGAAAGAATGATGCTAAAGCTGAAACTCCAGTACTTTGGCCACCTCATGTGAAGAGTTGACTCATTGGAAAGGACTCTGATGCTGGGAGGGATTGGGGACAGGAGGAAAAGGGGATGACAGAGGATGAGATGGCTGGATGGCATCACTGACTCGATGGACATGAGTCTGAGTGAACTCTGGGAGTTGGTGATGGACAGGGAAGCCTGGCATGCTACGATTCATAGGATCTGAAAGATTCAGACAAGACTGAGCGACTGAACTGAACTGAACTGAGACACAGAAAAACAGAAATGTATAAGGCATATTACATTAAATAATGTTTACAATGTTAAATAATGGGAAATTTTGTTAATATTTGAAAACAATAAATTCTTAATTTAATGCTTCTGCANTACGATTCATAGGATCTGAAAGATTCAGACAAGACTGAGCGACTGAACTGAACTGAACTGAGACACAGAAAAACAGAAATGTATAAGGCATATTACATTAAATAATGTTTACAATGTTAAATAATGGGAAATTTTGTTAATATTTGAAAACAATAAATTCTTAATTTAATGCTTCTGCATGACTATATTATTAATACTGAGAGATACTTTTGGTATATATTTTAGATAAGGCTTATCTTATCAAAACAAGATGTCAGAAGAGGGAACCTACTTTAGCCCACATGTATGAGACAAGAGTCACTTCATAATGGTAAGAAAATAAGCATTTCTATAAAAAGCAATGAAATCTAAGATTACAGAGTTTCTGGTTGTTAAAATAAATTCCATATGTTGAGAATCAAGAAACATGAGAATGATGACTTTACAAATAAATCTAACAATATACTGATTAGTTCAGTTCAGCTCAGTTCAGTCGCTCAGTCGTGAGTCAACTCTTCACATGAGGTGGCCAAAGTACTGGAGCTTCAGCTTCAGCATCATCACTTCCAAAGAAATCCCAGAGCTAATCTCCTTCAGAATGGACTGGTTGGATCTCCTTGCAGTCCAAGGGANAGCTTGAACATCAGGAAGTTCATGGTTCATGTATTGCTGAAGCCTAGCTTGGAGAATTTTGAGCATTACTAGCATGTGAGATGAGTACAGTTGTGTGGTAGGTAGTTTGAGCATTCTTTGACATTGCCTTTCTTTGGGATTGGAATGAAAACTGACCTTTACCAGTCCTGTGGCCATGCTGAGTTATACTGACTAAATGATAGTATTATGTAGTCTGTAACACTGAGCTGGGCTCCAGAACTTGCAATGCCCAATTTAGAAAGGTGGTTCTTTGAAAGAAAAATTAAAGATCTTATACCAGATGGAAAAACAAATACTTATATCAAAAGTAACAAGATGTTATTTACCATACTATTTACTTGTCTATTTATTATTATTTTTAAATAGACTGACTGTGATAAAGGGACAGTGATCCCCAGGTGGTATTTATGGCTTTGGGATTTGATTAGGAGAAAACAATTAGTCCAACGGACTATGGCTTTGGGATTTGACTAGGAGAAAACACTTAGTCCAAGGGACTCTCAGATTCTTTTTTAAATGAGTCGATCAGATATAGTTTCACATTAAAAGAGTAGATCAGATATAGGTTAACATTAAAAAGTGGTATTGAAGTAGAGACCAATGTGCATATTTGGAGACCATAATTCTAGTCAAAGGGAACATTCTATGCAGAAGTTCTGAGGTCAAAATAAACTTATCTACTGTAAGTACAATAAAGAAGTCAGTGTTACAAAAAAAAAAAAAAAAAAAAAGAGTAAACAAAGGGGAGAGTGATAGGAGATGAAGATTCATCTGTATTCCCTGTGTGGGATTCTGTATCCTCTCAGGCTACTGAAAGAACTTGGAACTTTTTCCTAAGATGAAAAACTGGTGAAAGTTTTCATCATAGGTGATATCTTTTTCTAATCACAAAAGTGCTGTACACGATAATGGCAACCATAAAAGGATCAAAGACAGAAGGAAGAACCCAGTTAGAAAGCTATTGCAGTTCAGTTCAGTCAGTCAACCATGTCCGACTCTTTGCGACCCCATGGACTGCAGCACACCAGGCTTCCCTGTCCATCAACCAACTCCTGGAGCCTGCTCAGTCTCATGCCCATCGAGTCTGTGATGCCTTCCAACCATCTCATTCTCTGTCATCCTCTTATCCTCCTGCCTTCATCTTTCCCAGCGTCAGAGTCTTTTCCAGTAAGTCAGTTCTTTGCATCAGGTTGCCAAAGTATTGGAATTTCAGCTTCAGCATTAGTTCCTCCAAAGAATATTCAGAAGTGATTTCCTTTAGGATTAACTGATTTGATCTCTTTGCAGTCCAAGGGACTCTTAAGAGTCTTCTCCAACACTACAGTTCAAAAGCATCAACTCTTCAGCACTCAGCACTCTTTATAGTTCAACTCTCACACCATGACCACTGGAAAAAATCATAGCTTTGACTAGATGCATCCTTCTTGGCAAAGCAATGTCTCTGCATTTTTTTTTTTTTAATAGGCTGTCTAAGTTGGTCATAGCTTTTCTTCCAAGGATCAAATGTCTTCTAATTTCATGGCTGCAATGACTTTGGACCCCAAGAAAATAAAGTCTGTCACTGTTTCTCCATCTATTTGCCATGATCTTAGTTTTTTCAATCCTAAGTGTTAAGCCAGCCTTTTCCCTCTACTCTTTCACTTTCATTAAGAGGGTCTTTAGTTACTCTTCACTTTCTGCCATAACAGTGGTATCATCTGTGTATCTGAGGTTATTGTTATTTCTCCCAGCAATCTTGATTTCAGCTTGTGCTTCATCCAGCCCAGCATTTATGATGTACTCTGCATATAAGTTAAATAAGCAGGGTGACAATATACAGCCTTGACATAATCAAGGACATAAAAGTGGAAATATTATGGATATATTTTGAATGTAAAACTAGAATTTGCTGAAAAATTAGATGCAGAGAATGAGAGAAAGAGATGGGTTAAAATGACTCCAAGATTTTGTCTGAGCAACTGAAAGCAAAGTACTGCCATTAATTGTGAAGAATGTACATTTGCCAATAACGATGAGGAATTAAAACTAATTGAGAAGACAACTACATGCCAAGATGTGTAGGGTCAGACTTTGGTTTCTATTCATGGGAGAGTAATTGGCATGAGACCCATACTCCTAAAGCAAACTATATAAAAATGAACAAAATATGTGAACTTGTTTTCAAGCATTGGACAATATGTATCACAGAGCTGTGATCCATAATAAAATAATAACTCCTATGAACTCTAAGTTCAACCAGTCTTTCTGCCTGTGGGTATGTTCTGTACATCTACAGAAATGACAGACTTGCTGAGCTAAGAAGACAAAATATGCTGAAGTGGTTAAAATTTGTGGAACAAATTACTGAATTGTAGAGAGGTGCACAGGAGGGAGACATAGAACCCTGCAAATATTCCCTGGGTTTATTTGTCTGAGGGCTGGGTTGTGCATATATAGGGCAAGGCTCCAATGAGATCTAAGAGAGAACAGCTGCTAGGAAGCTGAGATCGGAATAAAGACTCCAGAGGCAATGACATATGGAAAGATAATAGAATTCTTAACTTTTCAGTGAGAATTAGACTGGCTAGGAAGTTCACCTCTCAGTTGAGATTCCCAAAATCCATACCATCCTGAAGTTAGTACAAAGTCCTTGACTGAAGACAAAGCACAGAATTAGAAAAAAAGAATGAAAACAAATAGGCAAGCTGAAGCAAAGAAGAAAACCAAATCTGATTTGATCAAGAAGCTTGACAAAAAAATAATTCTTGAGGAAAAACAACACAATCCAGACATCCTATAATGTATAATTCACAATGTCAAACATAAAATACTTTATATGAAAAGAAGCTGAAAAATATAAACTATAAGTCACCCATTATAAACTAATAAGTCACTAAAAATGAAATTTGAGATGACCGCATGTAAAGACAAGTAAGGACTTTTTGACAGTCATTATAAATATGGCTAATTACTTGAATAAAAAATAGACATAATAAATAAATACACGAAGACCCAAAAGATAAAGACAGATAAATAAAATAAGATTTAGTTTTATGAGAAGAAAGGAACATCTCTGATTCTTTATGATCCCATTGACTGTCACCTGCCTGGTTCCTCTGTCCCTAGGATTTTCCAGGCAAGAACACTGGAGTGGGTTGTCATTTACTATTCCAGGGGATCTTCCCGACTCAGAGTTTCAATCCACCACTTCTGCATCTCCTGCATTGGTAGGCGGATTCTTTACCACTGCACCACTGTGGGTTGGTTACCACCTAGATATATGGCAACCCACTCCAGTATTCTTGCCTGGAGAATCCTGTGGACAGAACATCATGGAGTGCTATGGTTTATAGGGTCACAAAGACTCACACAATTGAAGCAACTTAGCAGCCACCTATCAGTTCAGTTCAGTTCAGTTGCTAAGTCATGTCCAAATCTTTGCAACCTCATGAATAACAGCACGCTAGGCCTCCCTGTCCATCACCAACTTCCAGAGTTCACACAAACTCATGTCCATCCAGTCGGTGATGCCATTCAGCCATCTGGTCCTCTGTCGTCCCCTTTTCCTACTGCGCTCAATCCCTCCCAGAATCAGAGTCTTTTCCAATGAGTTAACACTTCGCATGAGGTGGCCAAAGTAGTGAAATTTCAGCTTTACCATCAGTCCTTCCAATGAACACTGAAGACTAATCTCCTTTAGGATGTACTGGTTGGATCTCCTTGCAGTCCAAAGGACTCTCAATAGTCTTCTCCAACACCACAATTCAAAAGCACCAATTCTTCGGTTCTCAGCTTTCTTCACAGTCCAACTCTCACATCCATACATGACCACTGGGAAAACCATAGCCTTGACTAGATGGACCTTTGTGGGAAAAGTAATATCTCTGCTTTTTAATATGCTATCTAGGTTGGTCATAACTTTCCTTCCAAGGAGTAAGCGTCTTTTAATTTCCTGGCTGCAATCACCATCTGCAGTGATTTTGGAGCCCCCCAAAATAAAGTCTGACACTGTTTCCACTGTTTCCCCATCCATTTCCCATGAAGAGATGGGACCAGATGCCATGATCTTAGTTTTCTAAATGTTGAGATTTAAGCCAACTTTTTCACTCTCCTCTTTCACTTTCATCAAGAGGCTCTTTAGTTCCTCTTCACTTTCTAACAGTAGTGTCATCTGCATATCTGAGATTATTCATTTTTCTCCCTGCAATCTTGATTCCAGCTTATTTCTTCCAGCTCAGCATTTCTCATGATGTACTCTGCATATAAGTTAAATAAGCAGGATGACAATATACAGCCTTGATGTACTACTTTTCCTATTTGGAACAAGCCTATTGTTCCATGTCCAGTTCTAACTATTGCTTCCTGACCTGCATATAGGTTTCTCAAGAAGCAGGTCAGGTGGTCTGGTATTCCCATCTCTCACACAATTTTCCATAGTTTATTGTGATCCACACAGTCAAAGGATTTGGCATAGTCAATAAAGCAGAAATAGATGTTTTTCTGGAACTCTCTTGCTTTTTCCATGATCCAGCAGATGTTGGCAATTTGATCTCTGGTTCCTCTGCCTTTTCTAAAACCAACTTGAGCATCTGGAAGTTCATGGTTCACCTATTGCTGAAGACTGGCTTGGAGAATTTTGAGCATTACTTTACTAGCATGTGAGATGAGTGCAATTGTGTGGTAGTTTGAGCATTCTTTGGCATTCTTGATGTCAATAATGAAATTCACTTTCAAGCAAAAATTCGAATTTTGGAAAAGGTATATCTACCACTGTTAGGTTGACAGCTTCCTGATATTTGAATAATTTTTCTGATTAAATTAATGATGACATTAACAACTGAGATTTTTTTTTTATATCATAAGTGAAATGCATCAGCATTCAAAGATTTGTATAACTCAGTGTACCAATAATTTTCCAGGTAATCAATGCTTAATATCATTAAATTATGTGTACTTAAAACATCAATTCAAAGTGCAGTCTAGATAGATTCCAATGTAATTGCATGAAATGTTCCTCATTTCCTTTTGGCCCTCATCAACAGGATTCTCAAGTCCAGAACAATCTTTTCAAGTCAATTTAGGTTCTCTTATATGCTTCCAAAATCTCATCTACACAATACCCTCCTACCAACACCTAACCAAACAACTGGGCATCTAGTCTGGCCCAATAGACATATAAAATTTAACCACTGCACTTTCATACTCTTTTGAGATTCGTCCTGCACATTATAGCAGACATTATGAATGTTTTAGGTCCCGGCCAGCCGTGCGATGTTGTTGTCAAATAATTACTTAGAGATCCAACATTATTTACAATCCACAACAATATTTTTCTCAAAGTATAACCAGAGTGCTAGGATATTAGGATTCATTTGCCTTTCTAGTCACATAAACGGTCACAACCAACCTCACATGGCACTAGGTCCTGTCATACTAACTTGGAGTTACTAGCTTTCTGTCTTGATTTATTAATGGAATTTTATTTCAAGAATCTCTTTGACTCCACTTGTTGTTGATCAGAGAACCCCTTTCTATATCACAGCAAATATGCTTAACATCAAATTAATTCCTTCAGATAGGAAGCTCATTTCTTCTCGTCATTTCTATAGACAGTGGTTTTTTAAATTTTCTATAGATTACTTTTTCCATTTCCATAGACTATTTTCTCTGCCTGGAGAACTTACCCTTTTCTTTGTTCCCCATCTTTTACTTAGTTAACTCTTTACATGTCTCTCAACTGTTATTTTGTCATAGCAGCCTTACCTGTCTACCCAGTTTAAGACAGACCCCACATTCTTATACCCACCATTTTATCCTATCCTATTATCATGTACTTCTTACTTAATCACACTATTAAGGAGTTTCTTCAATTTTATGTTGTTTTGTGTATTTTTTGCTTTTAGATAATGATCTATTTAGCATCTGCATTCTGGGCCCAGTACAATGTTTAGATTCATGTAAGAAAGGTATTCCATGGACCCTTGCTCTACAGGTTCCATTCTAGTCTTTCTATTTATATTTTTATATAACTATATATTCTTTAAGTGCAGTATTTCATATCTAAATGTTGTTAGATGTCATTTATATGAGAAAGACTGAGACAGAGACATATAGAAAGTAAAAACAATAATATAGAAATTTAGAATTCAAACAGAGAAATATTCAACAGTGAATAGAAGCAGCCAAAAAGATTTTCTTGCCTTGAAAATATCAGTATCTATATTCAGAAGCTTATTTCTGATTAGCTAATTTCATAATTTTGTGACCTAAATGAGACATATTTATTTATTTTAATTTGATACTTAGAGGCTTTTCCACATCCTCTCTTTGAATTCTCCTCAAATGTTAAAAGCAAACTCTGGGACCAAATTATAGTATCAGGTTTGCTACTTTCTATAATTCCATGATGTTCTGATAGTAATAAAGGAAATTTATCTACCATTCAGTTTANGAAAATATCAGTATCTATATTCAGAAGCTTATTTCTGATTAGCTAATTTCATAATTTTGTGACCTAAATGAGACATATTTATTTATTTTAATTTGATACTTAGAGGCTTTTCCACATCCTCTCTTTGAATTCTCCTCAAATGTTAAAAGCAAACTCTGGGACCAAATTATAGTATCAGGTTTGCTACTTTCTATAATTCCATGATGTTCTGATAGTAATAAAGGAAATTTATCTACCATTCAGTTTACCAGTCTCTCCATAGATTGCTTTTTTAGCATTAGTTATCTTTATGTAAACTTGATATGATAGTGATTAGAGTTGGGGGTGGATGGTTGAGGCAGAATGAAGGAAAAAAAGTCACAATAATCCCTTCCCCTGTTGGGACTCTAAATTTATTTTTCTGACAAATTGACTTCTTTGCCAAATTAAATTAAAAAAAAAGATAAACAGGCAAACATATTGCTATAGACATATATATTGAAATGTTATTGGATTTTTTGTGTTGGTGAAGGGAATTTCAGATAAGTAAGAAAGGAATGTTTTATAAACATAAATTTATGTTAATTTAGTTACCTACACATAATAGTTTTTACTTATGTCAAATAACCCTTAGAAAACTTTACTAACTAAAACTGGATTACATTAGTGGGGTTTTTATTTGTCACCATAAAATGTTTGGCCTTCGAGTACAGAATGAAGCAGGGCAAAGCTTAACAGAGTTTTGCGAAGACAATGCACTAGTCATAGCAAACACCCTCTTCCAATGACACAAGAGACTCTAGACATGGACATCACCAGATGGTCAACACTGAAATCAGATTGATTATATTCTTTTCAAACAAAGATAGAGAAGCCCTATACAGTCAGCAAAAGCAAAACAGGGAGCTGACTATGGCTCAGACCATGATCACCTTATTGCCAAATTCAGACTTAAATTGAAGAAAATAGGGAAAACCACTAGGCCATTCAGGTATGACCTAAATCAAATCCCTTACGATTATACAATGGATGTGACAAATAGATTCAAGGGATTACATCTGATAGACAGAGTATCTGAAGAACTATGGACAGAAGTTTGTGACATTGTACAGGAAGCAATGAACAATACTATCCCCAAGAAAAAGAAGTGCAGAAAGGCAAAATGGATATCTGAGGAAACCTTACAAATATTTGAGAAGAGAAGCTAATGGCAAAGGAGAAAAGGAAAGATATACCCATTTGAATGCAGAGTTCCAAAAAATAGCAAGGAGAGATAAAAAAAACTCTTCTTCAGTGATCAGTGCAAGAAATAGAGGAAAACAATGGGCAAGGAAAAACTAGAGATCTGTTAAAGAAAATTAGAGATAACAAGGGATTATTTCATGTAAAGATGGGCACAACAAAGGACAGAAATTGTATGGACCTAATCAAAGCAGAAGATATTAAGAAGACATAGCAAGAATACAAAAAATAACTATACAAAAAAGGTCTTCACAACCCAGATACTCACGATGGTGTGATCACTCACCTAGAGCCAAACATCCTGGAATGCAAAGTCAAATGGGCTTTAAGAAGCATCACTATAAAGAAAGGTAGTGGAGGTGATGGAATTCCAGTTGAGCTATTTCAAATCCTGAAAGATGATGCTAAGAAAGTGCTGCACTCAATATGCCAACAATTTGGAAAACTCAGCAGTGGCCACAGAACTGGAAACTCTCAGTTTTCATTCCAATCCCTAATAAAGGAAATGTTAAAGAATGCTCAAACTACTGCATAATTGCACTGATCTCACATGCTAGTAAACTAATGCTTAAAATTCTCTAAGCCAAGTTTCAACAATATGTGAACCGAGAACTTTCAGATGTTTAAGTTGATTTCAGAAAAGGGAGTGGAACCAGAGATAAAATTGCCAACATTGGTTGGATCATAGAAAAACCAAGAGAGTTCCAGAAAAATATTTACTTCTCCTTTATTGACTATGCCATAGCCTTTGACTGTGTGGATCACAACAAACTGTGGAAAATTCTTCAAGAGATGGTAATACCAGACCACCTTACCTGCCTCCTGAGAAATCTGTACGCAGGTCAAGAAGCAACAGTTAGAACTGGACATGGAACAGCAAACTGGTTCCAAATACGGAAAGGAATACGTCAAGGCTCTATATTGTCACCCTGCTTATTTAACTTCTATGCAGAGTACATCATGAGAAACGCTGGGCTGAATGAAGCACAAGCTGGTATCAAGATTGGCAGGAGAAATATCAATAACCTCAGATATGCAGATGACACCACACTTATGGCAGAAATTGAAGAGCTAAAGAGTCACTTGATGAAAGTGAAAGAGGAGAGTGAAAAAGTTGGCTTAAAAGTCAACATTCAGAAAATGAAGATCACAGCATCTGGTCCCATCACTTCATGGCAAATAGATGGGGAAACAGTGGAAATAGTGTCAGACTTTATTTTTGGGGGCTCCAAAATCAGTGCAGATGGTGAGTGCATCCATGAAATTAAAAGACGCTCACTCCTTGGAAGGAAAGTTATGGCCAACCTAGACAGCATATTAAAAAGCAGAGACATTACTTTGCTAACAAAGGTCTGTCTAGTCAAGGCTATGCTTTTTCCAGTGATCATGAATGGATGTGAGAGTTGGACTATAAAGAGGGTTGAACACAGAAGAATGGATGCTTTTGAACTGTGGTGTTGGAAAAGACTCTTGTGAGTCCCTTGGACTGAGATCCAAGCAGTCCATCTTAAGGAAATTAGTCCTGAATATTCATTGGAAGGAGTGATGCAAAAGCTGAAACTCCAAAACTTTGGCCACTTGATGCAAAGAACTGACTTGGAAAAGATCCTGATGCTGGGAAAGATTGAAGGAAGGAGGAGAAGGGGACAACGAGGATGAGATGGTTGGATGGCATCACCGACTCAGTGGAGATTAGTTGGATATACTCCTGGAGTTGGTGATGGACAGGGAGGCCTGGTGTGCTTTAGTCCATGTGGTCTCAAAGAATTGGGCACAACTGAGCAATTGACATTACTGGGTTTTTTATTTGTCACCATAAAACGTTACCTGCTTCAAAATGCAACCTCATTCTAAAGCAGCACTGCTCTTCATAAAGCTGTGTGCTTTTTTTCCCCCCTGATCTAGAAAGTTCTCTCTCTGGGGACCTGCAAATGTTTGGCAAACCTACTAAATTTTGCATTCTGTATACCTGCTATACACTTGTAAAACTTTTTCCTGTATACTGGCTCCATATCTGATTTAGATTTTCTGTTAAGGATTACATCCATTAAAATTATATATTAGTTTCTTGGTCAAAGATCTACCATTTTTGGAAATTGCTATAATCTCTAAGGCCAATGGGAAAAAGAAACTGCATATATGAACTGTATTCTAGTTGATTAAAGTTATTTTTTCATGAGGACAATGATTCACAATTTTGAAAGCAATAAATATGTATATATGAAAGCCATATGTGCATATAAAATTAAACAAATGAATAAACGCACAGTGAGCAATGGGAACCAAGTTTATCATTGTTGAAATGAGAGGTTACAGATAAGCATGGAGGAAAGATTAAGCTATTCCACATTTTTTGAGATTAGAGTTGGATAACTTAGTATGAACTCGTGTTTAGCCTAATATAGATACAGATGGCTATCTGTATCTATATTAGGCTATATCTAAATATATTAGCTATATCTAAATATTTATAGGCATGTAGATATGAATATGTTTGTATATCCACATATATTTCTTTTCTCTATCAGCTGAGAGTCCCTAGAAATAAGAACACTCCAGTAGCAGTAAGTACACCTAGCTCTCTGATCTTGGTTTCTAATATCGTTCTTTAATATAAGAAAGCAAGACTTCTTGAAGAAATAGTTGATTCTAGGACTAGGGAAGGAAATAAATAAGATGGGGCTAAAGTATTGTTTAGTACCAAGGGAAAAGAGTCAAGTAATACTCAATGAAAATATAATAGTGTTACATAAAAGAAACATGAGATTCAACTGAGAAAACTCCCAACAGATAAAGCTTGAAAAATCTGAATGACAAAATAAAAAACACAATATTGTTTTATAATCCAAGGAATAAAATAAGCCACCATAAGGACATTCTGATATAAATAAATGGTTGATTTAATAATGAAGAATAAGCAAATTTGTGCAGAAAAACTCCAAGTTATTAGGTATAGGTACTCTATCCTCAAGGAAAGGAAGAATAACTCTGTACTCCTAAGTCTGTGCCTCTTATAGTTGCTTCCTTCCAAAAATACACTACAAAGAGAAGGGTAATAGCAAACAAAAGAGCCCCCAAACACTTTATAGTATGAAAATTGTCCTGTAGAACCTCATCTAAGTGTTCAGAGTTGACACCAACAGTGATAAAGTATGTTGACAATATGTATCCTTGATGTGAAGTGATAGGAATGGCTTTTTATCTCCGTCTCCCTCCAAAAAAACCCATGCATACCTGAGTGCTAAGTTGCTTCAATCATGTAT
Source organism: Neotragus moschatus (assembly GCA_006410615.1). NCBI lineage: Eukaryota > Metazoa > Chordata > Mammalia > Artiodactyla > Bovidae > Neotragus > Neotragus moschatus. The sequence continues at coordinate 853,465 of SJYA01000539.1, read as the reverse complement.
GCCTCTTTGCAATCCTATAGAACTGTAACCTGCAAGACCCCTTTGTCCATGAGATTCTCTAGGCAAGAATACTGGAGTGGGTTGCCATGCCCTCCTCCAGGGGATCTTCCCAACCCAGGGATTGAACCTGGGTCTCTTAGGTCTCCTGCACTGGTAGAGGGGTCCTTGCCACTGGCGCCACCTGGGTCGGCCACTCCCCTCCCTCAAAATAAAATCCCGTAAGCCTTGCCTAATCATGAGAAAAACATCAGACAAATTCCAATAGAGGACCATCGCACAGAATGCTTAACCAAAGCACCTCAAAACTGTCAAAGTAACTAAAAACTGAGAAATCCTGAAAATCTGTGATAGCTAAGAGGAGACATGATAACTATGTGTAATGTTTTCTGGAATGAAAAGACAATAGGCAAAAACTCTGAAAAACTGAAGAAATCATGTACTTTAATTTACAATAAGCTAGCAATATCGATTCATTGGTTTATTAATTATGACAACTGTACCATACTAAAGTATGATGTTTGTAACAGGATATGCTGTGTGTTGGTTTATGGAAATTCTCTGTATCATCTTTTCCACAGATTTTCTGTAAATCAAAAGCTGTACTAAAGGTAGTAGTTTATTTTAAAATCTACATTAAAATAAAAATAAAAGTCCAATATCCTTTCATAGAACTATTTCAATGGCAAATCATTGATTTTGATTTATATAGCTCCTACCTACAGCAACTTTTGAAAGTGGTATTCATGTAGCATTAAGAATAATTTATTCTGTAACTCCTAACAAACAATATACTCTTTAACGAAGCTTACAATAGCCTTCCAAAAAGAAAATACATGAGGGAAAATTTTGATATTATAATTTTTATTATACAATTCATATCCCAGTGTTAGAATCTAATGTTTCATTAATGTTTTAATCATTTATGAAACCATAATATCACTTATTAATAATATAATGTTTAGATATAATGTTTAAGAGAAATGCATTTTTGTTCCACAGAAATGGAAGTTATGCTTTTACTGTGAAATATATCATACAGAAGAGTATATACCATTTATATATAGTATAAACAATAATCATAATCATAAAATGTGCCTACATCCTTAGTCTCAAGATTAAAAAAGTAGAAAACTTTTAGCTCCTTTGCAACTTTTTCTATGATTAAATTTCTACTATAATAACTTTTGTGTTAATCGTTGCCTTTGACTTTCTTTTAATTTCTATCTATCATCAAGTATACCTCAAAACACATAGTTCAGTTTTGTAAAACTAAGTACTGAGCATGTACCTCCCTATTCAAAGAAAGTTTAATATTGTCAGTATTGGTTGGAGGCTTCTGTGCTAAGTCACTTCACTTGTGTCTGACTCTTTGTGAGTCCGTGGACTGCAATCTGCCAGGCTCCTCTGTTAGTGGGGATTCTCCAGGCAAGAAGAATGCATTGGAAGGCAGGTTCTTTACCACCAGTGCCACCTACGAGACTTCTAGGAATAATTAATCATATAGTCTTTGTTATTCTAGCTAGTTCCATTTTTCCTAAGTGGTTATGGGAGTCCTTTCTGCATGTCAGTGGCAAAAGCATGAGTTATTTGAGAGAGAGTACTCATCACAGTTGACCTATGTGTCAGGACTGCAGAGTGGATTACGGGCTAGATGACCAGTAGGAGTCTGGTCCATGGGAATTATCTAGCTTCTGTTTTCTGCCCTCTAACCTCCTCCTGAGTCATCCTCAACTCTCAGGAGAAACCAAACCAGCAGACAATTAATCAACCCATGATAAAGACAAATAAAGCACCGAAAAGAACCTCTATGCAAAGTATCCTAGAAAACAGTATTTTATAGCCTCAGGGATAAAGGCCTAGACTAGGAGCAAGGAGGGAAATCACTTGGTGCCATGACTGTGGAAGAGGTATGGAAACTTAAACATTTCTTAAACAGTTTTCAGCCAGTCTTTATTTTAACCCCATCCATTCCATGTGTATTTCCAGAGGAACACTGTGTGTAAATTCCTCATCATTTTGTGGATATTTACTCTGTAGAAATGTCCTTTTGTGCTGGGTGTGGATTTAACCTTCTTAGCTGTAGTAAATCAGTCCTTATTCAACTGTCTGTTTTGCAGAATGAAAAATATTTGCTATTTTTTTCTTTTCTCCCCTGTCTAGTGATACACACACACACACACAATTTTAACTCAATCATTTGATAGTACTGTTTATAGGATTTCAGATCAAAACTAAAGATATATATATATATATATATACATTCAATTTGTCATCTTAAACAAGAACTTCAGAATTGAAATTTCTCAAATGATAAAAGCACAACTGACATAATATTTTGATTCATTGGTGGCAAGTTGTATGCTACAGTTGACCAGACAGTAGTATCAAAACTACTTGAATAAGTGATACCCATTTGCTCATATCTTTCATTTTTTCCTAAGTAAGTCTTAAATGTAGAACCAAATCTCACCAATAGATGCATAGCTATTTAAACTTGTAAAGATTAGTAAGTAGATCCTTAGGAATCAGTTTTTCAGTAGCCTCTCATTCTCAATCACCAAGTCACAATATTCATTATATTTGAGAAGTCAAATGCTATTCTGATCTCAACCTAAGATTTTGAAAAAATAGAAAGAGACTTTTATTTTTCCAAATAACTATATCAGCACTGACTGGTATTTACAACAAACCATTAATAAATTAACAAGGAATTGGAATTTGCCAAGTTTATGTCATCAACATTGTCGTTATATTACTTAAAATCTAGTTATTACTACCTATTAGATAACATCTTTTTGGAAATATATTACCTGACTTCTGTCACTTGGTTATAGGACCACCTTATCCTGAATTCCCACATGTTGTGCCATGTATTTTTCTTCTACAAACAGGAGAGAATGGTAAGTGAGCACATAATTTTGACACTGTGGTAAAGATGTGTATAAGAGACAGGTAAATTCCTCATCATTTTGTGGATATTTACTCTGTAGAAATGTCCTTTTGTGCTGGGTGTGGATTTAACCTTCTTAGCTGTAGTAAATCAGTCCTTATTCAACTGTCTGTTTTGCAGAATGAAAAATATTTGCTATTTTTTTCTTTTCTCCCCTGTCTAGTGATACACACACACACACACAATTTTAACTCAATCATTTGATAGTACTGTTTATAGGATTTCAGATCAAAACTAAAGATATATATATATATATATATACATTCAATTTGTCATCTTAAACAAGAACTTCAGAATTGAAATTTCTCAAATGATAAAAGCACAACTGACATAATATTTTGATTCATTGGTGGCAAGTTGTATGCTACAGTTGACCAGACAGTAGTATCAAAACTACTTGAATAAGTGATACCCATTTGCTCATATCTTTCATTTTTTCCTAAGTAAGTCTTAAATGTAGAACCAAATCTCACCAATAGATGCATAGCTATTTAAACTTGTAAAGATTAGTAAGTAGATCCTTAGGAATCAGTTTTTCAGTAGCCTCTCATTCTCAATCACCAAGTCACAATATTCATTATATTTGAGAAGTCAAATGCTATTCTGATCTCAACCTAAGATTTTGAAAAAATAGAAAGAGACTTTTATTTTTCCAAATAACTATATCAGCACTGACTGGTATTTACAACAAACCATTAATAAATTAACAAGGAATTGGAATTTGCCAAGTTTATGTCATCAACATTGTCGTTATATTACTTAAAATCTAGTTATTACTACCTATTAGATAACATCTTTTTGGAAATATATTACCTGACTTCTGTCACTTGGTTATAGGACCACCTTATCCTGAATTCCCACATGTTGTGCCATGTATTTTTCTTCTACAAACAGGAGAGAATGGTAAGTGAGCACATAATTTTGACACTGTGGTAAACACAGTGGCAGAGGTAGGCACTGAATGCTATCCGTAAGAAGGAAAAGGGCCAGACTGAAGTCACTGGTGTCAGGGAAGAGGCAAAGACAGATTGAGTCTTAAGGCATTAGTAAAAGGTAGGCAGGTAAGAAGAAAAGAAAGTATATTCCAGAGAGAAGAAATTAACAATAGCAAAAGAGCCTTACTCACATGTCTGGACTACTTAGAAGATAACTGATGACATATAAAGTAGGGAGTGGAAAGAGATTATGCTAAAGAAATCTGTAGGGGACAGATTAAGAAGACTTTGTGTGCCATACTGTGGAGGGCAGTCTTCTCACAAAGACAGAGTGAGTTATTAAAAAGTTTTAAGCACTGAGGTGCAATAATTAAAATTGCAAATTATATGCATCACTCTGGAGTCAGAGTAAAGGATGGCTTCATGCATCTTTTCATTGTACAACTTTGAACCATTTTTATCTCTTCATAAATGAACATGTAACTTTCCATTGCCAGTTACTTCTTAGGATAAAACACATTTTCTCTTCCAAGTATCACTTTGGGCTTAATTCAGTGAGCATTTGAACTGTAACCCATAATATATATGTATTCTGAGACCAGAAATTGTAAATGTCTGAAATCTTGCTGTTACTTAACGAAACTGATTAGTGAAAGTATTGAAAGATGATGACCAAGAGGTTAATATCCAAAGTAGGAGGTTGCGGAAGAAAGAGAAAGAGAGAGAGAGAGAACTAACAATTCTGGAAGATAGAAGTCTTAATATAGTTTAGCTCTATCAGTAATAGCAAAACAATGCATTTCTCTCTTGTTTTTAATATTTTAAACAAGAAATTTCCATTATTATTTATATAGCTTTATAACAAACTGTCATCCAAATTAGTAATGAGATATGCTACGTGACATTTTGTAGGTTGACTGTGCTCAGCTAGGTTCTTCTGTTCCACAATTATGTTGGTTGAGATTACACATGCCTCCTTCACTTGGGAATTCAGCTGAGGCTGAACAGGATGGGTGGCTTCACCCACTGGTGAGCTTTCACCCTCGATGGTAGCAAAGAGAATGGCTCAAGACTTCCATGTGGAAGCTTTTTTCCCCACAGGGTTGAGACTGGGACTCACTCACTCAGTAACATATCTTGAAATTCTCTACATGAAGTCTAATTCCCAAGAAGATGAAAACAGAAGTTTCCTTGGCCTAGAAACTACATAGTGTCACTTCCACAGAACCCACTGTTATAAGAAAATCACACAGAAATCTCATATTCAAAGGATGGAGAAATAAAATTTTATCTTTTGATGGCAAGACCCACCTATGTGTACAGAGGAGATTGAAGGAGATTGAAGCCATATATGGAAATAATCTGTCATATTGCCCCTTTAAAATTATAAGAAAATGAAAAAAATATTTTTGATGGATATCAATGCAATCAACATACATAACTAAAGAATCTCAAATTTCACAGAAAAATGCCTTTATCATCTCATACAAGTTTTGTTACCAAATGTTACCTGTTAGATTTTCTACGACAGTTTGGTTTACATATGATCTACAACCTAGAGTGCCATACATTTCTGAATTTCTTTTTTGGTAAGAGCAATATATTTTTCACCCATTAGCTTCATGTTTAATCAACATAGGTTGTGCAAAAAATTAGTTCATTAAATAAACATTTCTCATTTACATGACTAAAATATCAAGTATGTATATTTCTAGCATTCAGATCTACTCTTTTTTTGGAAATCAAAATGTCACCCATAAGAGACAAAGAAAGAAACACTAAAAGAGGTTAATAGCAATCATAAATTTACAGCTTACTACACACTGTTCAAGCTAATACAAATACAACACCATTTATAGTTAGAAACTGTGGCCAAAGGAATTACTCTGCTCTGCATGGAACTGGGTTTATTTAATCAATGTTGCTTCCACTAGAAAAGTGGATTAGTTTTTCTTTAAGACAGAGTTAAAAGTTTTGTAGCTAATTTATTTTAATAAGTATTCTTACTGAAGGATCCAAAAAAAGGTGAGGGAGGGGGCATGTTAAACTGTAATGAAGCACTGGGAAAGAAAGCATGACTTAATTATTTTTCTAGGGTGGATAATGAATAAATTAGCCACACTGCCAGCTTGCCATTTGTATGGAATGTATTACTTTTTCCTTTAAGAATCATATCATGACAAAGTCAATTTTTCTCCTGACTGCAAACTGATTGATGGGACAATGTCTGGCTGTGAAAGACTTCCTCTTCATCATTGTTTTGGCAATGTTGATATCATAAAGAGTGCCTGAAGTTTTCTTGAGTTCATGCTTTCCTACAAATTATAAACAACAAGTATGTTAACACTTTTTTTTGCAAGTTGTCTAATCATGTAAATTATAAAATGAGTAACTTACATCATGTGACCAAGAGTATATATGATTTTGGGAGGCTCTTACTGTTTTTCTTGGAAGATTATACAGCTATGCTGGAAAACTGATACCTCCACTGGGACTAGACATGAGTGAGTTATATTGGGTATTAGTTTTGCTTTTTTATGTGAAATGTAACAAATCAAGTTTTTAAACTGGAAAAGTTGATTTACAATTTTTTTATCATTTTGGATCATGCTAGTGACTGCGATTCATGAGGTCGCAAAGAGTCAGACACGACTGAGTGACTGGACTGAACTGAACTAAACTGAACTAGTGACCTATCATGCTAGTGACCTATACATTGAAAAATGATCATGATTTCCTCTTGGAATCACTAGAATATTCTGTATTTTTAAGTTAAAAATGGTTGCATGTTTAATTAGATAAATGTTTATGTATATTAAATATGTTTTTCTTAAATAGATTTAACCTTGCTGCCTGCTTACACCTATTCAGATATCAGCTTCTGAATTGGGTGGGGGGGAAGGTACAACATAAGACCGAAACAGCACATAGAAAATAAAAATAACTGCTAATCCTAACTCAGCATTGCAAAATGCAGTACCACAAAATTTATTTATTTTTGCCACGTGGGATCTTAGCTCCCCAACCAGGAATCAAACCCATGCCCCCTGCATTGTGAGCACAGAGAGCTTTAACCATGGGATTGACAAGGAAGTCCCCCAAGAAATATTTTTAAGCACTCGAAGTTCTTGGTGGTTAGTATCTTCTAGGAAAGAAGATAACCCTGTCCTTCTTGGTCTGTTTGATTCAACTATCTCTTCAGTTCAGTCGCTCAGTCGTGTTCGACTCTTTGTGACCCCATGGATGCAGTACACCCTTTTAATTAATTAAGGAGGACTCTAAATGCTTGTCTCTTTAGAAAGTGAACTTCTTTTCGTACAAACTAATTATGATTGTGCAATAGGTGAAAGCTGATCCTTGGTTAAAACTCTTTTACATAAATGTGTGCCTGCTAATTTGATTCAGTTGTGTTTGACTCTTTGCAACCCCATGGAGTGCAACCCCACCGAGCTCCTCTGTCCATGGGATTCTCCAGGCAAGAATACTGGAATGGGTTGCCATACACTTCTCCATTTACATAACATGAGTTCATATTAAATTTAAGAAATACAAATCTTTTAATCCCCACAGTTGTGTGAATCTTTTGAGCAAATTTCTTGTAATAAGTATTTTCATAAAATAATATATTGACAAAGTGTAAATTTCAAGGTCAATGTATTACAATGAAATGCATACTTTATGTGCATATTCCATAATTAATTGCATTGTTAGAATACATTTTTAATCTGTCATAGATAAGTCAGTGAAGGCCTTTTGAATGTAAAATGCAATTACATATATAGGCACCATTAGATAGATATGCAAACCATATACATACAATAACATGCATAAAAGTATATCTTGAAACTTTATAACCTATGTCTATTCCAGTTTGTATACTTTGCTTTGTATTAACAGCAGAAACTACTATCCTTGCTTTAATTGAATACTATAAACAGAAACACACTTCCCTGATAATTTTTCCATCGAAGTCATAATTTTTAAGTGACATAGAAATGTAATATCCTATTTGAAAAGAGCAGTCTCTATTGATAGGAGAAGCTTTTACTAAAAACGTACAGTGATGAGAGAAAGAAGCAAGGGACATTTTTATTTGTGTCTGTCATTGAGAATTAGACAAAGACTGACAATGTCACTAGTACCTCAAACTGACTCAGTAACTGAATCAATGAGTGTAGTTTATGAGAATCTATCCCACTTTCCAAAAATTAAAAAGTCTTTTCTCCTGGGTTAGGAATAATTTTTTGATCTCTGGTTTTTCCTTCAGCCCCCGAATACAATTCAACCCTGAGTATCTGAAATGCTCAAAAGGTCAGACTGATTCAAAGATTTTTTATTGGATTCCAGTTCTGGGGGTAGTTTTTTTTTTTTTTTTTCCTTGATTCTTATTTTTCTCTCTCAAACAGGTCCCCACTTTCTTTAAAACAAATGCCCCACTTTCAAGGTCACATTTGATGTCTTTGCTCTCAGATTGATTTTCTCTCTTTTATGTATTCTTCCAGGAAGTTGCTTCCCTGCCCTGAGAAAATACAAAGTTAGAAGAAACATGCAATCCAACACACATACACACACACAAACCTAAGAAAAAATCAATTTTTGAATGTTTAGTGTAAAGTTTATAAACCTGAAAGTGAAAAACTCTCACCCCAATTTAATTTACACAAACTATTTTACGATAAATATCACTTCACAGGAGTAAGACTGAAAATATGAGTTACAGTTGGTGATATAATTGACAAAAGGAAAGAAATTAGGACCAGCTACATATATTATAGTACAAAATGAAAAGTTAGAAGAATGGTCTTTTCATAAAACATTGAAAAGTTCTATATGCTAAGATTATAGTATTAAATCCAACATGAGGCCCATCTAAGTACGGTGCTCTATGTGACGACAGAAATCACACACCCCAGAATCTGGGCTTGATTAAAATCTTTACTTGTAACTTCATATTTTTCTGTTTTGATTAGTTGGACAGAAACCTTATGTAAAACTGTTAATGCAATAGTCGGTATGTAACCCTTAATTCTGGTAGCTAATGACAAGAAGAAAATTGTAATTTTGAGTTTTCCTTTTCCAAAACCTCCCATGGAAATCTGTTTTATTCTATTTCATGTTGGGACTTTGCCCATAAGCTTTCTCTATGGACTAAATCTATTTTTACCTTTTCTTTCATGGAGCAGATACCTTTTCTTATCTATTTTCTTTCACATGCAGGAATTCCTTTGGCTTCAGTGATGAGTAGAAAAAGCCTTAAATAATTTTGGCTACCTCCAGGAATATGAGACTCCTTGTAGTGCTTAAATTAGAAAACTATGCTTTTTATATCTCAAGATCACCTACAAAAATGTTTTTTTTTTAACTTCAAACTTTGGAACCAAAAGGTAAAAATGTACTTTCTTATTATTCTAGGTAATATTAGAAAAGAGAATTATCTTTTACTTTAAAAAATAGAAGTACTTTTTAAAATTTTTATCTCCTGAAATCCAACTTACTTCCTTAAAGAAAAAAAATACATTCAATACAAATAAGTTTGTAATTAAATTGCTATAAACTGTAAGAAATACTGTGCATTTGCTTTTAGGAGTATATGTATTTTTTGAATACAATTGAAGAACTTAAAATGCTAGACCTTTCTGCCTAAATTGGAAGTTTTTCATTTACTAAAATTATATATTTTTTCAGATTAATAGAAGAAAATTAAGTTAAAAAGCATGTTTAGCTAAATGCTGTTTTGAAACATTTAATATATCTATAATATAAGATATCCCCAATTTAAAAGAAAACATTTTTTGTTACAGGAAAGTGCAATCTTAAAGTTTAGGTATCATTTTCTCTATAAAAGCAAGACTAACATGTTATTTTTGGATATATTTTTTACTTCATGTCAATATCAAACTTATACAAAAGTTGTAAGAATAGTAAAAAAAAAAGCTGCTATAAATTTTGTATTATTTTGTATACACTGATCACAATCAAGATATTTAAGATTAATAAAATATAGTAATCTAATCAACAGTCTATATTCAAGATTTATCAGCTGTTTTAATAATATATTTCACAGATTATTTTTATTTCCTGAGTTCAGTTTGACGTTTAATGTTTTAAAATCAGTATGAACCATTTATTCTATAGAATGATCTAAAGTTGGATTTGTGTGATATTTCCTTATGAATAGATCCAGGTTTCACCCTCCCCACAATTTGAAATGAGCCAAGTCTCTGGAGACAGCACAAGATCGATATATTGTAGGCATGGTTTAATTCTACTTTTTTTTTGCCAATTTAAAAACTATTCCTGCATCATATTTACTAACTGATTGACAAATATTTTTAAGAATACAAAATTTAAGAACATACTAAAGAATCAAATTAAGAGTTAGCCAGTATTTTAGTATGTGATGACAAGATAAGTGAAAATTGTAAACTGACATAATTTTGGGGTAATTTTAATCAGCACACAATTGGCATGACTTGAGGTTGTTGATACTTCTAACAGTCTTGATTCCAGCTTGTGATTCACTTAGCGTATCATTTCTGCATATGTTAATAAGAAGAGTGACAATATACGGCCTTGTCATACTACTTTCCCAATTTGCCATGAGTCTCTTCACTATGACCCGTTCATCTTGGGTGGCCCTGCACAGCATGGTTCATAGCTTCTTTAAGTTACACAAGCCCCTTTGCCACAACTAGGCTGCGATCCATGTAGCGGTTCTTACTCTTTACAGTATTAATTTTATACAATTTTGGGCCTAATACATTTCAAATTTATTTTTCCAAAGTTTTAGTTTAGTGTACCACCATATTTTAAATTTTTCTTTTATTAAAAAATAAAATTGTTATCTATGTGATTCCTAAACTTTCTTTTCTTCTCCTTTATCCACATATTATTTTTCAAGGAGTAGATTGTTTTAATTATTTCTATTAATAGCATAATCTGATAGACAAAGGCAAAGTCTTTCCATTTTTTATTAATTTACTTGCTATTTCCAAATTTTCTGTTTCTTAATTATAAAGGAATGAAATCTATAACTTCACCTGAGGATAAATTGGAAAATGTAAGTCCATTGAGGAAGCTTATATTTTCTTCATTTATTCCTTTCTTCTTTAATAATGTCAACTCTGCTATAATTTACTAACAATTTAAAGGCACAAATTTTTTAAAAGACAATTTCAAATAGTATCCCTTTCTTCAGCAATAGTTTTGTGAAGTTGATATTTAATTGGAGAGACTGTGTTGCTCATAGCCACCTGGGGAGAGACTAATGTACACAATTACATAAATGAAATGATTCTGGAGGGACACATCTGGAAGGAAAAGGAGGAGAAAGCATCCTCTAGGTATTGTTATAGGGAGGTGAATTCTCTCAATGGGATAAACAGGGATGAATGTTTGAGGATCCTAGAAGCTCAGCAACATCAAGCAGCTTTGGAGAACTTATCAGAAAAGGGAATGTATTTTGAGAGGGAGTCGGGATTGGGAGCTCATATACACTCGTGGCTGATTCATGTCAATGTATGGCAAAACGAATACAGTATTGTAAAGCAAAACAAACTAAAAACTTAAAAAAAAAAATTCTGAAGAATCATTCCAGAAGAATGGTAAAATTAAAAAAAAAAAATTGGGGAACAGGGGACATTGCTTGTTTCAGGACTCTGTGGCCAGGAGGCACAGCTGGTAACCTGGATGCTGGATGCTTGATTTCATTTCTACACCACTACCATTGCACAATTAATCTCTAATCATTCTCTGTAGAAGTCTGTGGAACTTCTACAGACTCTGAGTCTTAGATGAAAGCATCTGATTTTTGCAGTACAAGTTTAATGCCCATACTCTGGCTACCAGGAGACAAAGAGAAGGAATATTGTTGCACTTCCTTGTACTGTGTGCATTGGAGCCCAGTCACCAATCAAGATTTAAACAATATAAGATTTTACCAAATTGAGAGCTCAAATTTTGGCAGCCAACAACAACAACAAAAAGACCTCAATTTGTTGACACTTGAGCTATAATCTAGATGTAGGAAAAGACTGCCCTTCAGAGATTAGAAATAAGTGTGAGGAATGCCAAATACAAAGGCAGGAATGAGATTGAAGCATTCAACAACAAAAATGGATACCAGAGTTTATAGGAAAACATATTATGTGCACTATTTTTGAGATAATCATATTATAGGAAATCCTTCTATATTTAACACTTAAAGAGTACTTTAAATAAAAAGTATTCATTATGTATATTATTTCCTTATATTAAATTCTTTGTTTTGAAATACTTTTTTTTTTTTGGTCTTTATTATTAATTTTTATTTTTTTAGTTTGTTTTGCTTTACAATACTGTACTCATTTTGCCATACATTGACGTCAATTTGATTCCCTATTATTTTGTTCATACATTAAAATCTAATCAAAAGACAGAACAAACTTTATGTTTCTACTGTATCATTTTTTTAAGGATAATTAAAATGAGCCTGGATTTATAAACTATTTTGAAAATATTTTCTTTTTTGTAATCTAGAGCAAATTCTATAGAATGGGATACACAAACACACACACACACACATACATGTATGTATATACCTATATGTTTAATTTGAAAATTATTTCTCATAAAACTGTGCACAGTTTCCATAATCTAATTCATGTGTTTCATTGACTACTGACTGGGAATGATTGACAGGTATGAGCTCTAGTGACACCTTCCTACATCCCCCCAGGCAGACCTTAAGGGAGATTCAAGTAACTATGGGAGTCACAGGGTAAGTTTTGGGACCTCCAAACTCTCTCTGCCTTTGGTAGTACTATTATCACTATAGTGTCAGGATTCAGTTTTCAGAAATGGCTATAAGTCTTGCTTGACCTGGGTCTATTGACTTTCTTAACTGAGGTCTTTCAGAGTATTGCTGCCATTTAGATGAGAATGCTCATGACTGATTCCAAAGTAATTGCATATTTGATTAATTGTTTCCTTCATTGACTGATGCACTCATTCAGCAATAATTCATGAGGTTTCTTTCTGTTCCATGAGTACAGCCATGGAGTCTGTCTCAGATTGATTTCTGACCCAAATGTTTACTAGTTCTGTACCCTTGGGAAAATTACCTAACTTCAGTGGGTCTCAGTTTCTACATCACAAAACGAGGATAAAAACATCAAACTCATAGAGTTTTGCTTTAATTTTATAGCAATTATATGATAAATTAATTTATTTTGGCATATAGTTATAGAAAATTTAGTACATAATAACTACTGTGAAAACTCGAATACAGATCAGTCCCATAATTTCCACTCTCTCTGTTATCTATTTATATTCATACCTTACCCTCACAATGAACTCCTGACAACCACCGATCTTTTTTATAACCCTATATTTTTGAAAACATTTTACAAATGTCCAAATGAAATGATGCAACTTATAAATTCTTGAGNAGGAAAACATATTATGTGCACTATTTTTGAGATAATCATATTATAGGAAATCCTTCTATATTTAACACTTAAAGAGTACTTTAAATAAAAAGTATTCATTATGTATATTATTTCCTTATATTAAATTCTTTGTTTTGAAATACTTTTTTTTTTTTGGTCTTTATTATTAATTTTTATTTTTTTAGTTTGTTTTGCTTTACAATACTGTACTCATTTTGCCATACATTGACGTCAATTTGATTCCCTATTATTTTGTTCATACATTAAAATCTAATCAAAAGACAGAACAAACTTTATGTTTCTACTGTATCATTTTTTTAAGGATAATTAAAATGAGCCTGGATTTATAAACTATTTTGAAAATATTTTCTTTTTTGTAATCTAGAGCAAATTCTATAGAATGGGATACACAAACACACACACACACACATACATGTATGTATATACCTATATGTTTAATTTGAAAATTATTTCTCATAAAACTGTGCACAGTTTCCATAATCTAATTCATGTGTTTCATTGACTACTGACTGGGAATGATTGACAGGTATGAGCTCTAGTGACACCTTCCTACATCCCCCCAGGCAGACCTTAAGGGAGATTCAAGTAACTATGGGAGTCACAGGGTAAGTTTTGGGACCTCCAAACTCTCTCTGCCTTTGGTAGTACTATTATCACTATAGTGTCAGGATTCAGTTTTCAGAAATGGCTATAAGTCTTGCTTGACCTGGGTCTATTGACTTTCTTAACTGAGGTCTTTCAGAGTATTGCTGCCATTTAGATGAGAATGCTCATGACTGATTCCAAAGTAATTGCATATTTGATTAATTGTTTCCTTCATTGACTGATGCACTCATTCAGCAATAATTCATGAGGTTTCTTTCTGTTCCATGAGTACAGCCATGGAGTCTGTCTCAGATTGATTTCTGACCCAAATGTTTACTAGTTCTGTACCCTTGGGAAAATTACCTAACTTCAGTGGGTCTCAGTTTCTACATCACAAAACGAGGATAAAAACATCAAACTCATAGAGTTTTGCTTTAATTTTATAGCAATTATATGATAAATTAATTTATTTTGGCATATAGTTATAGAAAATTTAGTACATAATAACTACTGTGAAAACTCGAATACAGATCAGTCCCATAATTTCCACTCTCTCTGTTATCTATTTATATTCATACCTTACCCTCACAATGAACTCCTGACAACCACCGATCTTTTTTATAACCCTATATTTTTGAAAACATTTTACAAATGTCCAAATGAAATGATGCAACTTATAAATTCTTGAGACAGGCTTTTGTGCTTAGCATAATCTTTGAGGTCCATATAGTCTGTTTTGTACATCAATTATTCTTTCTTTTTTACAGATGAATAGTATTCCATTGTTTAGATGTACCGTTATTTTTAAAAAATCCTTTAGCTCATTGAAGGACATTTTTGTTATTCCTATCTATAGCTAAGAGAGAGATTAAGGAATTATATTGATGCCCAAAATGCTTCCAGAGAGGCTGTCCCATTTTATATTTCCACCAGGAATGGATGGGAGTTGATTTCCATCCTCCTTGCCACTTGATGGTGACATCATCTTTTTTAGGCATTTTAATAAATATAGTGACAATTCATCATGGTTTAGTTCACATTGATCTAGTGGCTAACGATGCAGAATATCTTTACATGTATTTGTTCACTATCTGTATATTCCTTTTTGTGAATTGTTTGTTCAAGTCTCTTGCTTATTTTTAGTTGAATTATTCAATATTTTACTGTGAATTTGTTTTTAATAAATAATCTTTATTTTTGAGAGAAGTTTTAGATTCACTGGTGGTTCAGTCATTAAAGAGTCTGCCTGCAATGTGGGAGACCTGGGTTCGATCCCTGGGTTGGGAAGATCCCTTGGAGAAGGAAATGGCAAACCCACTCCAGTGTTCTTGCCTGGAGAATTCCATGGACAAGGGAGCCTGCTGGGCTACAGTCCATGGGGTCACAAAGTTGGACATGATTAAGTAACTAACTTTCCCTAACTTTTCCTTTTTTTTTAAGATTCACAGAAAATTTGAATGGAAAATACAGAGAGTTCCCAAATACCACACATCTATACACATATACCTCTTCCACTGTCACGGATCTCTATGACAATGGTACATTTATTACATTTAGTGAACCTACATAGACACAGCCTAATCCCCAAAGTCTGTAATTTACCTTAAGCTTCATTCCTGGTGTTGTACATTCTACAGTTTTTGACAAATATATAATGACATGTATTCATCATTGTGGTGTCATACAGAATATATTTAGTGTCCTAAAAATTCTCTCTGCTCTGCCTATTTGTCTCCCCCTTCCCACTGTCCCCTCACAAACACTAATCTTTTTATTGTCTCTATAATTTTGCTTTCCCAAAATTTCATAGTTGGAATCATACAGTAAGTACCCTTTTCAGATTGACTTCATTTACTTAGTAATTTGCATTTAAGTTTTCTCCATGTCTTTTCATGGCTTGATAACTCATTTATTTTTTTAATGCCAAATAATATTTTAGTTACTAGATGAACCACAGTTTATTTATCCACTCACCTACTGAAGGAAATCATGGTTACTTCCAAGTTATGGCAGTTATAAACAAAGCTCATGAAGAGATGTGCATTTTTGTGTGAATGTAAGTTTTCAGTTCTTTTGGGCAACTACCCAAAAGATCATATGGTAACAGTATGATTAAATTTGTGAGAACCTCCAAACTATCTTCCAAAGTGGCTGTATGATGGTACATTATACATTCCCTCTAGCAATGGATAAAAGCTTCTTTTCCTTCACTTTATGACAAGAAGTTGAGGTTTTCAGCATTTGGATCTATTCATTTAATAGGTATATGGAGGCTTTTCATTGTTGTTTTAATTTGCAATTTTGCAGTAACACACCATGTTGAACATCTTCTCATAGTTGTAGTTATCATCCATGTATCTTCTTTTGTGTAGTGTCTGTTAAAGTCTTTGCCTTGTTTTTAATAGGGGTTTGCTTTCTTATTGCTGAGTTTTAGAGTATTTTATATACTTAGGACAACAATCTTTTATAA
Source organism: Neotragus moschatus (assembly GCA_006410615.1). NCBI lineage: Eukaryota > Metazoa > Chordata > Mammalia > Artiodactyla > Bovidae > Neotragus > Neotragus moschatus. Next base: position 837,076 of record SJYA01000539.1, on the reverse strand, counting down.
AATATATCTTTTGTAAATATTTTCTGCAAATCTGTGATTGTCTTCTCATTCTCTTATCATTATCTTTCTTATAGGTTTTTAATTTTAGTGAAGTATAGCTTATCAATTGTTTCTTTCATGGATTGAGTGTGCCTTTGGAATTGTATCTAAAATGTCAGTGGCATAACAAAAGTAATCTAGGTTTTATTTAATGTTCATTTCTTAGAATTTTATTAGTTTGTATTTTACATTTATTTCTATCATTCCATCTGGGTTAATCTTTTTAAGAGTGTAATGTCTGTTCTAAAATCATTTTATTTTATTTTACATGTAGATGTCCAGTTGCTCCCACAACATGTGTTTAAAAAAAACAATTTTTCTCTAACGTATTGTCTTTTCTCCTTTGTCAAGTATCAGTTAACTATATTTATGTGAGATATATGTTTTCTATTTCATTGATTTACATTTCTGTTCTTTCTCCAGTATCACACTTTCTTGGTCACTGCTGCTTTGTACGATGTCTTAAAACTGCATGGTGTCAATCTAATTTTGCTCATCTCCTTCAATATTGAATTGGCCATCCTGGGTCTTTTGTCTCCCCATATAACTTTAAAATCAGTCTGTCAATTACTGTTGAATTTTGAAATTTCCTTACATATGCAGATAATAGATTCATTGTAGACTGTGTAATTTGTAAATATTTCCTCCCAGTCTAAAGCTTGTCTTTTCATTCTTTTAAGAGTGCCATTCTCAGAGTAAAATCTTTAATTTTAATGAAGGCCAATTTATTGATATTTTATTTTGTAAATCATGATTATAGTGCCATATGTAGATTTTTGTCCTTTTAAAAAAATTTTACATTTTGCATTTAAATTTATAATTCATTAGATTTAATTTTTTTAAAGGTTGTGAGAATTGGGTTGAGGTTCATTATTTTGAATATCTATTCCAGTTATTCCCACATCATTTGTCAAAAGACTATTTTTACTTACTGAATTGTACCTGCATTTTGTCAAAAATCAATTGGGCATATTTCTGTATATCTATTAATGGAATCTCTTTCCCTATATATCTATCTTTTTACCAATTCCAGACTGTCTTGTTAACTGCAGTTGTGGAATACATTATAAAATCATGTGGTGGTAATCCTTCCACTTCACTTTTTTTTAAATGGAAGATAGGCTAGTTTTTTCCTTTATTTTTCATATAAACTTTAGAATAAACTTACCCAAATATACAAAAATCTTGCAAGTTTTTCTTAAATTTGAATTGCATTATATTTACATATTAATATGTTTAACTGACATCTTTACTATGTTAAATCTTCCAATTCATGAACACAGTACATGTCTTAAATTATTTGTCTTTAAAAAAAATCATTTATCAGTATTTTTTAGTATTTTTCAGAATGAAGATTCGACAAATTCTGCATGATCCAATGAATGTTGGCAATTTGATGTCTGGTTCATCTGCCTCTTCAAAATTCAGGTTATGTATCTGGAATTTCTTGTTCACATACTGCTGAAACCTAGCTTGAAGGATTTTGATCATAACCTTGCTAGCATGTGAAACTAGAGCAGTTGTACTGTAGTTTGAACATTCTTTGACCTGTTCAGTTGGGATTGGAATGAAAGTGACCTTTTTCAGTCCTATAGCCACTGCTGAGTTTTCCAAATTTGCTAACATATTGAGTGTGGCACTTCAACAGCATCGTCTTTTAGGATTTTAAATATCTCAGCTGAAATACCCTCACCTCTATTTGTTTTGTTTGTTATAATACTTCCTAAGGCCCACTTGACTTCACCCTCCAAGACATCTGGCTCTAGGTGAGCAGCATACCATCATGATTATCCAGGTCATTAAGATCTTTTTTGTATAGCTCTTCTGTATATTCTTGCCACTTCTTAATCTCTTCTGCTAGATCTTTATAGTTTCTGTCCTTTATTCTACTCATCCTTACATAAAATGCTCCTCTGATATGTCCACTTTCTTGAAGAGATCTCTGATCTTTCCCATTCTATTGTTTTCCTCTATTTCTTTGTATGGCTCATTGAAGAAGACCTTATCTCTCCTTGCTATTCTCTAGAATGCTGCATTCAGTTAGGTATATATATTTTTTCCTTTCTCCCTTGCCTTTCTTTTCTCTCCTTTCCTCAGCTATTTATAAAGCCTCCTCAGACAATCACTTTGCCTCTTGCATTTCTTTTTGTTTGGTATGGATTTTGTTTTTGCTTCCTGTTCAAACTTCCACCATCCACAGTTCCTCAGGCATTCTTTCTATCAGATATAATCCCTTGAATCTATTCATTACCTCCACTATATAATCATAAAATAATTGATTTAGATCATACTTGAATGGCCTCATTGTTTTCTCTACTTTCTTCAATTTAAGCCTGAATTTTGCAATTAAGTTGCAACAAAGAACTCATGATTTGAGCCACTCTCAGTTCCAGTTCTATTTTTTTTTTTTTTTTGCAGGCTGTATAGAGCTTCTCTATCAAATAACATAATCAATCTGATTTCAGTATTGACCATCTGGTGATGTCCATATGTAGAGTCAGCTCTTGTGTTGTTGGAAAAGAGTGTTTGCTATGACTAGCATGTTCTCTTGACAAAAGTCTGTTAACCTTTGTCCTGCTTCATTTTGTACTCCAAAGCCAAACTTGCATGTTATTCAAGGTACCTCTTGATTTCCCCCTTCTGCATCAGCTATGATTAAAAAAAAAGATATCTTATTTTGGTGTTAGTTCTAGAAGATGTTATATGCCATATAACTGGTCAACTTTAGCCTCTTAGGCATCATTCATTAGAGCAAAGATGTGAATTACTGTGATGTTGAATTGTTTGCCTTAGAAATGAAATGGGAGAAGTCTGTTGCTTTTTTGGTTGCACCCAAATACTGCATTTCAGACTCTTACTGTCTATGAGGGCTGTTCCATTTCTTCTATGGAATTCTTGCCCACAATAGTAGATAAAATTGTCATCTGAATTAATTTTTCCCATTCTTATCTATTTTTAGCTCACTGCTTCCTAAGATCTTGATGTTCAACCTTCCCACCTCCTGCTTGACCACATCCGATTTACTTTGGTTCATGGACCTAAAGTTCCAGGCTCCCATGCAATATTGTTCTTTATAGCATCAGACTTCACTTTCACCACCAGACAGATTCACACATGAGCCTTATTTCCGCTTTGACCAGCTACTTCATTCTTCCTGGAGCTAATAGTCCTCTACTCTTCCTTAGTAGCATGTTGGACACTTTCAGACATGGATGGTGAGCTTCTCATCTTCTTGTGTCATATCTATTTGCCATTTCATACAGCTCATGAGGCTCTTGGCAAGAACACTAGAGTGGATTGTCATTTCCTTCTCCAGTGAACCATATTTTGTCAGAACTCTTCACTATGACCCATCCATCTTGGGTGTCCTTGCACGGTTTGGTTTGTAGCTTCATAGAGTTATGCAAGCTTCTTTGCCAAGATGTGACTGTGATCCATGAAGGGGTGGTTTCATAGGTACATTTATTGGAGATACAAAGAGAAACATGCTTATACCTTTTATGTTGTTGTTATTCATTCACTCTGTCATGTCTGACTCTTTGTGATCCCACGGAATGGACTGCAGAACACCAGGCTTCCCTGTCCTTACTATCTACCAGAGCTTGCTCAAACTCACGTCCATTAAGTCAGTGATGCCATCCAATCACCTCATCCTCTGCCCTACTCCAGCCTTCAATCTTTCCCAGCATCAGGGTCATTTCTATTGAGGCAGGTCTTTGCATCAGGTGGCCAAAGGATTGGAGCATCAGCATCAATCCTTCTAATGAGTATTAAGGATTGATTTCCTTTTAGATTGACCAGTTTGATCTCCTTGCAGTCCAAGAGACTCTCAAGAGTCTTCTCCAACACAGCAGTTCAAAAGCAACGATTCTTTAGTGTTCAGCCTTCTTTATGGTACATCTCTCACATCCATACATGACTACTGGAAAAACCATAGCTTTGACTATACAAGCCTTTGCTGGCAAAGTAATATCTCTGCTTTTAATAGAATATCTAGGTTTTTCATATCATTTCTTTCAAGGAGTAAGTGAATTTTAATTTTGTGGCTGAAATCACCATCTGTAGTGATTTTGGAGCCCAGGAAAATAAAGTCTGTCACTGTTTCTGTTGTTTCTCCCATCTATTTGTTATAAAGTGATGGGACCGGATGCCATGATCTTAGTTTTTTAAATGCTGAGGTTTAAGTCTGCCTTTTCACTGTCTTCTTTCACTTTGATCAGGAGGCTCTTTAGTTCCTCTTCATTTTTTGCCATAAGGGTGGTGTCATCTGCATATCTGGGGTTATTGATATTTCTCCTGGCAGCTTGTGGTTCATCCAGCCTGGTATTTCACATGATGTACTGTGCATATAAGTTAAATAAGCAAGATGACAATATACAGCCTTGATGTACTCCTTTCCCAATTTGAAACCAGTCCATTGTTCCATGTCCAGTACTAGCTGTTGCTTCTTGACTTACATACAGGTTTCTCAGGAGACAGGCAATGTGGTCTGGTATTCCCATCTCTTGAAGAATTTTCCAGTTTGTCATGTGATCCACGCAGTCAAAGATTTTAATATAATCAGTGAAGCAGAAGTAGATTTTTTTTTTCCCCTGGAATTCTCTTGCTATGATACAACGGATGTTGGCAATATGATCTCTGGTTCCTTTACCTTTCCTAAACCAGGTTTGAACGTCTGGAAGTTCTCATTCCATTCACTGTTGAAGCCTGACTTGTTGTATTTTGAGCATTACTTTGCTAGCATGTGAAATGAGTGCTATTATGCAGTAGTTTGAATATCCTTTGGCATTGTACTTCTTTAGAATTAGAATGAAAATTGACTTTTTCCAGTTCTGTGGCTATGGCTGAGTTTTCCATATTTTCTGGCATATTGAGTGCAGCATTTTAATAGAATCATCTTTTAAGATTTGAAATGGCTCAGCTGGAATTTCATCACATTCACTAGCTTTGTTCTTAGTGGTGCTTCCTAAGGCCCACTTGACTTCACAGTCCAAGATGTCTGGCTCTCAGTGAGATAATACCATTGTGGTTATCTGGATTTTAAGTCTATTTTGTCTAGTTCTTCTGTGTATTCTTGCAATCTCTTCTTAATATCTTCTGATCCAGGTATTAAAATGATGTTGTATTAAGGAATAATGTGTTAATACATAAATATTCCTTAGAATTTTGCCTGAAATATAGTTAGGACTCAATAAATAGAAGTTATTGTCATCATTTTTATTATTTTCCAACACTGAGCTAATGCTAGGGTAAGTTCTCTGTCTTCATGACATTTAGAAGTTAGAAGAAGAGACAGATATAAGAAACACACACAAATAATTGTAATTTTTAAAAGTGTTACATAAAAAAGTAGACAGTGAAGCATTAGTGATAATTTTTGTTGAGCACATTCATGAAATGAATGTGCATATATTCATGTGATTCACTGTCTCTGAGAGTTGTAGTATATATTTTGTTTATTCATGGAGCTATACATTCAGTGATCAAACGAGATCAAATTGCCACCATTTGCTGGATTATAGAGAAAACAAGGGAATTTCAGAAAAACTACTGTCTCTGTTTCATCAACTACACTAAAGCCTTTCACTGTGTGGATCTTGACAAACTGTGGAAAGCTCCGAGAGAGATGGAAATACCAGACCGTCTTACCTGTCTCCTGAGAAACCTGTACGTGGATCAAGAAGCAATAGTTAGGATCCTGTATGGAACAACTGATTGGTTCAAGATCGAGAAAGGAATACCATAGAGATGTCTTCTTTCACCCTGTTTACTTAACCTATACACTTAGCACACCATGAGAAATGCCAGGCTGGATGAGTTCCAAGCTGGAATCAAGATAGGTGGGAGAAACAACAACAACCTCAGATATGTGGATGATACCACTCTAATGGCAGAAAGGGAAGACTGATGTGGGTGAAGGAGGAGAGTGAATGAACCAACTTAAGATTGAAAAAAAAAAATTAAGATCATGACATTTGGCCCCATTACAACGTCACAAGTAGAGGAGGAAAAGGTGGGAATAGTGACAGATTTCCTCTTCTTGGGCTCCAAAATCACCGTGGATAATGATTGCAGCCATGAAATCAGAAGATGATTATTTCTTGGCAGGAAAGCCGTGACAAACCTAGATAGTGTTTTTCAGAGTTATTACTGCCAACAAAGGTCTGTATAGTCAGGTGGTGTATGGTTGTGAGAGCTGGACTGTGAAGAAGTCAGAACACCAAAAAATTGATGCCATCAAACTGTGATACTGTCAAAGACTCCTAAAAGTCCCTTAGACAGCAAGGAGATCAAAACACTCAGTCTTAAAGGAGATCAACCTTGAATATTCAGTGGAAGTATTAATGCTGAAACTGAAGCTCCGGTATTTTGATCCTCTAATCTGAACACATGACTCATTGGAAAAGTCCCTGATATTGGTAAAAATTGATGGCAGAAGGAAAAGAGGGTGTCAGAGGATGAGATGGCTGGATGGCATCAGTGATGCAAACTCCAGGAGGTGGTGAAGGACAAGGAGGCCTGGCATGTTGTAGTCCACGGGGTTGCAAAGAGCCACTTCTAGGTGACTGAACAACAACAGTACACTCAGTATATTATCAATATATTTTGAAATGACAAGAAAGTCTCTGAGCAATTTTATTTATAAAACATTTCACCTTTTTATTAATAACTAAATCCATGGCTTTGTTTTAATGTCTCCTCTCTATAAGTTTATTGTTTTTTATTCTGGTTATCTTAATTTATTACACCGTCTGATTCTCATCTTTTGCTATTATTTTATCAAGTGACAAGATATTTTCCTGGGATGCAGCCGGTCCACCAATACTAAACAATGCCTACTCTGTCTCAGAGTGCTGAGCTGGGCATGTTGGGAAGAAGAATAACAACAGAATCCCAAAGCAGCTGCTCTGTGGCGACCTCAAAAGGAAGGGCCCCGTGCAAGTCAAGTAGAAGGGATGCTACTAGCAGACAGATGAGAGAAATTTCAGGATAGATCCTGACTACTGGACAGAAACAACAGCAGAAATTAGGTCTCTTAGATGGGAATGATCTTAGTCTGCCTATATGCATCTCTTGGAAACCAAATAGCACTAAAAAGCCAAAGAGAAACTCTTCATAAGCATTGTACCACTAATATGGGTTTTCAGTATTGCAAAATAGTAGGACAGAATATTTCAGCAGAGTTAACCTGCTGTAGTCCTTATTTTGCAGGCTGAATTTAAAATAAAAAGTATTTTAAATATGTTCAAGTCAATGTTTCCTAAGGAAACCATGTCTCTTTCCTTTCAAGGCCTTTGGAAATGCTTATTACCGATACCAAACTTATTACTCAATTAAGTTTCACATAATATTGACTTTGTAACTGAAAACTCACTTCCTCAGGGAAGATTTCCCTGAGTGACATCCAGAGTCAGGTATTTTGCTTTCATAGGTCCTTAAACTCTAAGTGGCAGTTAAGCCATGTCTATTTTGCTCACCATTGTATTTCCAGAGCCTGGCACTTTATAAATGCTTATTAAATAGTTAACTAATAATGTAATTAGCTAAAATAACTACAGAGCACTCTGTAAACATTAAACACCCTGTAAACATTAAACACCCTTTCACAAGAATAAATTAATATGATATGTGTTCTGGAGATGTTCATAATCTAATATATAAAGGTACACATGCAAGAGAATAAATAAGCATGCAGGAGTTCTATCTTTACCATCATTTATAAACACAAACTGGTGGGAGTAAGATTGCTAAGAAGACAATGTTCAGTCTTCTGGGAAGGAGAAATGAAAGAGGTTGACAAGAAAGACATTTTAGAAAAACTGTTTTTGAATTAAAACATGCAGAACAATTTTCCATATCCTGGGCATAAGTATGCTTTTCTGAGTGCAAGTATACACACATACTGAGTATACATATACACACATACTGAGTATATGTATACACACATACACAGTATATGTATATACACACACATATATATTCACAATATATAAGTATTACAGTGCTTACATGTTTTATATTGTGTGTATATGTATAATGAGGTATCCATATGTATTTTTAAATACACATATATAACATGCACTTTTACTATGACTGGACTAACAGAGTTATTATAAATCACCTCCTGCTATACACACAAAGTGGTATAATAGATTAATTATGACATCTTCAATATGTGATTTCAATAATATTGCCCGTGTATTATTTTGCTATTACCCCTAACTTAACCATGCATAAACATGGCTTTTACTTACTACAGGCAAATTTTGCTACAGTGAATTCTAATATTGAGAATATATTTCTAAAATAAATCAATCTGTGACCCAGTAAATATTATTTTGGCACCCTCATTCATATTTGCCAATTCTTTGTAAGATTATATGGATATACACTTTTAATCATTTCCTAAAAAAACAATATAACTATGTTACTTGTCATGATTATTTAGAGCCATAGCCTATTAACAAGGCATATTTCCTTAAGACTTAAATTGTCAGTCTCTCATGACCTTTCTCACTATTCTAATGTTATAGTGTCTCATACATAATCTCAAAGTGCTCGAATTCTAATTCTCTTGTATGATCATGAAATTTATTCATCACTTTGTAACTGAAGCATTCTGTATAGCACCAACTGAGAATATTTTTGTTCCTGCTTCTGAGTGCCAGAGAAATGGAGTGAGAGCACTGTGATTGTGAAGCAGTGTATCTTCACTCAACTTAGTTATTTACCCTGTTCAGAGAACTCACATATTATTATGACCCTCATAGGTTTACCCATGGGTCCTGAAATGTCACTTTTTCTCTTATACTGATAACAGAAGTTCATTGTTGAGGTAAAAAGTCCAACTTTAAGAAGCAGACTGTCCCTGAGGCTTATCTTAAAAAAAAAAAAAAATCTCATTAAGTCAGAATAAATTGCAACGTATTCAAGTAAAACTGTGGGGAAGGTATTTTTTTTTTTTTTTTATTGGCCTGATGGTGATCCACAGGTGCAGGAAAATGCAGACACATTTAGATGAGCTTTAGCATCACACCTGTGCTGACAGAATGTGTGCTCAGAACAGTCAAGAGGAAAATGAAGGCTCCATCCACTTTGTGGACTTGCTAAGGCCACCAGTTAAAGTTAGGTTTCTCTTTCTTTTCCTCCTGCCTGCTCCATTTGATGGTCTATATAAAGTCCTGGCTGATTAAAAACACATCTTCCTTTATCTTTGAATTTTAGAGTGTCTTTTAAAGTAAGCCTCTATCTCTTAGGATACTGATTATAAAAATAACATGTTAAAATTACCTTTTTTTTTATATTAGAAAGCATTTTGGCAGAAGACTCAGCAGTTCTTCCATCTTTTTTTGTTCTTTAATCACTGATGGTGTCCCAGTGGTTTCCTTATTAAATTGTATAAATAATACAATAAACTTTAAATGGCATATGGATACTTCAACATTTATTCCTTTTAAGAGCTTAATATTTGAATAAATTATAAACACATAGACATAAAGTTTATAATAAAGTAACAATTTTTAAGTATGAGAGCAGGAGGTAAAAGAAGAGACTATCAGTTTTCTGTGCAGTTGCTGAAAATTTGACACAGCTGAAACCCAGCAGTCATGGTTAAGGTTACCTTAGTACAAACTTTGATCTCTTTTCAGGTACTATACATTTGCTGACTCTTAAATCATCTTTCACTGGACAAGATGTAAATAAAGTTGGGATTCCCAGTTGGCACACTTGTAAAGAATCTGCCTGCTAATGCAGGAGACACAAGAGATGCAGGTTCAACCCCTGGGTCAGGAAGATCCCCCAGAGGAGGAAATGCAACCCACTCCAGTATGCTTGCCTGGAAAATTCCATGGACAGAGAAACTTATACCTACGGGGTTGCAAAGAGACACAACTGAGCACAGATTCATTCATACATACAAGCTTTGATCTCTTGTCATGTATTATGTCTGTATGTACATTTGCTGAGTAAAACCACCTTTCATTGGCCAAGACATAAATAAATTACATCCAATGTGAAAGAATTGTTCTGTGTAAAGAGAATCTTATTCTATACTTATTCTATAAAAATCTTTTACATTTATTGACAGTGTTTCCAGTTTACAAGGGTCTTTGACAGAAAGAAATTTGTGAAGGCAAATTTTCTTAGTGGACTCCTCAATCTAAGCACAAATATATTCACCAAACACTAACTTGAAGTTCATATTTTAAGAATCTGCCCAGCATATATTTTAACTTTGATTTTAGAAAGAAAACATTTTATTACAAATTAAGAATTCTTAAACTAGATCTTCTTATATATTTAATAAACATAATATATTAAAATACATGTAATAAAAGTAAAAATGTATAATAATTACTATAAGTTACTTCATATGCCATTATAGATAATGCACAGATAATACACACTGAATTTTGTAGGTTCCAAATCCTCTTTGTAATAGGACTAATAAAACCTTGATCCACATGAAATATCTCAATCTTAGTCCCACCCAGATTTATTTCTTGATATTCATTCGCTGCCTATTCTGGTTATCCTAATCTCTGTTTCATCCTTGCTCATCTTACTATCTTTTTATTAGAAATACACTTTATGAAGTAACAGAAGATCTAGACCATCTGAAAGCAAATTTTCAAGATTCATACATAATCTGATGTCATTTTTTACTTCTGATTTTTCTGCTGCACCATAATATCTTGGACATACTTCATAAAAAGCACATATCCATTAACCTTATATATATTCAGTGATACAGATTCTGGTCAATATTTTTGAAAAGGATGCAATTATTCTGAAAACAACAGTAGATTATAATCATAAAAGTGATTTCTTATTATAAAAGACACAACACAGAGAGAATTGAAATAAGATTCATATCTGTTTCACATTCACAACCAGAAATTTATTAGTAAATTCTTTCAAAGCTGTACAATTGGTTCTGTTTTACAGAAATTGCCAATATCCAATAATATTCTGGACATCAACCTGCTGTCTCATATGAGTGTATTTTATTCATACATTCTTCATCCATTGTGAAGACTTCTTCTCCTCTTTGTTTGAAATAATACAACTGATTCAGTATCAATGTTCTTTTCTCTCTGACATATAAACAAAAAAGAGACTTTGCTGCATTTAATTCCCCTGCTGACAATTCCTCTTGACAGAGACCTGGGTCACCTTTCTTATTTTAATATAGGAGGTTTTCTGAATACATATTGCAAATTATGGCAGTTGTGATGAATTATCCAAATATGAGATGACATGGAGAAAGTTATAAAAAATTTCTCTTTTTCTTGGTTTTTTTCACACTTTAATCTAGCTGACATATACACATATATATGTTTCTATATTGTAAAATTCTACAGAAATCAGCTTGACATTGGTCACCTGTCCATGAAAATTATATACCATTTTAAGCATTTTTGTTCATGCCCATTCCAGAATCTCCAAAGACTCACAGAACCCTTGGATGCACTTTGTAAGATCTTTTTCTCTAGTGACATTTCTCTTTTTCACCCCATTTGCCTTTGAAGATTTATGATTGTTTTCATCAAAGTCATAGTCTACCTTCTACTGAGACTCTACTTTTTAAGCTTTAATATACCTGAGGATCACACAGGCTTACTTAAATAAGAGTCCTATGCTGCATATTTAGAAATTCAGTGCCTTAGATGGAGCTTAGAGACCTGATAAAGATGTACCAATTAAACTGCAGATTTCTTAAGTGAAGGATAAGGTTTTATCAATATGTGTATTCCTGGTACTTGGCACCATGCCTGACAATAAACAATGTAATAATTGCTTGTTGAACTGAATTAAGAGAACTAATTTAAAAAAATAGCTTCACATATTTTATTAATATTTCCTGCTAGAAAATTTTATTATCCCAGCTAGAATGTGTCAGATTTTTGAGGATTGCAGAATGGCTGCAATCCAAAAGACTGCAAGCAATAAATGCTGGAGAGGGTGTGGAGAAAAGGGAACCCTCTTACACTGTTGGTGGGAATGCAAATTAGTACAGCCACTATGGAGAACAGTGTGGAGATTCCTTAAAAAATTGCAAATAGAACTGCCATATGACCCAGCAATCCCACTGCTGGGCATACACACCGAGGAAACCAGAATTGAAAGAGACACGTGTACCCCAATGTTCATAGCAGCACTGTTTATAATAGCCAGGACGTGGAAACAACCTAGATGTCCATCAACAGATGAATGGATAAGAAAGCTGTGGTACATATACACAATGGAGTATTACTCAGCCATTAAAAAGAATACATTTGAATCAGTTCTAATGAGATGGATGAAACTGGAGCCAATTATACAGAGTGAAGTAAGCCAGAAAGAAAAGCACCAATACAGTATACTAACTCATATATATGGAATCTAGAAACATGATGATGATAACCCTGTATGCGAGACAGCAAAAGAGACACAGATGCATGGAATGGACTTTTGGACTTTTGGGGGCGGGGGAAGATTTGGGAGAATGACACTGAAACATGTGTGCTGTTGTGTGGGAAACGAATCGTCGGTCTATGTTTGGTTCAGGATACAGGATGCTTGGGACTGGTGCACGGGGATGATCCAGAGAGTTGATGTGGAGTGGGAGGTGGGGGGGGGTGGTTCAAGATTGGGAACTCATGTACACCTGAGATGAAAAAAAATTAAAATTAAAATTTAAAAAAATAGCTTCAGTTATTTTATTAATATTTCCTGCTAGAAAATTTTATTATCCCAGCTAGAATGTGTCAAACTTTCGAGGCTAGGAACTAGTGAAAACATGGACTCAAGGAGCATTCTTCTCACAATATAACACATTTCATACGTATCTTATGAATTCACCTGACGTCTATTACACACCTAAGTCCTAGGTCTGTACTAGATGCTGTGATATTAAATTGCATGGGGTTAATTCTTCACCCTCAAGGAATCTAAAAGTTAGGGAAGAGGTACATCAATAGTTCTAAAATAACATAATGGTTTATAACAGAATGAACAAAGCATTTTAAAAGCATTGAAAAATGAAGGTTGAATGCTGTTAAAGATTCTCTCAATATTAAAACCTCAAGAATCAGCATCCTATAATATTTTTTATGCTCATGCAAATCATTCTCTATGCCAATTTTTCAAAGAATTTGATGGCATTAGAAATTGTCGGTGCGCCAACACTGTTTGTCATTAAAAATGAAAGCAATCAGAACATCATCCTGTGCCACTGTGTCTTTCTCATTTGCTTTCTCATTTATATGCAATCATATATATTGTGTCTTTGATTTTAACTTCCTTTTTCTGTAAGAATTCATGATTTTTACTTTTATTTAAGTATGGGCTCAATCATCTATCCTTTACTCAGCCTCCATTTGATTAACCTCTCAGCAGAAATGTTTCCTTTCCTGGCCCACGTACTGAAACCTTCTCTTTAAAATCAAGCTAATGTCTGTTTTTTTTAAAATGTGAACTATCTTTCCTGTCACTGCTGCTTTTCCTCCAAGGATCCCTTCTCTCTCCAGTATTGGAGTTATCTTTACATCTCAACAATTTTTAAATGTTCCCTAAGGCCGTCATGGACTTCCTTCATAGTTCAGTTGATAAAGAATCCTGCTGTAATGCAGGAGACCTGAGTTCCATCCCTGGACTGGGAAGATCCCCTGGAGAAGAGAATAGCTACCCACTCCAGTATTCTGGCCTAGAGAATTCCTTGGTCTGTATAGCCCATGGGGTCGCAAAGAGCTGGACACAACTGAATGAATTTCACTTTCAAGGCCCTCATGACTGACATTCATAATTGTAATTCCTGCTCTGATGAACCCACATGATGCCTGGTTTTATGGAAGGCAGTCATATGCCTCCTGCGGTAGAGTAAGTAGAAAAAATAAATCCATCCTGCTCTCATCCTTTGACCACTGAGGAACAGGCTTGTGACCCCAGCTTAGTCATTCAGATTCTTCCACCTTGGACACTGAATCTTCAGTGAGTGAAGCAGAGATAAGAGGAGTGGAAGGGATGTGTTGCCCCATGGCAGCATCCTGACCAGATTATCTGCTGAACAGGAGCTTCTGGTGAATTGTCTTGCATGCCTGCTTCTTGTGAGCTCTGGCTCGAAAATTACTTTTAGCTTAGAGCAGTTGAAGTTAAATTCTACTACTGCAACTAAGAACTCTGAATTGACTTCTAGTTAGTGAGAATAAGAAGCAAATAGTCTCAACATTTTCCCTAGTGTTGAGTATTTATTGTTAAAATATATAATTTCATGGCAACTTAGCAATACTTTTATAGTGAAACAAATGTTTTACTCAACTACATTGAAGTTCTTAAGTAGATATACTTACATCAAATATACTATGAACAGATAAACTATAAGTAGACATATTGATAAGGTAGGACTAAAGATATATGCAAACTCAACATTTCCTTATGCCAAATAATATATATTTAAATAACTTATATCATCTTCAGCTTTAATAGTATTTTATTTTGATTCTTATATAACAGTATGGTCTATTCATTGCAGTCAGGATTTGCATTTCCCATTTTTTTAAACTGTGTTTTAGTCTGCCCTTATATAAATTATTCTATTTAAATGATAATGCTGTGTTTGGACTATTTTCAGAGTCCAATTTTCCCATAAAAAATTGTATTTGACAAGGCAGGTTCAGGATTCAATATAAAAATTATCTACAATCTTTAGAAAATTTCATGTTATTCAATACTAAGGAATCCATTCAATGATATAGTTAATTTCCTATAGGTAGGCCATTGCAGCATTGTTTTTACTTTTGGGGTCCCTCATTTTGTTGCACCTTGAGAACTATACATAGATTTTTGTGAAATATAACTTCATAGACTTGAATGCAGCTCTTAAATACAAGCCCCAAATAGTCCCTAATCATTTGATATTTTTCAGTTCACTTCAGTTACTCAGTTGTGTCTTACTCTTTGTGACCACATGGACTGCAACACAACAGGCTTTCCTGTCCATCACCAACTCCCAGGGCTTGCTCAAACTCATGCACGTAGAGTCAGTGATGCTATCCAACCATCTCATCCTGTGTCATCCCTTTCTCCTCCTGCCTTCAATCTTTCCCAGCATCAATGGTTTTCCAATGAGTTAGTTCCAGTGAGTGTTTTCCAATGAGTTAGTTCTTCACATCAGATGGCCAAAGTATTGGAGCTTCAGCTTCAGCATCAGTTCTTCCAATAAATATTTGGGACTGATTTCCTTTAGTATGGACTGATTGGATCTCCTTCCAGTCCAAGGGGCTCTCAAGAGTCTTCTCCAACACCACATTTCAAAAGCATCGATTCTTCAGCTCTTAGCTCTATTTATAGTCCAACTCTCACATCTATACATGACTACTGGAAAGACTATGGCTTTGACTATACAGACCTTTGTTGGTAAAATAATGTGTCTGCTTTGTAATATGCTGTCTAGGTTGGTCACAGCTTTTCTTCCAATGAGCGTGTCTTTTAATTTCATGGCTGCAATCACCATCTGCAGTGATTTTGGAGCCCAAGAAAATAAAGTCTATAGCTGTCTCCATTGTTTCCCATCTATTTGCCATGAATTGATGGGACTGGATACCTTGATCTTAGTTTTTTCAATGCTGAGTTTTAAGCCAACTTTTTCCGCTCTCCTCTTCCACTATCATCAGGAGGCTCTTTAGTTCCTCTTCACTTTCTGCCATGTGTGGCATCATCTACATATCTGAAGTTGTTGATTTTCCTCCCTGAAAGTTTCCAGCTTGTGCTCATACAGCCTCGAATTTCACATGATATGCTCTGCATATCAGTTAAATAAGCAAGGTGACAACATAGAACCTTGATGCACTCCTTTCCCAATTTGGAACCAGTCTGTCATTCCACACCCAGTTCTAATTGTTGCTTCTTAACCTGCATACAGATTTCTCATGTGGCAGATAAGATGGTTTGGTATTCCCATCTCTTTAAGAATCTTCCACAGTTTGTTGTGATCCACACAGTATATTCTTATAGGAAGTAATCACACTACACATAGAATGTGAAAGAGAAAACTATATATCCTGTCTTCTATTCATATTTTCCACAGGACTGAATCATTTTTCATCTTATTTTATATTTTTTCTGTAATTCTTTACCTTTCTTTCACATATCAGGGCTTCCTTATTTCTATGAAGTATTTGGGCTGGTTGTAGGCAATAGAGTACATGATGGGCCTAAAAATATTTCACAAGTTGAAAAGAGGAAATTAAGCCTGTTATTTTCTCATCTGAAANCAGGACTGAATCATTTTTCATCTTATTTTATATTTTTTCTGTAATTCTTTACCTTTCTTTCACATATCAGGGCTTCCTTATTTCTATGAAGTATTTGGGCTGGTTGTAGGCAATAGAGTACATGATGGGCCTAAAAATATTTCACAAGTTGAAAAGAGGAAATTAAGCCTGTTATTTTCTCATCTGAAAATCTAAGACAATATCAAACTTGAAAGAATAGTAGTAGTTACAGGTTTTTTTTTTTTTTTTTTTTTTTCTGGAAAAAGAACCTGTAACGTAGTAGTTACTCATGAAAAGATAAAATATTATCTAAATATTTTATCTTAAAAATATTATCTGTGATTTGTGACTGCTTATATTTAATAGAAATACATTTCAAACATCTGGTTACTATTCACATATCCTCATATATATTGTAAAAAGCAGTTACCTTATATTATAAAAAGCATATAAAGCAAGTTCAGATGTTTCTCTTGATTCTTCTTTCCTACTTCAATTTTCTGTGATATTGGAGAATAGAGTTATAACAGTTTCCTTATAAGTAGAATAGAATCAAGTCTCTGCTGTGTGTCTGCTTAAATTTGATAACCTAAAGAATAAGATTAAAAATCATTTTCTTTTACTATTTCGTGTTTTTATGCTAAATTTGACAAACCTGTCCATACCTATGATTAAATTACATATTTATTTGATCAAAATAATTAAATAAAATTAAGACATTTAAGCTTAAAAAATTTCAAGCATCATTTAAGCAAAGTACTGTATTAAATAAAAATCAATTCTTTTTCTAATACTTCCTGGAAATATCTTACATATCTAAGGTAACTGAGTATTATAACAGTAGATTATACAGTGATATTCAGAATTTGTATACAGTAGACTTAATAACAGCACTTGTACACAAACACTTATCAATAGATGATACTATTGCTACCACTAGGTCACTTCAGTCACATCTCACTTTGTGCGACCCCATAGACAGCAGCCCACCAGGCTCTCCCGTCCCTGGGATTCTCCAGGCAAGAACACTGGAGTGGATTGCCATTTCCTTCTCCAATGCATGAAAGTGAAAAGTGAAAGTGAAGTCGCTCAGTTGTGTCTGACTCTTAGCGACTCCATGAACTGCAGCCTACCAGGCTCCTCTGCCCACGGGATTTTCCATGCAAGATTACTGGAGTGAGGTGCCATTGCCTTCTCCGAGATGATACTATTAGGCTGGTGCAAACATAACTGTGATTTCAGACTGTGAATTTTAAATTATTATAACTAGGCTCAAACATATCTTTGTTAATCAAAATAGGAACCATTACAATTAACACATTTTTGCCAACAAGAAATGTTTGTTTATTCTTATAGCATGAAAATCCATGCTTTGGGATTTGATTAATGCTTGGAAAGATTTTCTACTGCTTGCGGGTTGTGGAAGAGTTTTCCTTACAGAAAGTTGTTTAATGCTTGAAGAAGTGGTAGTTGTTTGGTGAGAGGTCAGGTGAATATGCTGGATAAGGCAAAACTCAATTCATTCAATTTTTGAATCATTGGTTGTGTGATGTGTGCTTGGCTGTTGCATAGAAGAATTGGGTCCATTCTGTAGACCCATGCTGGCTGCAGGTGTTGTAGTATCCGTGCATCTCATGATTTGCTACATATACTTCTCAGGTGTTATGGTTTCAGCGGGATTCAAAAAGCTGAAGTCAATCAGATCAGCAGCAGGCCACCAAACAGTGACCACGACCCATTTTGCAGGCAAGTTTGCTTTGGGGAGGTGCCGTGTAGCCTCTTTTCGGTCCAACCACTGAGCTAGTTGTCACCGTTTGTTGTGTAAAATCCACTTTTCGTCACATGTCACAATCTGATCAAGAAAGTGTTCCTTGTTGTTGCGTAGAGTTAGAGAAGACAACACTACAAAATGATGATTTTTTTAAATTTTTGCTCCATGCATGAGGCACCCACTTATTGAGCTTTTTCACCTTTCCAATTTGCTTCAAATGCTGAAGGACTGTAGAATGGTCAACACTGAGTTCTTTGGCAACTTCTCATGTAGTTGTAAGAGGATAAATGACCCTCTCTATTGGTAGTTGTCAATTTCTGATGGCCGACTACTGTGCTCCTACAGGGCTCTCCTCTCATTTGTAAATCTTCTTGACCCACCACTGCACTGTACATTCATTAGTAGTCCCTGGGCAAATGGGTTGTTGATGTTGCAAATTGTCTCAGCTGCTTTACAACCCATTTTGAACTTGAATTAAAAAATTGCTCGAATTTGCTTTTTGTCTAATATCATTTCCCTAGTCTAAAATAAATATAAAATAAACAGCAAGTAATAAAACACTTGCAAAAAACCCCACAAAGTAATAAATGCACATTAAAATGATGTATAACATAACCACATTTATTTAAGAATGTATCCAATATCAAATGGCAAATTTCAACAATGTAAAACTGCGATTAATTTTGCACCAACCTAAGAGGAGGCTTTCACTTGAATGTCAATATCAAACAAACTGTAGCATTCCAAAAGGACATAATGGAAAATGATCTCTTATTCTGTATTTTTTCAGTTCACATATTTTGAGCATTATTTTGGTACAAGACATTGTCCTAGGTCATAGGAATACAAAGATAAACATAGCATAATCTCTATTCTCAAGAACTTTAAAATGCATTGAGGTCAAGGAAATGAAGGCAAGTCAAATGGAATATTCAGGTGCTGCATAAGCGACATGTGTGAGGTGAAGAAAAGGAAGTAAACCTCAGAGAAAAGAGACCAAGATATTTTAAATTCTAAACAGGTGTATCTGATAGTGATTTTAATAAAACAATAGAGAAGGAAACAAAATACACTTGAGAATGATTGAAAATCAGGAGCAAAGTCAGAGAACTGAAGACATGCCTGGCAGGAAACTGTGGGAAGGATGAAGAGGACTGGTGTGGGCAGGAGGAACTGCAGTTCAAAGGAAGAGCAAGTAACACTCTAAAGGTCATTTTAAGTAGTTGCACTGCCCTTTTGGGGCAATGAGGAGTCTTGGTAGCTTTTGGATTCATATAATGATACAATCTTTGTTTTGGAAAGGTAACTGCCATGAAGGATGAAATAAATAATCAGATGACTAGAGGACTGGATTGGTACCAGGGATAATAAAGAGTTGAATGTGGACAAACTGGTGACTAGAGGAAAGGATTTTACATACTAAGTGCTTTTCTGGAGTAAATGATGGGCTATACTGATGGGCTGATAAGTTTTGAGCAATCCCATTACCAAGATGATGCTAAATTTTAATGATATAATCTTATAACTGCATTTGTTAGAGGTCAAGCTCCCTAAGAGCAGCACATATTTAGAATATTCATAAAATTCTTTGATTGGAGCATAAATAGCAGAAAATGAAAAATTATATCTTTAGGAAAGAATCATCAAGATCATGATGTGGAATATAGGAAATTGTATTTAATGATAATTATTAGTGACTGGCAAAAGAATAGTAAATGTTTTCTTCTTGCCCTATAGTGTTTTGTGCCAACTTATATGCATGTAGCTCTCTAAAACCACTTTTCAGAGAGCAGAGCACATTAAATGCATTCATGATTTGTCATTTAAAACTACAGTTGTGCGAAATTGCAGTTTAAGCTTGTATGGATCTATACCCATTGAGTTTGAATTGAGATTTACAAATATGTATTAGGTTTGATAGGACAGTCATTGAATGAAAAAATACAATTTGTGGTATTGAAATGCAGCAAAAATATGAAAATTTAAAATATGTATAAAATCTTTCTCAATAATATGCTTATTAGATCTTAGATGATGCATATAGCACATTTCAGAAGTCAGTGGGGGTGAATAGTCTGAATGCCATGATTCTAAGCTTCTTAATTTAAAAATAAATTGGAGGAACTTATTCTAGAAGTAATTATTTCAGAGAAACATCATGTCCTACAAAACTCATTCATAGTCAAGAGACTCATAAAACAAATCAAACTTTTAAAGTCCCTGGTTTTAAGTGGATATAGCTGAAAACACTTTTTTTTTTTTTGCCATAATTGCGCACATCTTCAATCAAAAGATAGTTCTAGAATTAGTCAAATCCATATAAAAGGTGAAAAAGCAAGGTTAAATGTTGAAAAAATCATATGCCATCATGTTGAATAATATAATTGTATTATCCTATAATGAGTAAACTAATTACAAACTGGTCCAAAAACCCAGTTAGTGCAGGAATTAGCTCAGCAACTCTGCTTCTCAGCCCTAGTTGCACATTACAGTAGACATGCACAGCATCGTAGCTAGATTATCTCATTTAGTAGGCCTATTTAAAAATATCCCTAGATCATTTTAATGTGCAATCATGGTTGAGAACCACTGCTTTCCCACAAGATATTAACCAAGATGAAGCACATGATTTTCCAGTTTGGGGATAATTTTTATTCCAGTAAACATCTATTAAGATGTGATCTGAGTTCTTATAACTTTCATCCATTGAAATTGCATCAGCATGTTTTATTTTTTGAAAAGTGCTTCCTCATTTTTACTTATTTCCAAATAAAGTATGCATTATATAGCAGAAGGGCTATTCACATTCATTTTTATTACTGTCAATAATAGCTGATACATAATATAGGCTTTCTATGAAGCTGACACTAACTTAGGTGCTTTAGTAGAATAATTTTAATCTTTTAATTAGTTCTAGAATGTAGATATCATTATTGACTCCATTTTAAATATAAAAAATTGAAATAGAGGAGATTTTTAAAACATGCCTCAAATTACATGACCAGAGTTTTGAAAGTGGGGATTTGACCCAAGCATTTATGTTCTCAGCCACTCTATGTTACCTATCAGTATGCTTAACACAAATCTGTTGAGCTAACCCAATTGTACCTACCAATCATTTTAAGATTTAAAGAAAGTATTATCTTTTCTCAACATTTTCAATAACCCAAGAACTTTCATTTCTTTTTTATATAACTTTATCTGCTCAGATTTACTTGTTACTAGGAAATCCAGACAAACTTTTCTGAAACACTGAATTCTAATTTGCCAATATCATCACTTGTGAAATTTAAAATGATGAACTTTAAGAATTCTTGGAGCTTAGGCCTTTATGATTTCCATTGTATCATTTAAAGTCTGTTTTATATTGAATGTAAAACCCTTCTCTTTCACAAGATTATATACACATACCAAGATACTAATCTACTAATATCATGAATTTTATAAAATCTGTTTGATTTATTAAATTTTTTAAATGAAAAAGTTACTCTAAGTGGAACAAAGCCCCTGATATCTTGTGGGCCCCACTTTCTCTGTTTCCTCTTTTCATCTCTGCATCTCATTCCTTCCCTGAAAACCAAGCACCCCAAATCCATCAACTAGCTCAGTAGGAAAAAAACAAATGGATTGTCAAAAATCCTAAGAATACAGTTAAGGTATAAATGTTTTTCCTGTTAAGTATCAAATTATTTGCTTCATCCCTCACTGTCTAAATGATAATTTTCCAAATATCATTCAACTAATTATCTAGTTTGTTTTCCAATGTAGAAAACTAGCCTGCTAGTTTTTCATTAGTGTATCCTTCCCAACAAACCAAAGGTGAAGAATTTATTGAATCTTTCTTCTCCTTTGGCTGTTTCAGTGACAGTTATAATAAAAAATAGTTCATTAGCCCCACTGTTGGTCATGTAAAGGAAATGTCCCTTTATATGCCCCTCATATATGAGGGTCCCTCATATATTTCCTATGTCCCTCATTCCAATGGTCATGTCTTCAATCTATTTTAAATGTGTGGCAGTGTCAATGTAGTACCAATTTTTAACAAGATAGAAGCCCAAATAATATAGTGGATACTCGGCCTGAAAACGTGGTCATGGCTTTATCATCTTGGGAAAAAATAATTACGACCATTTTAGGGGGCTTTGTTGGGTTTTGTCTTTTAATATTTTGTTGCAAGGGAAGAAGTCACCTTAATGAAAATGATTACAGAAATATTTCAGGTTTAATGGATAAAATATTGTAATTATCAAAAGAACAGCAAAGATCTTATGGTAAAAGACAAAGTTTAGGTAATGTGGACCAAATAAATGAGCTGAGCTGCTCTGTGCAGTATTTAAAAAAAAAAAAAAAAGGGTGAGATGTATGTACAGCGTATGTTTTCTTTAAGAAATGTTTGAACATTCAGTCACATTATTGGTTTTTCCCTTTGGTCAAAATGTGTGTGCACATGTATATGTGAGTGTATATCTGCATTACACACTTTTCTCTAAGCAGTCACCCACAGGGTTGCCAATGAGTGCTTATGTCTATTTGAGAAGGAAATGACAACCCATTATTCTTGCCTAGAGAATCCTGTGGACAGAGAGCCTAGTGGGCTGCTGTCCATAGGGTCACACAGAGTTGGACACAACTGAAGTGACTTACATGCATGCATGCATTGGAGAAGGGAATGACATCCCACTCCAGTGTTCTTGCCTGGAGAATCCCAGGGACAGAGGAGCCTGGTGGGCTGCCATCTATGGGGTTGCACAAAGTAGGAAATGACTGAAGCAACTTAGCAGCAGCAGCAGCTTATATCTATTAGCATACACAGACACATAGATATTCATTTCAGTTCAGTTCAATCGCTCAGTTGTGTCCGACTCTTTGCGACCCCATAAATCACAGCACGCCAGGCCTCCCTGTCCATCATCAACTCCTGGAGTTCACCCAGACTCACGCCCACTGAGCCAGTGATGCCATCCAGCCATCTCATCCTCTGTTCTCCCCTTCTCCTCCTGCCCCCAATCCCTCCCAGCATCAGGGTCTTTTCCAATGAGTCAACTCCTCGCATAAGGTGGCGAAAGTACCGGAGTGTCAGCTTTAGCATCATTCCTTCCAAAGAAATCCCAGGGCCGATCTCCTTCAGAATGGACTGGTTGGATCTCCTTGCAGTCCAAGGGATTCTTAAGAGTCTTCTCCAACACCACAGTTCAAAAGCTTCAATTCTTCGGTGCTCAGCCTTCTTCATAGTCCAACTCTCACATCCGTACAAGACCACAGGAAAAACCATAGCCTTGACTAGATGGACACTAGTTGGCAAATAATGTCTCTGCTTTTGAATAAGCTGTCTAGGTTGGTCATAACTTTTCATCCAAGGAGTAAGTGTCTTTTAATTTCATGGCTGCAATCAGCATCTGCAGTGATTTTGGAGCCCAAAAAAATGAAGTCTGACTCTGTTTCCACTGTTTCCCCATCTATTTCCCATGAAGTGATGGGGCTGGATGCCATGATATTCGTTTTCTGGATGTTGAGCTTTAAGCCAACTTTTTGACTCTCCTCTTTCACTTTCATCAAGAGGCTTTTTAGTTCTTCTTCACTTTCTGCCATAAGAGTGGTGTCATCTGCATATCTTAGGTTATTGATATTTCTACTGGCAATCTTGATTCCAGCTTGTCTTTCTTCCAGTCCAGCGTTTCTCATGATGTACCCTGTATATAAGTTAAATAAGCAGGGTAACAATATATAGCCTTGACATACTACTTTTCCTATTTGGAACCAGTCTGTTGTCCCATGTCCAGTTCTAAATGTTGCTTCTGACCTGCATACAGGTTACTCACAAGGCAGGTCAGGTGGTCTGGTTTTCCCATCTCTTTCAGAATTTTCCACAGTTTATTGTCATCCACACAGTCAAAGGCTTTTGCATAGTTAATAAAGCAGAAATAGATGTTTTTCTTAAAGTCTCTTGCTTTTTCCATGACCCAGCAGATGTTGGCAATTTGATCTCTAGTTCCTCTGCTTTTCTAAAACCAGCTTGAACATCTGGAAGTTCACTGTTCACGTATTGCTGAAGCCTGGCTTNTTTGTTGACCATGATGGCTACTCCATTTCTTCTGAGGTATTCCTGCCTGCAGCAGCAGATATAATGGTCATCTGAGTTACATTCACCCATTCCCGTCCATTTTAGTTCACTGATTCCTAGAATGTCGACGTTCACTCTTGCCATCTCTTGTTTGACCACTTCCAATTTGACTTGATTCGTGGACCTGATATTCCAGGTTCCTTTGCAAAATTTCTCTTTACAGCATTGGACCTTGCTACTATCACCAGTCACATCCACCCCTGTGTATTGTTTTTGCTTTGAATCTATGCCTTCATTTTTTTCTGTGTAAGTAGAAAGAGAATATTCCAGGCAACAGTGCATGAAAAAGTCACAAGAAGAAAGCACTCAGGCCAGTAATAGTTCAATATATCTGGAATTTAAAAAAAGTCAGAATAACAATTTATAATGTGAAAGAGATAAACATCAGCCAGATTATGAAGAGTTTTTTAAGCTAAATTAAAGACTTTGGATATAGGATTTTAAAGCAGAGGAGTGTCTTGCTACTATTTATGTTGTAGAAGCAAAGTCCTGGCTTCTGACTGGAGTCAGGACT
The DNA here is from genome assembly GCA_006410615.1 of Neotragus moschatus. Taxonomy (NCBI): domain Eukaryota; kingdom Metazoa; phylum Chordata; class Mammalia; order Artiodactyla; family Bovidae; genus Neotragus; species Neotragus moschatus. The sequence goes on along the minus strand of SJYA01000539.1, from coordinate 812,375 downwards.
ATAAAGAGAGGAAGGCTTGAAATTGAAGGAGCCATTGAAGGACTGGTAGTGAAATCACCAGGTATAATCAGCAGTGTGATAGGATAGAAATAAAAAGACAAATTGGTGGAAGATTTTAAATGTAGAATTAGATAGGATTTGGTGATTATTCAGCTGTTGAAGCTAAGAGAAAAAGAAAATCAAAGATGATATGAAATTTATGATATGTATTATTTAGAAAATGGGAGTACCATTTCTAGTGACAAGAAAGAGACTAGAGAGAAATGAGGAAGGGAATGATGAGTGAGGTATTGCACCTATTTTAAAATACTAAGTTCAAGTTGCTTTTGGAGCATTTTAGTAGAAATGTCCAATAAATAGGTGGATAAGTATTCTAACCCATAGGGGAGAACAGTGATACAGATGTAGTTTGGGGAACTATTGGCTTATTAATATTTATTAATGAAGAGGAATGAATGAGGAAATTATGTAATTTAGACAAAAATTAGTTTCATGTATGACTGACTTAATGCTTACATGTTTTTCAATATACTCACCTAATGACAAGTTTAATAATTTTGCTAAAAATGATAGTTAATGCCGAGAGTAAAAGACAGCTTGTTTCTAAAGCCTATCTTTCAATTCTAATTAACTTCTATGGATATTCCCTTACTGTCATTTGTCAGTTTAATGCTTTATGAAGTAAAATTTCTTAAACAAGCTGTAGAGAAAATATTCTTGCAAAATTATTGGAAAAAAGAATTCCAAGTATCCAAATATTACAATAAGACTTTGAGTCTTAGAATGCACATTCAAGGTCACATAGTGGTCTCAGAGGTCTCATGTTTTCGGTGAGAAAGCAAAGGACCAGATATTTATGCCAATGGGTGAATCATTCCAAAATACAGTAAATTATAATGAGAGTAAATATATATGTTAATCAAGCATTTTCACATAGATCATACCTATGGTGTAAGACTAATGGAGACTAGGGAAGAAGGGAGATGCTAAACAATAGAGAGGATATACTATCGATTAGACTTTAATTAATATAAAAGTCTCAAAAGCTCAATCTCCAATGCTCCCAAGAAATTCCATAAAATACGAACATACTGACGTTTAAAGGCTGAAATATGGGAAGCCGCTAAAACATGGATGCTGAAATTGCTAACATTACATAAGGGACGAAAAAAATCTCATTGCCTTCATGGAAACTGAATCAAATCCATAGAGAAGCAGATGTTTCCCTTTAGCAAACTTTCAAAGCAGAAGGAACGTGCATTCAGTCAGGAAACTGGCAGAGCCTCTGGAGTTATTTCTAAGTGGCTGTGAGAGTTGAGAGAATGTCCTTGAAGACCTGTGTTCTGGTTAAAATGGAAGTGGAGGCTTTGGCAGACTGTGCTTTTGGCTGCCTGCCAGCGACTTTGAAAAGTATGACAACTAATACAGCTGCCCAGATAGTTCTTTGGCTGCACCTCTGGTTGGAAGACATGATTTTGAAAGAACTCCACGCAAGGAATTCCATTTGGCAAAGGCCTGCTTTTTGGCAAGGATGTGGAAAGTCTTCTTGCATAAGCACTGAAGAATAAATTGTGTCCGCCTCAGGATAAAACTTCTGGGGCATAGGAAAAGAGGCAGAAACTTTTCAGACTGACAAGAGACACTAGACATTTGCAATCAGTAAGAATGACCCAGTTGCTAAAAGAACAACAAAAAACCGCAAAGTTCTTCAAAGAATCCAGAAAAAAGGGAGCTGGCCTGGCTACTCAGTCACTGCACTAGATGAGGCAACCAAATAATAAAGATCACATGTGAGTCAGAAATGGAGAAATGTACACTTGAGAAAACGTTTATCTAAAAATATTAAAAAATAGTTTGCATTATGTAAAACAGATTTTATAATGTAGAAACCTGGCACCATGCTAATCATGAGTTCAGAAAATGCTGACCTAATTTTGCAGACTTGGGTTCCTCTGTTACCTACTGTCTGAGATCTTCTGGAGGAAGACTTGCTACATATGCCTTATTAGCATGAAATCTGACATTTAGCACACAGTGCAGTATCCTTATGAGGCCAGAGTGTCCACAGGCTTCCCCGGCATGAAAACTGTCATCAAGTCTTAAACTTCATCAGTTCATACACAGCTTCTGATGTGTGAAAAACAGTATAATGTTTTGCCATTGGTTGATAGTAAAAAGTCATACTGACTATCTTCTTTCTTTTTTAAAATATGTAATCATGACTGGTTAAACCCTATGAGAGAAAGGTTGTTTTCCCTAAGGTTGCCAGGTAAACTATAGGGTCTTTGTTCAATTTGAATTTCAGACAGACAACATTTTTTTTTTAGGGTTCAGTTCAGTTCAGTTCAGTCACTCAGTCGTGTCCGACTCTTCGCAATCCCATGAATCATAGCACACCAGGCCTCCCTGTCCATCACCGACTCCCGGAGTTCACTCAGACTCGCGTCCATCGAGTCAGTGATGCCATCCAGCCATCTCATCCTCTGTCGTCCCCTTCTCCTCCTGCCCCCACTCCCTCCTAGCATCAGAGTCTTTTCCAATGAGTCAACTCTTCGCATGAGGTGGCCAAAGTATTGGAGTTTTTAGGGTAGGTATTCAAATTTAACTAGGTGTCCTATATTTTATTTGCTAAATCAGGCAGCAAATTTTAGGGACAGTTTTATGAGTGAGGGAGATCTCTCATGAGTTTCTATTGCTATCAAATACATAAATTTGCTTGGATAGAGTCCAGCATAAGTACACCTAACAACATATTTTGCTCTATTAAAACATTGATAGCAATGTTTTATTGCCATCATGCCCCAACCTTTACCCAGTGCATGAGCTTATTTATTTTTGAAGAAATGTGTTTTCCAACTGGACTTCCGATAGGAATGCTGAAGTGAAGTGAAGTGAAGTGAAGTCTCTCAATCATGTCTGACTCTGTGACCCCATGGACTGTAGCCTACCAGGCTCCTCTGTCCATGGGATTTTCCAGGCAAGAGTACTGGAGTGGGTTGCCATTTCTTTCTCCAGAGGATCTTCCCGACCCAGGGATCAAACCTGGGTCTCCCACACTGTAGGTAAATGCTTTACCATCTGAGCCACCAGGGAATTAGGAGTGTTGAAGAACTGGGCAAAATATGTGCTTAATGCAAATGAGGGGTAAAGAAAAGAGAGAAGGACAGAGGGAGATGAATGATAAATATTTCTGATGATTAAAAGCTTATACTTCAGAGAAATCTCTGAAGTTGAATATCAGTCCTGCCAGGTACCTACCCATGTAAACTTGCCTGATTCAAATTAAATACAACCATTACTGACTAGGGTGTTTGACCATATACTCTGTGTGTGTATGTGTGGGTCTGTGTTCTGTCAGTGATTTTTCAATATTGTTATGGAAAAGCTGAAAGCTCAATTCATATCTTATTGCTTAAAGGACAATGCTCAAAATGACAGTGTTTTAGGCTGATATCAGGGAAAAGAGACATTTGATGGCAATTCGATGAAAGAATCATGGTGCAAAATGTTATTATAATTTAAAAATTAAATAGATTGCTACCCTCCTGCCATTTTAGAAAACACTTAATCACAAGACAGTTTTACCCAGTTTCTTGGAGATAGTTGACTTCTATGGATAACCTCCTAGTGTAAACCCAGAAGACACATATTTATATTTGGCAGTTTTGAGAAACAGTACCAAAGAGTATTGAAGCCTTGTTTGTGATATCTATCCTCCTTGGGTTCTGTACGGTGAGTTTAGAAGATGATTTAGCTCAGAAGATTAAATATATGAGATTATCCATCAGAACATTTGACTATAGCATCACACTATAGTCTATAAATATATAGATCTATAGATATCTATCGATATATAAATACTTGACTACAGTATCACAAAGCGATTATGAATTTTTGGAAAAAAATGTATTTTAACTTTATTATTTCAGTTGGGTCTAAAAGTATTTCTAAGTAAATGTTTCTACCGTGCCCATTGTTCCTACTAGATTAAGACTATCTTAAATCAGGATTTGTAGATATGTTATCTATAGGTTATTGGAGCCGTACACAGTGTATAATGGGCAAAAATACTAAATTGTGGAAAATAAAAAATAATGAATAAAGTTAAGGAAACAATAAGGAAAATTAAGATTCAGAAACTAGAGTAAAACATAGGTGGTTAAAAAAAATTGTGTGACTAACTGGGGTGAAATTATTGAGCTGTTTCTTTTTTTCTACTTGCCTTGAAAACTGTTAGGCACAATTTTCCTGCAATTTTCTAAAGTAATTGATAATTGTTTTGCCCTAGCACATGGCTAACAAAAATGTATAATATATGGCTTTACATACTGAATAATTAAAAAATAGATTTTAATTAGCCATTAATTTATATTGAATGTTGGATTAACATTATCAGTTTTTCTCAAATAATAAGTATGTAACAGCTGAGCTATATTTAAATATATATAAAAGAGTTTAAAACATTCTTATATAGTAGAAATTGTCCTCAAATTGTAAGGTTATGGGTAAAACATAATATTATTTTCCAATCCACATGACGAGATAATATCTACTTTTCAGTAGAAAAGAAATTTATATCCAAACACTTAGAAGAAGCATGCACAGTGTTAGTACATGTTGACTTTTTTGCTATCATATTAAACAAGTCAAGTTTCTAGACTGAATATCCATGAAGGAGGATCAGTATTACAATCAAGAAAAAAAAAAAAATTTCAATATAGGTAGATGGTAGCCATAAATGAAAACTGCTACTGAGTTACACAGTAATTGACTCATTAATGAGTTATGTGTTTATTCATTTTAAATAAAATATTATTCAGGACAGCCAGGTGAAGAAAATTGAAACGGCATAAAACAGGAAGCTGTCATAGCCAAAAGAAACACCATCAGAATTTTCTAAGTAACAGCATGTTTCTTTATGGTAGGATATATCTAGAAGCTCTCAGGCAAACATGGTTAATATTAGCCTAAATTTTCCTACGTTTAGCAATATTTAGAAAAAACTTAATAAGTTAGCAAATTTGCATTTCTCTAATTATGAGCAATAATGAATATCTTTTCGTGTGTTTGTTAGCCATCTGTGTGTCTTCTCTGGAGAAATGTCTATCCCACTACTGGGCATATACCCTGAGAAAACCATAATTGAGAAAGACACAGGTACCCCAATGTTCATTGCAGCACTGTTTATAGAAGTTAGGATATGGATGCAACCTAGATGTCCACTGGCAGATGGATGGATAAATAAGTATTGGTACATATATATAATGGAATATTACTCAGCCATAAAAAGGAACACATATGAGTCAGTGCTAGTGAGGCAGATGAACCTAGAGCCTGATAAACAGAATGAAATAAGTCACTAACAGAAAAGCAGAAAAATTAACTGTATATTAATGCATATATAGAGAACCTAGAAAAAATGGTACTGATGAACCTATTTGTAGGGTAGGAATAGAAACAGACACAGAGAATGGTCTTCGGGAACAATGGGGTAAGGAGAGGGTAGAGAAAACTAAGAGAGTAGCATTGAAGCATATATGTTACCACATGTAAGACAGACAGCTAATGGAAAATTGCTGTAAAACTCAGCGAGCTCAACACATTACTCTGTGATAACCTAGAAAGGTGGGATGGAGTGGGGAGGAGGTTCAAAAGGGTGCGGACATATGACTTATAGCTCATCCACACTGTTGTATGGCAGAAGTCAACACAATATTGTAAAGCAATTACTCTCCAATGAAAAATAAATTTTAAAAAATGAAGTCAGCAAAATGTAGCAAGACAGGGTCTTTTCCTTCCAATTATATCACCTAGAAATAAAGGAACTGAAAATCATATATCCCTGTTCCTTGACTCCATTATATAACCCTCTTTTTCCCTTGGTGTGCTAGTGTCCAATGCAATCACACTAGCCACATGTGTTCATTTAAATGTAAACAAATTAAACTGAAATATAGTTAAACATTAATTTACTAATTTGCAGTAGCCACATTTCCACTGCTCACATGCTAATATTCCTTTGGATGGTGCTGAGAATCCTTAAGGGGCCTAAGATCAGCTTTCTTAATTTTTCCCTCTAATAAGTAAAACATGGCTCCATGAATATGGCTTGATTCATCTTCATCTCTCTTCTCCTTTAAAGAGAATAACCTAGATTAAAGGGTTACAAAACAAAGCTTGAATTCTTCATATTGTCTAAAATCAAAGCTGAGTCAAAAAGTGACCTTGGAGAGGCAAAAATGAATGTTCAGGATATGAAGGCCTCGATCCAGGGTATGCTGTCAGATTATCACTGCTTAGAATGACATATTTATTTATATCATTTTCTGCCTAATTTACCAGAAACTAACTGCATATAAAATGAAATGGGAGTTGATGTTGGTGGTGGTCAAGAAATAAGATATATTAATTACAGAAAGAGAAGGAAGGTAAAAGAAGCCAGGAAGTATAATGGGAATTGAGAGAGGAAAGAGAAACAGCCTCTACTTTACAATTTTGACAAAAGCCGGCTGTTTGGTTAATAATAACAACCAAGAGAAAAGCAGATTTTCAACAAAAGTGCTTTATGCAGACAAAATCTACTGAGCTAAGTGCAACTCAAATCCCCTCAGCATAAAAGCTCAAAGAGCAAAGAATTTTTAATACTGACTCTTCGAGTGTATACAATGCTTTCCTTCATGCAGAAGCCAAGCACAATTGTAATAATTTAGTTCTTGTCAATCTGCCTCACTCTTTGCATCGTTATGCCTAGAATAGCAAGGTGAGATCTAGGCAAATTGGGCTGGGAACAGGGAGTTGGCTCTGTGAAAATGCATGTTGAAATACAGACACTTGAAGGATATTAACTCAGGGTCTCACAGTGCCAAAAAGCAGATCTATGCAATACTTTTTCTCCCTTTCTTGAAATCTGAAAACTGAGTGATAGAAGAAATTGAGTGATTGGATAGTGATACTTACGGGATATGGTCATTATATTTATCAATGCCATATGACTATCAGAATTTTGGGATATATGGAATGATTCATTTGTAAAGCCTGAAAGGACACAATGTTTTAGAATCTTAGATTTGGTTTTGACAGTGGTGGACAAAATAAATTGTCATGGAATGAGGGAGACACATAGCATAAAATAAATACATAATATACTTGAAGTAATATAATTAAGTGTTATGTTGAAAAGTTAAAGTAAAATGAGGAATAATGAATGATGGTGGCTGATATTTTAGATGAGAAGGAAAGAAAAGGTCTTTATCAGGGAGACATTTGAGAAAGGACTTAAATGGATCAAAGGAGAGCAAGCTGCTAGACTTTGGGGAAACCAGCTTTCCAGAAAGAGAAAATATCAAGTTCAAAGGGCTTGAAACAGCTAAGTTCTTGGGAAAGTTTGTGAAATAACAAGCAGTCCAGTGTGAATGAAGCAAAAGAAGCAAGGAAAAGTGTATGACAAAATAAAGTTAGGGTCCCAGTCAAGACCTGCTGATGTAGGGTATATTTTTAAATATAAAATTAGAAATTGATCATTTCTCAGTATCATCACTGCTCCCACACTGGTTAGAGATACCACTCTTGCTTGCTTTGCCAAATCATTTCAGTAACCACATAGTTTTTTCTAACTTACTACTATAAAGCCTACTTTCTCCTTCCTGTCAATCTGTATTTACTCATCAACCAGAGTAATCCTTTACAAAAATAACTCAAGCCAACACCACTGTTTAAGATCTCTTTCCAACAACAGAAGATGACTCTACACATGAACATCACCAGATGGCCAATACTAAAATCAGATTAATTATATTCTTTGCAGCAGAAGGTGGAGAAGATCTATACAGTCAGAAAAACAAGACCAGGATCTGTCTATGGCTCAGATCATGAGTTCCTTATTCCAAAATTCAGACTTAAATTAAAGGAAGTAGGGAAAGCCACTAGTCCATTTGATTATGACCTGAATCAAATCCCATATGATTATACAGTGGAGGTGAAAAATAGATTCAAGATGCTAGATCTGAAAGACAGAGTGCCTGAAGAACTATGGAAGAGGTTCATAACAATGTACAGGAGGTGGTGACCAAAACCGTCCCCAAGAAAAAAAAAATGCAAGAAGGCAAGGTGGTTGTCTAAGTAGGGCTTGCAAATAGCTGAGAAAAGAAAAGTGAAAGGCAAAGGATAAAGGATAAAGATACACCTTACTGAATGCAGAGTTCCAGAGAATAGCAAGAAGAGATAAGAGAACCTTTTTAAGTGAACAATGCAAAGAAATAGAGGAAAACAATGAGTGGAAAAGACTATAAATCTCTTCAAGAAAATTGGAGATACCAAGGAAACATTACATGAAAGATGAGCACAACAAAGAACAGAAATGACAAGGACCTAACAGAAGCAGAAGAGGTGGCAAGAATATACAGAAAAACTACATCATGGTATGGTCACTCAGTTAGAGCCAGATATACTGAAGTGTGAAGTCAAGTGAACCTTAAGAAGCAGTACTATGAACAGAGCTAGTGGAGGTGATGGAATTCCAGGTGATCTATTTCAAATCCTAAAAGATGCTACTGCTAAAGTGCTACACTCACTATGCCAGCAAATTTGGAAAACTCAACAATGGCCACAGGACTGGAAAATGAGTTGTCATTCCAATTCTAAAAAAGGGCAATGCCAAAGAATGTTCAAACTACTGTACAATTGTGCTCAAGTCACATTCTATCAAGGTAATGCTCAAAATCCTTCATCCTAGGCTTCAATAGCACATGAACTGAGAACTTCCAGATGTATATACTGGATTTAGAAAAGGCAGAGGAACCAGGGATCAAATTACCAACCTCTGTTGGATCATAGAAAAAACCATGGATATTCCAGAAAAACATCTACTTCTGCTTCACTGACAATGCTAAAGCCTTTGACTGTGTGTATCATAGCAAACTTTGGAAAATTCTTAAACAGAAGGGAATACCAGATCACCTTACCTACCTCCTGAGAAACTTGTGTGCAGGTCAAGAAGCAACTGGACATGGAACAACAGACTAGTTCAAAATTGGGAAAGGAGTACATCAAGGCTGTATACTATCACTCTGCTTATTTAACTTCTGTGCAGAGTATGTCATGCAAAATTCCAGGCTGAATGAATGAATGAATAGATAAATCACAAGCTGGAATCAAGATTGCTGGGAGAAATGTCAGTGACCTCAGATATTCAGATAATACCAAACTAATAGTAGAAACTAAAGCGGAACTGAAGAGCCTCTTGATGAAGGTATGAGACAATGAAAAAGCTGGGTTAAAACTCAACATTAAACTAAGATCATGGCATCCTGTCCCATCACTTCTAACAAATAGATGGGGAAAGAGTGGAAATGATGGCAGACTTTATTTTCTTGAGCTCCAAAATCATTGTGGATGGTGACTGCAACCATGAAATTAAAAGATGCTTGCTCCTTGGAAGAAAAGCTATGACAAATCTAGACAGTGCATTAAAAACCAGAGACATCATTTTGCTGACAAAGGCCCATATAGTCAAAGCTATGGTGTTTCCAGTAGTTATTACAGATGCGAGAATTGGATCATAAAGAAAGTTGAGTGCCAAATAATTGATGCTTTAGAATTATGGTGCTGGAGAAGACTCTTGAGAGTCTCTTAGACTACAAGGAGATCAAATCAGTCAATCCTAAGGGAAATCAGTCCTGAATATTCATTGGAAGGACTGATGTTGAAGCTGAAGTTCCAGTCCATTGGCTATCTGATGAGAAGAGCAAACTCATTGGAAGGGCCCCCAATGCTGGGAAGGATTAAAGGCAGAAANGTGCATTAAAAACCAGAGACATCATTTTGCTGACAAAGGCCCATATAGTCAAAGCTATGGTGTTTCCAGTAGTTATTACAGATGCGAGAATTGGATCATAAAGAAAGTTGAGTGCCAAATAATTGATGCTTTAGAATTATGGTGCTGGAGAAGACTCTTGAGAGTCTCTTAGACTACAAGGAGATCAAATCAGTCAATCCTAAGGGAAATCAGTCCTGAATATTCATTGGAAGGACTGATGTTGAAGCTGAAGTTCCAGTCCATTGGCTATCTGATGAGAAGAGCAAACTCATTGGAAGGGCCCCCAATGCTGGGAAGGATTAAAGGCAGAAAGAGAAGGGCATGACAGAGGATGAGATGGTTGGTTGCCATCACTGATTCAATGGACATGAGTTTGAGCAAACTCCAGGAGATAGTGAAGGACAGGGAAGGCTGGAGTGCTACAGGCCATGCGATCACAGAGTTGGATATGACTTGGCAACTGAACAACCAAAAAATTGAAATTAACAAAGTTCTTATCTTCTATATTCTTATCACAGTCTGCACGGCTGGAACTTCTACCTCTCCTGTTGAGTTTTGCCCAAATGCACCAGCTTCCTTGCTGCTCCTCAAAAATACCAATAATGGCCCCACCTCCAGTCCTTAGCCCTGAGCCTTGGGACAGTTTCCACTCAAATCTCTGCTCTCATTTTACCTCAGGAAAGGAAACTACCACTTCTTCCTATCAGTTTCCAACCACTTCCCCCAGCTTTCCTGGGGGAAAGGTTGATCTGTGTACTGCATTGCAGGTAGATCTGTGTACTGCAGCACCTGGGAAGCCTTCCTCCATTTGCTTTCCATTTAACGGGTTGGCCAAAAAGTTTGTTTGGGTTTTCCTGTAAGATGTTAGGAAACATCTTTTGCCTTCTGCCATTTTCTGTCTTCCTGTACCAGAAATAAAAGTTTCCTGGGAGCAAGATTTTTATTTTGTCCATTGTTTATTGGTAAAACCTAGACCTCTAGTTGGCATATCATAGCTGCCCGGAAACTTTTTGTTTTAAATAAATGGATGAAAAACTGAGGATAGTATCAAATCAACTTTCTCTAATCAAACTGGAGGTCAAGAGTGGTAACAATAGAGGAGTTAAGGATGAAATCAATATTTTTACCCATAGAAACAGTGAATGGTAACTCTGTTCACTGAGGTGGAAATCAGAGGAGAGAAGCAGAGTGGAGTCAAAATCAAGTGTTCTGGTTGGAAAAAAAAATGTTAGCTTTAAGGGTTTCTATTTGGTTAAGAATGTTTGGGTTTGGTTTAGAATATTAAGGGCAATTAAGACAGAATAGTAAATCATAAGTACATTACCTTGGAGGTGGTTTAAAATAGACCTTTAAGTATAACATCCATCACAGTGTATAACTGTTTTAACCAAACATATTCTATTACAGAATATGATGACAGGAAATCTTTGAAATTAGGAGTTCCTTGGAGTGTCCTAAGGAGCACATAGGGTACCAGATATATTAAAAATTCCCCAGCCCCACTTTCCACTTTAACCAGAGTATTTCTCTTTTAACAATACAAAGAAAATGTTCTGAGGATAGCAAACAAATAAATTTTAAATTGCTTCGGACTTTTGAAGCCATGAACTTGAAACTTCTAATTCAATGGATAGAAACTGTTAGGAGCCAGAAAGGTGAAATAATTTGCCTTTGATCACAAGTTGGCTGATGATGCAGCCAGGTTCAAGTGAGGTCTGTTAATGCCAAGGTCTTTTCTCTATGTTCTACTCTATCACAATACATTTGTATCAAAGAACTATCACATCATGAAAGGAACTGGAATCTATAAAGAGACTTCTGCATTGTGTTGGTCTGATGGTCTAAATTCAGCTCATGCTTGTTTTTGAGAGTTTTTTCATTCATTAAATTTTCAAAAGTTTTGGTACCTGATTGTTAAACCCATGCATAGTTAAAAATTAAACTATATAAACTTACAATTAAATGATTGTATTAAAAAACTAACAAACACCTGAAAATAATTTTCACTATCTTTTACCATTTTACATATTCCCGATACTATTTGTATCTATTGCATCTTTATGATGTAAATACTATATGATGCATTGACAGTAAACGGCCCTTCCAAATTCTTTGTTCAGTGACATCATGTAGGTAGTTTGAAATCAGTCATGGTAGGCATACTTACACCAGGAAAACTATCAGCTGTCATCAATTGACAGCCCTCTTGACTCATCCCTCCCACCTCCCACACCCAGACCTTGTTGTTAAATATATACCAGTACACTGTTGCCGAAAATTAGTATTAACAATATTCTTTATCTTTTCTGGGATCTTGGGTAAATCATTTAACGCGTCTCTTAACTTGGTTTGAAAATTAAATACATCAATACCACCCTTATCTGATAACTGTATTGATCAAATGAGATAATGTATATGAACATACCCAAAAGACTGTCTATACACAGGACTACTACCACATATGGCATATTTTTGAAAATTTAAAAAAAAATCCCAAGATCACTTAAGACATTGATTTGTCATATTATTTTAATATACAGATTTTTATTACAATAAAATACAAGTGTCATTTGCCAGAAAATTATTAAAATAATCTTCATGTTTTATTTCTTGGAAAAAATAGTATATAGTATAAACTTTGTATATTCAAGCAGCCTACACATTTTTAAAAAATGTATTTTCTTTGTTTTAGTATATAAAGCCTCTGCCAAAATGTTCAGTCACTTGCTTCTCCTGTGTAATTCCCTTCAAAGTCTTTTTTTTTTTTTTTTGCTTTTGTTTTGGTTTTATGGAGGGAGATATTACAGCCATAACAAACAATGAGCTGGGCATTCTTTCATTTTCTATGAAGGAGGACTCTTAGAAAAATTCTCTGTGAGGGATGTAAAGATCCCCAGCAACACTCAGTAAAGACTTATTCTTCTCATGTTAAACAGATGGACGTTAGGTGGCACTAGTGGTAAAGAACCTGCCTGTTACTAACTTGAATCTTCACTGCATATATAATAGATAGGTATTTTCTGGGCTCCAAAATCACTGCAGATGGTGACTGCAGCAATGAAATTAAAAGACGCTTACTCCTTGGAAGAAAAGTTATGAGCAACCTAGATAGCATATTCAAAAGCAGAGATATTACTTTGCCGACTAAGGTCTGCCTAGTCAAGGCTATGGTTTTTCCAGTAGTCATGTATGGATGTGAGAGTTGGACTGTGAAGAAGGCTGTGCGCCGAAGAATCAATGCTTTTGAACTGTGGTGTTGGAGAAGACTCTTGAGAGTCCCTTGGACTGCAAGGAGATCCAACCAGTCCATTCTGAAGGAGATTGGCCCTGGGATTTCTTTGGAAGGAATGATGCTAAAGCTGAAGCTCCAGTACTTTGGCCCCCTCATGCGAAGAGTTGACTCATTGGAGAAGACTCTGGTGCTGGGAGGGATTGGGGGCAGGAGGAGAAGGGGACGACAGAAGATGAGATGGCTGGATGGCATCACTGACCTGATGGGTGTGAGTCTGAGTGAACTCCGGGAGTTGGTGATGGACAGGGAGGCCTGGCGTGCTGTGATTCATGGGGTCGCAAAGAGTCGGACACGACCGAGCGACTGAACTGAACTGATTGTCTTTTTCTCTGAGCTGTGCAAATAATTTAAGTCTATGTTCATTGTGAATGTGTTTCATGTGATTCAAATATTGAAATAATTATAAGTAAATAACTATAAAATGCAAATCTTTTCCAGAAAGCAAAGTTAAAGCATTTAAAACATGTGTATACTAAACAAGAATGGTTTATTTAAAATCAGTATATTCAACTTAGGTAATAAGTTATATTTCTTCCTTTTCTGAGAGGTGTCCTTGGGTATTGAGTACCATAAACCACTGCACATATGGAGTGAATTTTTAGAAAGAAAATCACTAGCACCTGGATTTCAGTAACATTCAAAATGGCTTTTGTATGTATCCAACTGGCATTATTTTTGCTCATCGAGAATACAAGTTTATAAGCTGAAATTTTTCCTGTATCGAGACTGTCCTCTCTCCCTTATTACCTTTCTTATTCCTATTATACTTCTTTAATCACAATAAAGTCGATTATACTCTAAGTTCTACACTAAGCCCCGGTGACCTATTTTTCCATTTTCTATTTTATTTACTAATCTTCATGCTATACACCTGAAGGCTCTCCTAACATTATTTTTATGTGATGCTGAATGATAATACACTATTAGATATAAAAATTAATGGACCATATTTGAACTCGTTTTAAAATTTTATAATCTGAATGATAAATGTCTTCTGTAATCTAACAGGTTTTCAAATTTTAAACCACTTTCAGGAGATTGAAATACTCAGGGTTATCTTTATAAATTCTGTGAACAATTAATATGAGTTTTTTTCCTTTCAGAGTTTGTTCCCAGAAAGATGACCAAAATTGGTAGATTCTTAGAGCCCAGAAGGGATGAGAACTCAACCTAAGATTCTAAGAGAGTATTGAGGTTCCCAGAATTCATCACTTCTATTTAAACATATTTTTATTATGCTCCTACACCTATAGAACTTCCCCTTTTTTTCTTTCTATTTTTTTAAATAGAAAGTGATTTTATGTGTAGGCAGATTTTTCTCATAACTCTAATTCATATTTGTCTAACTATTTTGCCTTGCAGTTTACCACTGTTACTGCCAACTACTTAAAATGTGTTCCAACATCTTAGATTTAATAAGCATATTAAGGATTTGTGTTTCTATAATCATTCAAGATAGTTTGTGATGATATACTTAATAGACATATAAATTAACAGTGATAATATCCCATGTTGATGCTCTTGGGGCAGGGAGGGGGTTGTATTAATATAGACCCAAGGAGCCAAAGGGAATAATGAAGGAAGGGCAGGAGCTGGGGAAGCAATTCATCTCAAAATTTGGCATTAATAATACCTTCTTTGCTGTTCAATAGCAACAAGATGGAGCAAAGCCAGCAGTATTCAAACTGTAATAGACCATGGTAATTCAAATGTGTGATTCTAAAAAAGGGCAGAGGTAAAAGTTAACAGCACATCTTTGGGAGTGTGATTTTTTTTTTAAATCTGCCAAAATCCTGGAGCACACGTGACCTTTATCCTACTACCTGTCTGACACACACCACCATGCACTGGGTAAAGTCAATGAGTGGTCAGGAAGAAACGTTTTTTCTCAAGGAGCACTGCTTCACAATCTTCTTTATTTTTTCACCTGTATAAAACTTGGAAGGACTTTCCTCCATTTATTTGCTTTGCTTAATCTTTCTTGTAGTTAGAAAATGATGATTTGCATCTTAGGAGAATGTCTCAGCCTGGGTAATAACACATTTAAGACACATACCATTACATTTATAATAGTTAAATCATTGAACATATACATTATCCAGTAATTACAAACGTATTGCAGATCCATTTCAGCAAAAGTCACAAGATAACAATTTTAATTTATTTTAAAGAAACATCTTTAGAGAGTTCTTTCAAAAAGAAAATACAGATCTGGCATTTTTTCTGAACTGAAAACAACAACAAAACCTTAATAGCATTTTTTTCTGACTCTGTATATAAAAGAGAATTTTTTACCCCAAAGTGATTCCTGTCCACTAGAGATACTTGCTAGATAACATAAGATCTTCTTCACTGGCAGATTCAGAGGCTATTTGGAAAGCTTCACTCCCACCTGCAGCTGTACCTGCTGTGAGGTTTAACTTGTAGATTTCTTGGTGAGTTCAAAATCTATTGCCTATATTAGGAAAATGAGCCTAATCCTGGAAGCAATTTTCTAGTATAGTTAAGGAACTTCCCTGGGTGGGAATGGACTATACAGATAGATTTTTCCCTTGCAAGTTTACATGAACTAATGGTTGCATAAACAATAAACAAATTGTGGATTGGAATGTAATTTTCTTTATTAACTAACATTATTGTACTAAAATTGCCTAGGTCAGAATTTACCATACAGTTAGTCCTCACATCAGTAGTGAGTTTCAAAGAAGAAATTGACTAAAATCTTCTGCTTTTTCTATCTGATTCTAGAAGAAATTAAAAAAAAATGTTTTATGTTTTATAATGCTGTATTTGTTTCAAAAGGAAATCTTGGACTTATCAAGCTGGAAGTTAAAAAATCCAAAATCCAAACTTGGTACCATGGCCTTGAAGACACTGGTCAATATGGTCCTAAGGGATATTTCTGATCTCAACTCTCACACTCTCTCCAGTTCATACTGGACTAACAACTCTGACTTACTGAGGATCTTCAAATATATTGATATTAGGAATACCCTGGCCTCGGGGCCTTAACTTAAGCTCTTTCTTAGATCTGAAACAGCTATTCCTTATCTGAACACCTGAGCTCCCTTACTTAATTTAAATGTTAACCAGGGGATCTTCCCTACCCAGGGATGGAACCCAGGTCTCCCACATTGCAGGTGGACTCTTTACCTACTGAGCCACCAAGGAAACCCTAGAATACTGGAGTGGGTAGCTTATCCCTTCTCCAGGGGATCTTCCCAACTCAGGAATTGAACCAGGATCTCCTGCATTGCAGGTCTAAGCAGAGAGGCCTTATCAAATACTTCAGTGCCTCACCACACAGTCATCAAATGCTTTTTTACCTGAACTTATTATTTTCCAATTTTTACCATCACTAGATATAAATTGGTTTGCTTCAGTTCAGTTCAGTTCAGTTGCTCAATCGTGTCCAACTCTTTGCAACCCCATGGACTGCAGCATGCCAGGCATCCCTGTGCATCACCAACTTCCGGAGCTTACTCAAACTCATGTCCATAGATTCAGTGACGCCATCTATCCATCTCATCCTGTCATCCCCTTCTCCTCCTATGTTCAATCTTTCCCAGCATCAGGGTCTTTTTAATTTAGTCAGTTCTTTTCATCAGGGTTATCTGTTCATTCATTGTCTCTTCCCAAAGAGTTTAAGTTCCACAAGTACAGAAACTTTGTGTATTTTGTTTTAATCCCTGGGAAAAATGAGTAGTTAATAAATATTTCTTTAATAAATTCACAAAAGAATGATGCATTACACTTTGGTATAGCTAATAAGACCACTTCCCTTAATTTATTTTCAAAATTTACAAAATGTATGATGTTTTAACAGGCTAAATACCTAAAGTTGACTTTCATTTGTTGTGAAATTGACATTATCAAGGGTTATATAAAGTAGTAAACAGCTTTTTCTTAATATTCTAATAGTTTGAAATTTTGGCAGAATGAGAGGACATATTTTGGTAAAGACACTTCAAAAAAATTATTGGAGTTAAGTTGTTTTATAATATTGTGTTAGTTCTGCTGTGGAGCAGACAAATCAGTTATACCTATACACCTATCTACTCTTCTTTAGATTATTTTCTCATATAGGTCATTAAAGAGTACTGAGAATTCCCTGTGGTACACACTAGGTCCTTATTAGTTATCCATTTTATATATAGTAATGTGTATATGTCAATCCAAATTTCCAGATGTATCCCTCTCCTTACCCAACACTTCTCTACTCCATAACCAAAAGTTTGTTTTCTACCTCTAAGACTCTAAGTTTATTTTGTATATAAGTTCATTTGTATCATTTTTTTTAGATTCCACATATAAACAATACCTTGTATTTGTCTTTTTCTGTCTGACTTACTACACTTAGTATGACCATCTCTAGGTCCATCCATGTTGTTGCAAATGACAATAGTTTATTCATTTTTATGGCTGAGTAATATTCCATTCTTTGTATGTACTACATCTTATTTATCAATTCCTCTATCAGTGGGGGGGGGGGAGGTAAAACAGTACTTTACCTCCCAGTGTTAGGAACTTTGTTTGCCAGTATATCAGAGAATCGCCAAATAAGATTTTTTAACCAAGGTATAGATAGTATCAACGTCACTTAACCACAAGTCAATGTAACTTCCTCTTTTCCTTTTAAATGAGGATTGACTACATGAATTTAAGGATGGTTTTAAATAAAGATGGTCATGGTTCTATCATTGTCATTTAATCAGAAAAGTCTACTTCTACTCAAGATGTCAGAATTTTTTAATTGAAAAATGAATTGACTTCCCGTTAACAAAAGCCTCATCATCTGTTCTCAAAAATGAGATCAGCTGAAGACTAAATGACATAGTTATCTTTACAGAGATCACATTGAATTTAAAAATGAAAAACAATAACACAGTTTGAAAACCATACCTCATTTTTAATAACTACAGTTTTGAGGACCAAAAAATTACCATAAGTAAAATGTTCATAGTATATCCTTAGTATTTTTTTAAAAAGTGTTTTCTTCCAGAAAAAAACATTTATTAAGTCAGTAATGAAGCCATATTTAGTACTTTAGATCTTGGCAATAGAAAAAAATAAATAAACTTTCATTAAAGTTGAGAAACATAGGGTCAAAATTTCAACAGGGAGTGTAATTAGATAAGACACTCTGCTAGAGATTGTTATGGCTAATGATAAAACTTCCAGGCAATTTTACTAAAGTGGCAAAAAGCTTTCATATTTATTAAATAAATTTATATTTTCAGTTCAATTTAAACATTTTAGAGGTTTTCTTTAAAAATCTTGATTTTTCATTTGATCTATTTTTATTTGCTTTATTTGTAAAATAAAGTTTTGATTTATTTATTTAGTTAATATATTTAATTAACATGTGTTCCACTATAAATTGTATTCAATATATTGTATTCTAGCTTCCCTTAAGGAGATATTTTTTTCTATGTTTGTAGTGCTGACTTATTATAAGGTTAGATTCATCTGTTTCTTTTGTTTTCCATCTACAAGATTTAAAAATAATTAGTATACACACAGGATTAACTGGAAGAGGGTATGGCAAGCCACTCCAGTATTCTTGCCTGGAGAATATCATAGACGGAAGAACCTGGGAGTCTATGTTCAATAGCGTAGCAAAGAGTCGGACACAGCTGAAGTGACTTAGCATACATGCACCACACACAATTAAAGTTAAAACTCTATACAGAAGGTATACCTAGAGAAGTCTTGTTTTCATTGCTGTCCCTCCACTACATTTTTTCCTTTCTCTTATTTTTATTAGACTACTGACAATCCTTATGAAAACCTGTGTTTTGTTAATTTAAACATAATAGCATGTGTATTATTTCCCCCTTACTTTTCTANAAGTTAAAACTCTATACAGAAGGTATACCTAGAGAAGTCTTGTTTTCATTGCTGTCCCTCCACTACATTTTTTCCTTTCTCTTATTTTTATTAGACTACTGACAATCCTTATGAAAACCTGTGTTTTGTTAATTTAAACATAATAGCATGTGTATTATTTCCCCCTTACTTTTCTAAAAGTTAGTATATGATATGCACAATTCTGTACTTTGCTTTGCTTTCTTAAGTTTGCAATATATTCTGGACCTCTCTTTATATTAGTACATTATTTTGGGGGATTGTATAGATCTGCTATCTAAAATCAACAGTTTCTTCAGCTTGGTATGTAAGTTGCTTTCAATGTTTGGTGGTATGAACAATGCCACAATAAATAACCTAGCACATATATCATTTCATATTTCCTATGTGTATATATATATATATATATGAATCCCAATTAGATTCTTCAAAATGGGGTTGCTATGCCAAAGAGTATGTGTAGTAGTAATTTTGATCAATATAATCAATACTCTTCTGCTTAGTTTTATAACAATAATATGTGGAAGAGTATTCTCACAGTTTTGCCAACAAATATCTGGATTTTAACCAACTTGGTATATGAAGAATGTTATATCTAAGTATAGTTTTAATTTGTATTATTTTTATATGAGAGAGTTAGGACTTCTTTTCAGAGAAGGCAATGGCTCCCCACTCCAGTACTCTTGCCAGGAAAACTCTATGGATGGAGGAGCCTGGTGGGCTGCAGTCCATGGGGTCGCTACAAGTCGGACAGGACTGAGCGATTTCACTGTTATTTTTCACTTTCATGCACTAGAGAATGAAATGGCAGCCCACTCCAGTGTTCTTGCCTGGAGAATCCCAGGGACGGCGGAGCCTGGTGGGCTGCCGTCTATGGGGTGGCACAGAATCAGACACGACTGAAGCGACTTAGCAGCAGCAGCCTCAGGACTTCTTTTTATGTGGGTGTAACTATATATCATTTTGCTTATGAAAGATTTGTCTTTTTGCCGTTTTTCTTTTTTTGTCTTTTTTCTTAACAATTACTTGAAGGTTATTTCTCTATTAAGGAAATTAACTCTTTATGATGGATGGCAAATATCTTTCCTCAGTTATTTTCATGCTTTATTTCCTTTATGATATTTCTTTAATTTTAATTTTTATGCAGTTTTGTGTTGCTATTTATAGTTATTACAAAATATTGGCTATAGCCCTTTGTTATATAATAAGTGGTGCCTGCATGCTTAGTCATGGCCAACTCTGCAACCCCATGGACTATAGCCCACCAGGATCCTCTATCCAGGGAATTTTCCAGGCAAGACATTTTAGTGAACTGCCATTTCCTACTCCATTTGTAATGCATCCTTGAGTCTATCTTACACCCAGTAGTTTGTACCTCCCACTCTCCGTTCCCTTTATTGCCCCTTCGTCTTTCCTCACTGGTAATCCCAAGTTTGTCCTCTATACTTGTGAGTCTGCTTCAGTTTTGTTATATACTCACTAGTTTGTTGTATTTTTGAATTCCATATATAAGTGATATCACTCAGTGTTTATCATTCTCTGGCTTTTTCACTCATCTTTATGGTATTTTTTTTTGTTGTGCAGCTTTTTAATATATATATATATATTTACTTTGACTGTTTCAAATTTGATATTTTAATTTTTTTATTTCAAACCATCTGAATCAAAAATTTGCTTTGATGAATTTACATATGTGTCATAGCAAAAACATTAAAGTAACTGCTGAGCATTTGGTAGAAAATGCAGATTGTGTTATCATATTGTCTTACCTGCAGTCTCTGTAGCATCAACCTCCTTTCTGAAAAGTTTACAGGTTCTAATTCTCACTAACCTGTACTCACCACCACTTGAACAGTGCCTATAGATTCTGTCTTTCTTGCTGTGAAATCTCCCTTGAGCATTTCAAGTGGCAAATGCCATGTTTCTGAAATTGTCATTTCTGTTTATTTTGCCAAGTATTTTCCAAATTTTTTTAAAGTTTGAAACAAAATATTTAATGGAGTTTATTTATATCACAGCTTATGTTCATTGCAGTATAGAAACAAAGCATAATTTGTATTGAACATCATAGAAGTCACTGCATGCAGAACACAAACCTACTGATTAATAAATTCATTAAGTATTAAATTATTAGGTAATTGATGCTTTAAATGCTTTATGTCATGCAAAAGCCCATGAGGGATTGTCCTATTGCTGTTTCAGAGTGTTTATTGATATCTGGGAAAGTTAGCTGGAGGTTTTGGATGGACCAATCGTATTATTATTATTTCTATTTAGTATAATGGAAATAAGGCTCCCTCTATCTGAAAATCTGCCATCCAGCATGTTGACTAGCTTGTGTTAGATTCAGATAAACTGTGTTGTTTGTACTTGTTTGAGTCATTTTCTCTTTATCTCACATATCTTTGATATATTTGAGTTCTACCCTGGTGTTTGGTGTGATCTATAATTCTAAATTTTTTCTTCTGCTATATGGCCATCTAGTTATCATAACTCTAATTATCAATAGACCGTATCTTTATTCAACTTCTTTCAGATGTTATTTCATAAACTGTATTCATCAAAGTACTTGTGTATATCTAAGTCTTAAATATTATCTTTTTTTGAAGGTGCAGATATCTCTCTGTGATGGCAATCACCTTTCTTTTGCTACATATTCAGAGGTAGAATTACTGGATCATATTGTAATTCTATTTTTAATTTTCCAGGAAATGCCATACTCTTTTCTCCCATGTCTGTCCCAATCTATATCTCTTCCTATAGTGCACAAGAGTTCCATTTTCTCTAGACTTATTTCTTATCTTTCTGATTACAGCCAGCCTGAGAGATGTGATATGATATCTCACCATTATTTTGATTGCACTTTTCTGATGATGATGATGTTGAGCACATTTTCATGTACCTGTTACCATAAGAATAACTTCTTCAAAGAAATATTTATTTAGGTCTTTTATCTGTTCTAAATTTTTTCAATTTATTTAAGCTAAAAAAAAGTTTATCCATTTCTCCCACTCACCGCTGGCAACCACCAATTGTTTCATGACATCTATGAGCTTGTTCTTATTTCAGTTAGTATAATGCCCTCCTCAGGGTCCATGTATGTTGATGCAAATAGCAAGATTTCATTCTTTACTAAATCTGAACAATATCCTATCATATACACATATATGTGTATATACATGTATTTATATATATATATACGTATATATATGTATATAGTTAAAGGTATACATATATACACACAGTTTCTTTTACCATTTATTTGTCCATCAGTGGACACTTAGGTCATTTCCATATCTTGGTTATTGTAAATAATGCTTCAATGAACATGTGTGCATATATATCTTCTGAAGCTAGTTTTTTAATTTTGTTCTCATGTAGACCCTAAAGTGGAATTGCTGAATCACATAGTAGTTCACTTTTTGAACCTCCATACATTTTAACATTATTCACAGTAGTTTAAACATGGAAACAGACTAAATATCTATCAATGGATGAGTGGATAAAGAAAAAAATGATACAGATGGAGATACAGGAATATTACTCAACTGTAAATAAGAAGGAAATCCCATCACTTACAACAACATGGATGAACCTGGAGTACATTATGCTAAGTGAAATAAGCCACGTAGAAGGATAAATACTTTATGATTTCACTTGTACATAGAATCTGAAAAGGTCAGACTCATAGAAGCAGAGAGTAGAATGGCAAGTGCCAGTGGTGGGGGAAATGGGAAGATCTTAGTCAAAGCAAACAAACTTGCAGTTATAAGATAAATAAATTCTGAAGACCTAAGTACAGCATGATGTTTATAATTAATAATAGTGTAATGTATATTTGAAATTTCCTGAAAGACTAGATCTTAAATGTTCTCACTACACACACACACACACACACACACACAAGGTAACTGTGTGAGGTGATGGATATATTAATTAACTTGCAGGGCTTCCCAGGTGGCACTGTTGGTAAAGAATCCTCCTGCCAAAAGATGCACAAGACCCAAGTTTGATCCCTGGGTTGGAAAGGTCCTCTGGAGAAGGAAATGGCAACCCACTCAACTATTCTTTCCTGGAAAGTTCTATGGACAGAGGAGCCTGGAAGGCTATAGTCTATGGGGTCTATAGTCAAACATGCCTAAGTGAGCACACGTGTCATATTAAATCATGACACTGTTCTTCTTAAAGAAAGATAGCACATTGTACACCCTAAATATAAACAATTTTTGTCAATCATACCTCAATAAAGCTGGAGAAAACAAGTAACAGCTAAAAATTTTCCCAAATTAATGACAAACAACAAACCACAGAGTCAAAATCACTAACCAGAATAAATACATGCAAGTATGCACATGTCTCCCCCAACTCACACAAACCACCCCCAAACATGCTACTAGATGCATCATATTCAAACTTAATAAAAATATCAATTGACTATGAATCTCATCATATTTAGACATTATCTTCTGTACCACTGATCTATTTGTCCATCAATATGCCAATACTAAATTTTCATGATTATTAAATAATCAAAAAAGTCTTAAAATTAAAAAATAAAATTAAAATCCTTTATGGTTCTGCCTAAGCTTTATTATCTTCTCCTTTTAATCATTCTTAGAATTTCACCTTCTATATGCTGATAACTCTCAAATATAAACTTCCAGCTCTGTTCTTTCTTGAATTTTGAATCTGTATATTTAACTGCATACTTTACTAAGTTGCTGTCCAAATTTACTGAGGTTTCAAAAGGAATCTCAGCCTCAAAATGTTCATAACTTAGTCAAATTTCCTCTTCATGGATGTGCAATACCCAGTCTTTTATGGCAATTAATGACACTATTTTTTTTCATGAAGCTGCTCAAATATTTTCTTCCTCACTTCTCATCCACACTCACTTTCAAGTGATCTTTTTATTTTCTTAAATAACTGTCAAAACTATTCAATTCTTTCCACCTTCACCACTACAACACTAGACAAGAAATCATGATCTGGTTTCTTTTTCTTCTTTCACTCATTTATGCATCAGGTTAGTCCATTCTTCTCAGGGCTTCCCATACAAAGAATATTTCTAGTAGACATTTAATATTGCAATTCCTGATGACAGCTCATTTATGAGTTCCACTTAGCTATATAATAAAGTGCAATATCTTTTACAGTATTTACAATATTCCCATGATATGTTAATGACCAACCTCTTACCTTTATTAAACCCCAGACATGAGTTTCTTTTGAGCCCCAAATATATAACACTTTTTCTACTTCTAAAACTTCACATGCATATTCTCACTTCCAGCAATTATCACTCAAACTCTATTTATTTTTCCTGGCTAGTGTTTCTTCATTTTCAAGTCTTAAATGACATTCCTCAAGAAAGCATTTACCAATTCATTTCTTTGAAAATTTATATATTAAGAACATACGAAGTATCAGGCACACTTTAAGGTATCGTGGAGGATAGCATTTTACCACAGCTTAAGGAAGCTGTCTTCTCTTGTGGGAGAAGGCAAATGTAAGCAAATAAGAATAAGTAAATCCGCAGAGTAATAGAGACAGGCAGCACCGATACACACTCATTATGCACTGGAAAGTGGTCCTGTTTGTCAGACTACTGAGATACATAGTTTAGCTGCTGGCCTGAGTCTCAAAACATCCCTGTGTGAAGAGATTAACCCAGTTCTCCACCCCAGTGCTCCCAGACTATCTAGTAAAGAAAGATTTGATGCCTAGAAGAGCAGAGGTTCTCCTCCTCTGCCTCCGGCATTTATTTTGCTTATCTGGTACTAGAGCCTTTCAGTCCTTCAGAGGTCCCAATTGCCAAGCACTACCAATTGATTCCCCAAGGACACTGAAGCACTTTATCTTCTGGCATGCATGGCCCTGTGCCTCTGCTTCAGTTCAGTTCAGTTCCTCAATCATGTCCGTCTCTTTGCCACCCCATGAATCATAGCACGCCAGGCCTCCCTGTCCATCACCAACTCTCGGAGTTCACTCAGACTCATGTCCATCAAGTCAGTGATGCCATCCAGCCATCTCATCNAAGTTAAATAAGCAGAGTGACAACATACAACCTGACGTACTCCTTTTCCAATTTGGAACCAGTCTGTTGTTCCATGTCCAGTTCTAACTGTTGCTTCCTGACCTGCATACAGATTTCTCAAGAGGCAGTTTGGGTGGTCTGGTATTCCCAACTCTTTTATAATTTTCACAGTTTATTGTGATCCAAACAGTGAAAGGCTTTGGTATAGTCAGTAAAGCAAAACTAGGTGTTTTTCTGGAACCCTCTTGCTTTTGCAGTGATCCAGCAGATGTTGGCTAGTTGATCTCTGGTTCCTCTGCCTTTTCTAAAACCAGCTTGAACATCTGAAAGTTCACAGTTCATGTATTGTTGAGGCATGGCTTGGAGAATTTTGAGCATTACTTTGTTAGTGTGTGAAATGAGTGCAACTGTGCAGTAGTTTGAGCATTCTTAGGCATTGCCTTTCTTTGGGATTGGAATGAAAACTGACCTTTTCCAGTCCTGAGCCAAGGCTGAGATTTCCAATTTGCTAGCATATTGAGTGCAACACTATCACAGCATCATCTTTAGGTGTTGAAATAGCTCAGTGGGAATTCCATCACCTCCACTAGCTTTGTTCATAGTGATGCTTCCTAAGGCACACTTGACTTCCCATTCCGGGACGTCTGCCTCTTGGTGAGTGATCACATAATCGTCATTACCTGGTCATGAAGATTTTTTGTACAGTTCTTCTGTGTATTCTTGCCACCTCTTCTCATCTTCTGCTTCTGTTAGGTACATATCATTTCTGTGCTTTATTAAGCCCATCTTTGCATGAAATTTCTCACTTCCTCTGTATCATCTTTAGAGATTTGATTTAGGTCATATCTGAATGATCTAGTGTTTTCCCTACTGTCTTCAATTTAAGTCTGAATTTGGCAATAAGGAGCTCCTGATCTGAGCCACAGTCATCTCCAGGTCATGTTTTTGCTCACTGTATACAGCTTTTCTATCTTTGGCTGCAAAGAATATAATTGATCCGATTTCAGTGTTGACCATCTGGTGATGTCCATGTGTAGAGCCTTCTCTTGTGTTTTTGGAAGAGGATGTTTGCTATGACCAGTGAATTCTCTTGGCAGAACTCAATTATGTCTTGCCCTGCTTCATTCTGTACACCCAGGCCAAATTTACCTGTTACTCCAGGTGTTTCTTGACTTCCTACTTTTGCATTCCCTATAATGAAAAGGAGATCTTCGGGGGGTGTTAATTCTAGGTCTTGTAGGTCTTCATAGAACTATTCAGCTTCAGCTTCTTCAGCTTTACTTGTCGGGGCATAGACTTGAATTACCGTGATATTGAATGGTTTGTTGGAGACAAACAGAGATCATTCTGTCATTTTTGAGACTGCGTCCAAGTACTGCATTTTGGACTCTTGTTGACTATGATGGCTTCTGCATTTCTTCTGAGGGATTCTTGCCCGCAGTAGTAGATATAATGGTCATGAGAGTTAAAATCACCCATTCAGTCCATTTTAGTTTGCTGATTCCTAGAATGTCTACATTCACTCTTGCCATTTCCTGTTTGACCACTTCCAATTTGCCTTGATTCATGGAACTAACATTCCAGGTTCCTATGCAATATTGCTCTTTATAGCGTGGGACCTTGCTTCCATCACAAGTCACATCCACAGCTGGGTGTTGTTTTTGCTTTGGCTGTATCTCTTTATTCTTCTCCACTGATCTCCAGTAGCATATTGGACACCTACCTACCTAGGGAGTTCATCTTTCAGTATTCTATCTTTTTGCTTTTCATACTGTTCATGAGGTTCTCAAGGCAGGAATACTGAAGTGGTTTGCCATTCCCTTCTCCAGTGGAGAAAAATATGGTCCACTGACAAAATGTGGTCCACTGGAGACTGTGGAAGGTTACTCTAGTAAACCACACTTATGGTCATCCTGCTGTCCAGTATACCAAGTTTTCTGTTCATTAATCTCCCTCTACTTCTTAGAATCCCAGGAGCCTGTCCAGAATCCAACAGGAGAAATAGTATCCCCTTAAGGCAGCACTGGTACACTTGCAGACAAATGTCTAGCACCTTTCTCCAAACATGTCTATGACCACTGGTCTGTAAATAGTCTCTGAGTTATCCTTTAGTGGCTGTTGGTGGAAATAACGTGAAAAAGATCCACTAGTAAGAAAGATGATGATGATAAAAGAGATGAAAGAATTGGCAGAGAGATTCTTTGAATAGTTTTCAGGAATGATCTGGCCTTAGATACAGGAATGAGTGGTTCATACAAAGCAGTAAGATGAAGGCAGAAATTATATGTACAGGTGATGGTTAGGAGTCAGTATGACTATAGAATCCTTGATTTTGCTTCTAATTTTTTATAAAATGAGATGCATGCTATAAAGTGAGAGTGACTATGAAGAGAGTGACTATTGTAGAAAGTACAAAGTTTACACTAAATATCTTTGCTACATATTTATTTACCACCTTTTACTTCCTGTTTCCTAGCAGTCCTTATATTTCTAATTTCTTGTAAAACATATGTCTTCATTATAAGTTCTTCCATGTTGTTTCCAGCTTTATCTGGCATGGTATGGCCATTCAATAAATGTTGATTGAATTGAATTAAAATAAATTGGAAGATATGGACTAAAAAGGAAAACAACAATATGGAATGGAGTGGAACAGTTTCCAAATTTGAGTGACTCTGGTTATTCACTAAAAAAAGAAAACAGAAAGAGAATGTAGTACGAGAAGAAGAATGTTAAGAATCTTTGTGAGAAATGGCAAATTTGATTTGAATATGCTGATTTTCATGTTGTTAGAATCCATCCAAATGGAGTGCTTACATAGGAAGTGATATGCACAAGTGGAAGGTTTGAGATTTAGTCTACATATATAGATTCAATTGGTCTTCCCCAGTGGCTCAGCAATAAAGAATCTGCCTGCAATGCAGGAGACTCAGGTTTGATCCTTGAGTTGAGAAGATCCCCCAGGGGAGGGCATGGCAATTCCAGTATTCTTGCCTGGAAAATCCCACAGATGGAGGAGACTTGTGGGTTATAGTCCATAGGGTCACAAAGAGTCAGACACGATTGAAGTGACTTAGCATGCATGCACATAGATTAAATTATCATCAAGCTGATCTCCGGTGGCCTTGGCTGCAAGGGCTTGGAATGGGGCTTAGAATGAGGCTTGCCCCAGATCCTAGCCACTAGACCAGGGGTCAGTGACAAGGGTACTGGCCCTTTGGCTTTGCAGAAAATAATTTCCACAAAGACATAAAGTAGTGAAGCAAGTAAAGTGGTAATTAGGAGGAAAAATAGTAGAGTATGTGTAGATAGACACACGGGCAAACTTAGAGAGAGATGGAGTTGCTGAGTAGCACTCTCATGGCTGTTTGAATTACTTTTATGGGGCATTTTTTCTGGGTTTTCTTTGCCCAGTCATTTTGATTTGACTGATTCACAGTCCGTATTTACTATATCTCCCATGTGTGTGCACACATCTCTTAGCCAAGATGAATCCTACCAAAAAGGTGTCTGGGTAGAACATTTCTTGACATAACTTCCCTTTGACCTCCAAGAAGCCTTTTCTTTGCCTGTGTGGTTGGGGATGTCTCCTGACTTTCAGAAGAAGGAATATGTGGTCTGAGCAGGACCCAGCCTCCTCCCTTAATTGCCCTGGCTTTCTTGTCTTGGTGTTTCAGTCAATAGAGAATGAATATCCAATTGCTTTCCCCTCAGGGGACCCATCTGCCTCCTGCCTCAAAGCCATAAGAGTATAGGTAGTAGCTGAAACTGTATAGATTGTGTGTGTTGCCAGCTAAGAATGCTTTGTAATTAGAAGCCTAGGAGGCAAAAACTAAACCTAAGATAACACGACCATTGATTTAATGAATTGGATTTTACATTTCCATTCTCTTTTCTTGTTAGTCATTAGATAGTTCCTGCATTTTTCTTTTTCCTCATTTTCTCCTTTTTCTCTTCCCCTAGCCCCCAGAAAGATTTTTAGCTCCTAGAAGGTAATATTTAAAGCTTTTTTTTTCCCCCCTAAATCTGAACTGCTGATCACATTAAGTTTGATAACTATTTGTCAATTTTTTATCTAGCTATGTTGGTTGTCATTCAAAGTGAAAGTGAAGTCGCTCAGTCGTGTCCAACTCTTTGTGACCCCCTGGACTGTAGCCTACCAGGCTTCTCTGTTCATGGGATTCTCCAGGCAAGAATACTGGAGTGGGTTACCATTTCTTTCTCCAGGAGATCTTCTCAACCCAGGGATCAAACCCAGGTCTTCTGCATTGGAGGCAGACGCTTTAACCTCTGAGCCCACCAGGAAAGCCCCATTAGAAAACAGATATATTGAGTTTAGGTCTAAACTTAGAAAACTCCTTTGGAGCCCTGACTCCGATGACATAATCATGGAAAACAAAGTAAGTTTTTTTTTTTCTTTTTTTAATTTTTATTTTTTAGTTTGTTTTGCTTTACAATACTGTACTCATTTTGCCATACATTGACATAAATCAGCCATAAGTGTACCTGAGTTCCCAATCCGGACCCCCCCCCCTTTCCTCTCCCTCCCCACACCATCCCTCTGGATCATCTCCGCCCATCAGTCCCAAGCCTTCTGCATCAAAGTAAGTTTTTTAAAAAGGCAAGCTGGATTTGACAGCTTAATCATTTTTCACCTTTTGATTATTATATAATCTCACGTTTCTTTTTCTTATTATTGTCCCTAATCCTTATTCTTTCAAACCCTACTATTTAATCACACATTTCATTCCCCCTTTGAAAAACTCTCATTATCTTACTCTTTATAAGATAAATGTAGTCTAGCTTGTGGCATAAGCCCTGAAATTCAGAATGCTGTAACTTATTTCTATTTAAGCACCAGATCAGAGTAAATAAAGACTAGTGTTGCTAACAGGCAAAGATATTGAATACTTCTGAAAACTTTTTTCAAGGAAAACAATCAAAGGCACATGTGAGAAAAGGAAAAGCTGACACTATGAGGTCCAAAGAGCAGTGAAGGTGAAGTCACTCAGTCGTGTCCAACTGTTTGCAACCTCATGGACTGTGGCCCACCAGGCTCCTCTGTCCATGGAATTTTTCAGGCAAGAGTACTGGAGTGGGTTGGCATTTCCTTCTCCAGGAGATCTTCCTGACCCAGAGATCTAACCCGGGTCTCCTGCATTGCAGGCAAATGCTTTACTGTTTGAGCCACCAAGGAATCCCCCAAAGAGCAGTAGCTGGTGTAAATTTAGCCAGGCAATAAATGGCTTTCAATAAACCTAAGTTTTATTAATGAGGTAAGAATTCTTTCCTTATAAGAACTACAGGTTCACACAATGCTTGAAAACATTCTGAGTGTTGGCGGAGAAAAGTTTTCAGACAGCTCAGTCTCTCAGTTGTGTCTGACTCTGCAACCCCATGGACTACAGCATGGCAGGCCTCCCTGTCATCACCAACTTCCGGAGTCTACTCAAACACAAGTCCATTGAGTCAGTGATGCCATCCAACTATCTCATCTTCTCTTGCCCCCTTCTCCTCCTGCCTCAGTCTTTCCCAGCATCAGGGTTTTTTCAAATGAGTCCCCTCTTCCCATCAGGCAGCCAAAGTATTGGAGTTTCAGCTTCAGCATCAGTCCTTCTAATGAATATTCAGGACTGATTTCCTTTAGCATGTACTGGTTGAATCTGCTTGCAGTCCAAGGGACTCTCAATAGACTTCTCCAACACCACAGTTCAAAAGCATCAATTCTTTGGCTCTCAGCTTTCTTTATAATCCAACTCTCACATCCATACATGACTACTGGAAAAACAATAGCTTTGATTAGACAGACCTTTGTTGGCAAAATAATGTCTCTGCTTTTTAACTTGCTGTCTAGGATGGTCATAACTTTTCTTTCAAGGAGAAGTGCTAGTGGACTCAGAAAAAGTTCTAGTGCTTCAAGCTGCTTTACTTATGGATATACTAAAATGGTGTGNTATAATCCAACTCTCACATCCATACATGACTACTGGAAAAACAATAGCTTTGATTAGACAGACCTTTGTTGGCAAAATAATGTCTCTGCTTTTTAACTTGCTGTCTAGGATGGTCATAACTTTTCTTTCAAGGAGAAGTGCTAGTGGACTCAGAAAAAGTTCTAGTGCTTCAAGCTGCTTTACTTATGGATATACTAAAATGGTGTGATCACTCATCTAGAGCCAGACATCCTGGAATGTGAAGTCAAGTGGGCCTTAGAAAGCATCACTATGAACAAAGCTAGTGGAGGTGACAGGATTCCAATAGAGCTATTTCAAATCCTGAAAGATGATGCTGTGAAAGTGCTCCACTCAATATGCCAGCAAATTTGGAAAATTCAGCAGTGGCCACAGGACTGGAAAAGGTCAGTTTTTATTCCAATCCCAAAGAAAGGCAAAGCCAAAGAACGCTCAAACTACCGCACAATTGTACTCATCTCACATGCTAGTAAAGTAATGCTCAAAATTCTCCAAGCCAGGCT
>SJYA01000539.1:766946-778029 GCA_006410615.1 Neotragus moschatus | reverse complement strand
ATGGCTGGATGGCATCACTGACTCGATGGGCGTGAGTCTGAGTGAACTCCAGGAGTTGGTGATGGACAGGGAAGCCTGGCGTGCTGCAATCCATGGGGTTGCAAAGAGTCGGACACGACTGAGTGACTGAACTGATGCTGAAATTAGAGTAATAGAAATACCATGACTTATTCTCCTTATACTTCAAAAAGAATTTTAGTGTAGACAGTGATGAATTCTTTCACTTTTATTCACATATTATTGCAGTACTTCTAGAAATAGAAATTCCAATTTTTAGAATTGATTTGCAAGACAAATTTTTAAAGACCACTGACTTTTGTATTTGTCCCTTCATAGACCCTCTCTTCAAATCTTTTTCTTGACTCTGCCCTTTTAGCTCTAAACCTTGCTCCTCAGTCTCTCTTAGCATCTAAGAATCATTGCTTGTTACAGTCCTAGAGCTCACTCCACTGTCTCTGTGTAGACACAGCCAATGTGTTTCCCTCTCTGTGTATTGTATTCACTTACTGATGTGGGAAGTGATTGAGGAGGTAGGCATGACAACAAGAGGAGAAAACAACATTCATAAATAAGAGCGAGAACAATGCAATTCAAATTGATGATTAGAACAACAGTGCTGTAAATAACGCATCCACAAAGTGAACAAATATATCTACTCTGCAATTGCTACACTCCCTATTCCTGATCTGGCATGCTGTTCAGCTACCTTTGAACATTTTAAGGGATGGAAGCTAAGAACAAAAGATTCAGAACACTCCAACAAGTAAATTCTTGCCTGGCTTGTCAAATTGTACATATTTACTTTACAATTTATCACAGCTGGTATTCTTGACCTGACTCCAGGCTAAGAGATTCACAAGCAGTGTGTTTCTATACATTATCATACTTGCCTATAGAGACATTTTGATAGCTTCTTTGGAAAACTGTATATGTTCAAAGACAGAATAAGTAGCAGGTTTTAACCTCACAAATGCTGAAATTTAATGTATTTTCTTTGTATTTATTTTTATTTTGATCATCTGTTTTGTCCCACATGTGGCTTTATGTTTTTCTCAACTAAATGAACTCCCGAAGGGTATGGACTTATAATATCTAGCAGAGTACCATCTACTTAACCAATGCTACTCCAGGCGAATGTGGGATGTTAAAGATAGAGAAAGTGAGACATCATGTATGGATAAATTCAACCATTTATGTGCTTGACCCTATGTGATATTTTTGAGATGCCAATATGATGAAAAGACTCTCAGTCCAAGGGAATGTCTTTTTCTGTTTCTCCATAGATAGTAACATACTCAAGGAACTGGAAGGTCATTGAAGAACAGATATTGTTCCTATACTTGTGAACTTTATTTCTAATCAGTATGAAGACAGCAAAACATCATAGATTTTTGCTTTTAATTACAATTTGATCATGCAACAAACATATACAGGGAGCAATAAATATGTATCAGGGGAATACGAGGTAGTCTGAAGGGTATATTATAAAGTGTGCTTTTTGTTGTTTTGTTTTGTGTGTGTGTGTCATTTTAAAAGGAAGTGACATCTGAGTTGAATTTTAAAGACTGAAAGGATGACTAGATTGTAGGGAAAAAAAATTCAAACAGTGGGAGCAGTCAATGCAAAGATTCTGAAGATGAGAAACATCAGAGGGGGTGTAAAAAATATCTAAGGAGATGGAAAACTTCAAGAGGAAGGTGGTGGTAATGTTACAGTCATTAACAAATGGCAACAAGTACTTTGTTTTGTTTCTGTTTTAAACTCTCATTTTAATCAACTGAGCCATAGTTCATTTTAATCAGGGTACCAACATAATTATAAGCCCATTCTGTCAGATAGTCTTACACACTAGCTATTAGCAAACTGCTATTCTTATGAAAATATTTAGATTAAATCACAGAAGAATAGACTTTACACTCAAAATAGGTAAAAACTCTTCAGATTCACACTGTAAATTTTCACGTATTTGAAAAGTCAACCTTACACAAACACATTTATGCCCCACTTACACTTACCCCAGTGTCACTTTTCACATTCTGTCTTCCTCGAGCCCACTGAGGTATGTATTATCACTGCTGACATCTGCTTGGCTTCCTTCAATGTGACACAGTTATATCCCAAACCTGGTGATCCTTATCTAATTTTTCATTCTCTGACATTTTTCTCTCCTCCAACTTGCTCAAAAAAGGTGTCTCTGGATTTTTACACTGGCTCTCTTGACATTCCTCTCTGTATTCCCTTCCTTAGGAATTTGGAATACTGTAGCAGTGGATAGCAGGTGTCTCTGATGGCTCAATAGGCAAATAATCTGCCTGCCATGTAGGAGACACAGGACATGTGGGTTCGATCCCTAGGTTGGAAAGAGCCCCTGGAGAAGGAACTGACAATGGCTCTAATATTCTTGCCTGAAAAATCACATGGAAAGAGGAGCTTGGCAGGCTAAAGTCGGATGGATTGGAGAGTCAGACACAGCTGAGTGGCTAAGCACATAGCACAGTAGTTGATAGCATTTCTAATAAAAGTAAACTTCATTATTAGATATTATGGTAAGTGGTATGTTTTATTGTGGGATTTTGGTTTTTAATTTTTTACAAGATCTATTATTGCAACTACCCCTTAAAACAATCTGCTCTCTATCTGCTGCCCACTCTTCCTTGGTTTATGGTGTAGTACACAGATGGCACAACAAGGAAGTATTATTAGTATTTCCATATTATAGATGAAAAGTATGAGCCTTAGAAACATTAGCTCAAGATCACACATTAAGTAACTGCAGGTGAGAGATTCAGACTAGAAAGGCTGACTTGATATCACAAGCCTGGATCACAAATCTGCCTCATTAAAGATTGAACACAGTAAGTAGACTCAACCCCAGAACAGATGCTATGTGATAATTGTATAGACTTGACTTAAAAACTGTTAAGTAATATTTTTGAATCCTCATTTCATCAGTTACTAGGTTTATAATGCTGGATAAATTTATGAATTTCTCTGAATTTGATTTTCATCAATAAAATTAATATTTTAAAAGTCTCAACTGTAGTTTTATTATGAAAATAATATATGTAAGCATTTAGTACTCTGCCCTGCATTTAGTTAACATTTAAAACCATTATTCTTTTTTGGTAATCTTTAAGGTAAATAACTTTTAATTTTCAATATACTCTTTGTTGAATATCAATCCTAATAAAGAATTATAAAATTTATGTGTGTGTGTTCAGCCTTGTCTGACTCTTTGCAACCCCTTGTATTGTAGCCTGCCAGATTCCTCTGTCCATTGGCTTTTCCAGGCAAGGATAGAGGGGTGGAGTGCCATTACCTTCTCCATATTAATGCTCAGTTCACTTTAGTCGCTCAGTCATGTCTGACTATTTGTGACCCCATGAACGCGTCACAATAGGCTTCCTTGTCCATAACCAATTGCAGGAGATTGCTAAAACTCATGTCCATCGAGTCAGTGATGCCATCCAACTATTTCATCCTCTGTCTTCCTCTTCTCTTCCTGCCTTCAGTCTTTCCCAGCAGCAGGGTCTTTTCCAATGAATCAATTCTTTGCATCGGTTGGCCAAAGTATTGGGGATTCAGCTTCAGCATCAGTCTTTTAAATGAATATTCACAATTGATTTCCTTTAAGATTGACTGGTTGGATCTCCTTGCAGTCCAAGGGACTCTCAAGAGTCTTCTCCAACACCACAGTTCAAAAGCATCAATTCTTCAGCACTCAGCTTTCTTTACAGTCCAACTCTCACATCCATATATGACTACTGGAAAAACCATAGTTTTTATAATAAATAATAAGGAATATGAGGCTATATGTAAATTTGAGCTCTAGAAAAACAAAACTGATCTAAATTATTTCATCCTTCCAAGGCCAATTTTCTCCCCCTTGGGGTCAATATCACCAACATTGAAAATCTATATTCTACAGTGGCCATAAAATTTCCAACAACTCACAATAATAATTCATTCATTTCTCAAGTTTTACATTTACTTTTAGGTTAAAAAAATGACTAATGATTAAACACAAAATTACTTTTCTTACTCTTGTTTTCAAAGGCTAATCTGGTACAATAATTTAAAAAATAAAATGGGCTATTGATTATTACCTAATGGTTATTTTTGTGACTTCAACATGCTGTTTTCATAATAAATTTTGGTTTGGCCACCACAATTCACTCATGAATAAAAACAGACCCATAAGCAAATGTAGACACATTACACATTTTAAAAAGAAAGCCCTTTCTTTACTAAATTGTCTGCTCTTCTTCTAAAATCCTTGTTTCCTTAAATTGTATGAGTATGTGGTGTATAAGTCATACATAATATATTCTTGTCAATGAATATATTCAGATTGCTTTCCCTAGTAGTGTAGCCTACACCTTTATTCCTATTAGTATTTCTTTTTCTAAGACAAACATTTCAAGAAAGGGAAATACAGAAATCTATCATATTTTCAAACAAGTTACATTTGTAAATGAAGCAAAAATCCTCAGGGAGATTTGATTTTAAAGTATCTAAAGGCCAAATGCGGTTATTTGATTACTAGTTTTAGGTTAAATAAATAAATAAATGACTGCTACATATACAAATGGCTTAAAAGCAAGTATAATTTTAAAAGATACAACTTGCAGAATCTGACCTTATAGTAAACAATTTTCTATAACTGCCTTAAGGTTAAAAAAAAAATAGGAGAGTCTTAATAGTTCTTAACACTTCAAACACTAGACAACAGAAAGTCAATTCTTATCTCATATCATTAAAGAATTGCCAATTGTTAAAATAGTGTGGACATTTTTAAAGGAAGAAAGTATTTTAAAATGAAACAAGATCATTATTTAGGACATGCCATATAAAATATAATCCCAATGAATGATACAGTAATGCTTTTTATTTAGAAATGACAGCTGACTCCTGAATTTATTTTTTTAACTGTTTTTTATAAGGAATATTAGATTATATAAAAACATATTCAGCTTTGAATACCTAAGAGTGGCTTAAATTGTTTATAATTTTATCCACCTGGGAACAACAATTGAAACAGCCTTGGAAAGAAAGAGATAGTTCTAAGTCTTGTCTGACTCTTGCAATCCCATGAACTGTAGCCCAGCAGGCTCCTCTGTCCATGGGATTCTCCAGGTAAGAGTACTGGAGTGAGTTGCTATTTCCTTCTCCAGAGGGTCTTCCTGACCCAGGAATTGAACCCGCGTCTCCCATATTGCAGGCAGTTGCTTTACCTTCTGAGCTACACAGGAAATCCCATAATATTCTTTACCAACTGTGCCATAAGGGAAGCCCAGGAATACTGGAGTGGTTAGCCTATCCCTTCTCTTGCAGATCTTTCCAATCCAGGAATTGAACTGGTGTCTCCTGCATTGTAGGAGATTCTCTACGAACTGAGCTATCAGGAAAGCCCTATTATCCTTAATTATATATAATAATGGTGGTGAAAATATGAGTAACTTACACTAAGACTTGATTAAAGAGCAAGTATTTTATGAAGTAAAACAAGTATTCTATGAAGCCTTCATGTTTAGTTTTGTGATCTTATGAAGAGATTGTTAGGAGATAATTTTCATAGATCTGTCACATACAAATTGCCAGTTGCCATGCACTCACCATCTACCTCTGCTGCTGCTGCTGCTAGGTCACTTCAGTCGTGCCCGACTCTGTGCGACCCCATAGACAGAAGCCCATGAGGCTCCCCCGTCCCTGGGATTCTCCAGGCAAGAGCACTGGAGTGGGTTGCCATTTTCTTCTCCATCTACCTCTACAAGGATTAGATCGTGCTATTGCAGCTGCTGATCTCAACAACTCTTGAAAGGAGTTCAGGGTGGAGGGCAGACATGAGGCTGTCACGCTCAGGGAAAAACTGGCAGGACAAGTCTTCAGATAATTAGATATTTTAAGGATTTCATGAGCCCAATTCTTGTATCTCCTCATATCTAAAAAAGCACTACAATCATTCATGGTGAATGTTCTGTTATTATGTGGATGTTCCATCATGTGCAAATTTCTGCTAGTCACTGTTCCTTATGACTAGCAGAAAGCTTCATAAGATTAGTAGAAACCTTCTGGAAAAATATGTGCTTGTTTGCATATATTACCCCTTCATCAAAGTCACATTTATACTGACCTTCTCTCTGCTTCTTTGGAGCAATTTCTCAGAGCTATCTGAGGTGCTGTCTTCCAGGCTGCAGTTTTTCATTTTGCCCCAAATATAATTTAACTTGCAGATCTCAAGTTGTGCATTTTTAGTTCAGCAAATCTCATATTTCTGCACATCTTTTGAGAAAGTTTCCTGATCAACTTCTTCTGGGCTATATTATCAAAGATGTTTGTATAGCAAACAACCTTGAAAGACAGAGACAGTCCCTCTTGTCTCTTCCTTCCCCATACTCACATTTTAAGTAAATGGAGGGATGGTTAGTGTACTATCCAATGTAACAAAGGAAATGTCTCCTACTAGAGCAAAGGTTAGGGAGGCTTACTGCTTATTATAAAAGACTGGATTCCTAAACTAAAGCTCTATGAGAATAGGTGTCATCCCCTCTTTCTCTCACTCTATGGGAACTAGGTTTCAGAAAGTGTGTCGTGTTAATTGTTTAGTTGTATCCAACTCTTTGAAATCTCATGGATTGTAGTCTCTTCTGTCCATGGAATTCTCTAGGCAAGGATACTGGGGTGGGTTGCAATTCCCTCCTCCAGGGGATCTTCATGACCAAGGGATCAAATCTGGATCTCCTGAATTGCAGGCAGATTCTTCACCATTTGAGAAATGCTGAAACAGTGCTATCGCTAGTGCTGTTGTGGTAGACATTGTTAGGCAGTCACAATAATGTCGATGCCTTGAGTCTTTGTTTTTAATTGTCAACCCCAACTTTAATTTCACATAAGCATCTTGTTCTACTAATCTATACCTGTTGTTTAGTTTCCAGGCATTCAGAAGAATGCCACCATGGTCTGGAGGACCATAAAACATCCAGACCCATAATAAGACAATCAGTAATTGCCATCCAACTTATCAAGGGAAAAAACCCTGGGGGATCATTAAGTCTTAAATATACACCTGGTCCTTAAACAATAGCCTGAGATCATGATAAAAAGTCACAGGCTGCCAGGTCAATGCCTAAAAAAAACCCCAAGGACTAGGAATAATAATAATAATAATAATAATGCCATAAAAATGACAAACTGGACATGATGGCTTTTTAAAATGATTGGTCAAAAATTACATACAACAGGTGCCCCAAATAAACCCAAAATGAACAAATCAATACTGGCAAAGATATATACTGTTGTTATTCTCACATTTGAGGGCTCTTCACTCTCTCTCAGTGTCTTCACTGAGAGCTCTGTTATCTCTATCTTCTAAAATAAACTGTGTAAGATTTTTTAAGTTTATAAAGTTCAGCTTTAGGCTCTATGAACAAGGACTTGGTTTCCCATTTCATCTGTGGGGACTCTTTACCACTTCTCAGTGTCTATGCTGAGAATTTTGCATCTCTGTGATCTAAAATAAACTTTGCCTGTGTGAGTGTTTGCAAGTTTATAAAGTTCAATTTTCAGTTCTGGCAAACAAGGACTCAGTTTCCTATTTCACTGTGAGTAATAAAGGAGTTTTGATGCTGTAAGTATTTCAAGAAATCTCTCTCCCTCTCTCCTTCTGCTCTGTATTTCCTTCCTTCACATGCCTATAACATGAACATTAAGTTGACTCATCCAGGTCTCTTAGAGGAAAAATCCAGTTTTAATCTCTCTCCCTTGTTCTTGCCTGGTACATCAGTGTAGTTCAAGTCAACATCACAGGTTAGAGGAGACCCTTAGGGAGAAAAGATTTTCAGATTTCAGAACTGTTGATATTTAATTTACAAGATGTATAATGCGAAGGTGAAAATGTTACTCAGTAGTGTCCAACAAATTGAGACTCCATGGACTATAGCCCTCCAGGTTCCTTTGTCCATGGAATTCTCCAGGCAAAAATACTGGAGTGGGTAGCAATTCCATTCTCCAGGGGCTTTCCATGGCCCATGGATTGAGCCCATGTATCCTGTACTGCAGGAAGATTCGCTATCTTCTGAACCACCAGAGAAGCCCCATAATGCAAAGGTTCAGTTCAGTTCAGTCGCTCAGTCATGTCTGACTCTTTGCAACCCCATGAATTGCAGCACACCAGGCACCCCTGTCCATCACCAACTCCCAGAGTTCACTCAGACTCACATCCATCGAGTCAGTGATGCCATACAGCCATCTCATCCTCTACCGTCCCCTTCTCCTCCTGCCCCCAGTCCCTCACAGCATCAGGGTCTTTTCCAGTGAGTCAACACTTTGCATGAGGTGGCCAAAGTACTGGAGCTTCAGCTTTAGCATCATTCCTTCCAAAGAAATCCCAGGGCTGATCTCCTTCAGAATGGATTGGTTGGATCTCCTTGCAGTCCAAGGGACTCACAAGAGTCTTCTCCAACACCACAGTTCAAAAGCATCAATTCTTCAGTGCTGAGTCTTCTTCAGAGTCCAACTCTCACATCCATACATGACACAGGAAAACCATAGCCTTGACTAGACGGACCTTAGTCAGCAAATAATGTCTCTACTATGGAATATGCTATCTGAGTTGGTCATAACTTTTCTTGCAAGGAGTAAGCGTCTTTTAATTTCATAGCTGTAATCACCATCTGCAGTGATTATGGAGCCAAAAAAAAAAAAAAAAAGTCTGACACTGTTTCCACTGTTTCTCCATCTCTTTCCCATGGAGTGATCTTCATTTTCTGAACATTGAGCTTTAAGCCAACTTTTTCACTCTTCTCTTTCACTTTCATCAAGAGACATCTTAGTTCCTCTTCACTTTCTGCAATAAGGGTGATGTCATCTGCAAATCTGAGGTTATTGATATTTCTCCCAGCAATCTTGATTCCAGCTAGTGTTTCTTCCAGTTCAACATTTCTCATGATGTACTCTGCATAGAAGTTAAATAAGCAGGGTGACAATANTCCTAGAGTTATTTCTCCACTGATCTCCAGTAGCGTGTTGGGCACCTACTGACCTGAGGAGTTCCTCTTTCAGTGCCCTATTATTTTGCCTTTTCATACTTTCATGGGGTTCTCAAGGGAAGAATACTGAAGTGGTTTGCCATTCCCTTCTCCAGTGGACCACACTCCGTCAGACCTCTCCACCATGACCCACCCGTCTTCATCTCCTTAGGTAGGTTTATTCCAAGGTATTTTATTCTTTTTGATGTGATGGTAAGTGGGATTGTTTCCTTAACTTCTCTAATCTTTCATTCTTAATATATGGAAATTCAACAGATTCCTCTGTATTAATTTTGTATCCTGGAACTTTATCGAATTTGTTCACTCTAGTAGTTTTCTGGGAGTGTCTTTGGGATTTTCTGTGCGCAGTATCAAGCGGCATGCAGCCAGTGACAGTTTCACTTCTTCTCCTCCAATATGGATTCATTTCTTTTCTTTCTTAATCTGATTACTGTGGCTAGGACTTCTAAAACTACATTGAGTCCAAGTGTTGAGACTGGGAATCCTTGTTTTGTTTCTGCTCTGAGAAGAAATGCTTTCAGTTTTTCACCACTGAGAATGATGTTAGCTATGGGCTTGTTATTTAAGGCCTTTATTATGTTGAGGTAGGTTCCCTTGAAGCCCTTTTTCTTGAGAGATTTTATCATAAGTGGATGTTGAATTTTATCAGAAGTTTTTTCTGCATCTATTGTGATGATCATGTGGTTTTTAATTCTTCAGTTTGTTAAAGTGGTATATCACACATTCATTTGCAGATATTGAAAAGGAAAAAGAAACACTTAAAATCATAGAGAATAATTTCAAGAGTGGAGTGTTAGAAAGACAGACGCTTAAGAAATGTATTATTAGGCATCTTTGTCTTTGTATATGCAAATGTTTCCTTTTCAGAAGCAGAAAAAAATTTAGCTTAGCGGTTTTAGTATAGGAATATGTACATATGTATACACACACACACACACACACACACACACACACACACACACACTGCTGTACTGCGCACAGTGCTCCCAGCTGTCTCTAAAATGCTTTAAGGGCTTCCCTGGTGGCTCCGCGGTAGAGAATCTGCCTGCCAGTGCAGAAGACACAGGCTCAATCCCTGGTCTAAGACTTCACACGCTACAAGCAGCTAAGCTCGTAAGCAGTGACTACGGAGCGTGCGCTCTGGAGCCCGGGAGCCACAGCTGTGGAGCCTGCGCTGCGGAAGCCTGTGGGCTCTGGAGCCCATGCTACGCGGCCAGAGGAGTCACCCAACGAGAAGCCCCCACACTGCAACTAGGGGAAAGCTTGCCCGGCAACTGAGGCCCAGCACAGCCAAAAACAAAACAAACAAATAAAAAATATTAAGAAGGGATTTTAAACCAGAACTGTATGCCATGATTGCTACTTCAGATAAGATACTAAGCATAAATATTTTTCATCTAGTAACATTTCTGATTGCAACTCCAGAAGAATTAACTAAATCAGTTTTATTAAGAAATTGCCATTGTTGTTTAGGTGGTCAGTTGTATCCGACTCTTTGTGACCCCATAGACTGTAGCCTGCCAGGCTCCTTGGTCTAAAGGATTTCCCAGGCAAGAATACTGGAGTGGATTGCCATTTCCTTCTCCAGGGAATCTTCCTGACCCAGGGATCAAACTCATGTCTCCTGCATTGGCAGGCAGAAAGTGGAAGTGAAGTCGCTCAGTCATGTCCGACTCTTTGCGACCCCATGGACTGTAGCCTATCAGGCTCTTCCGTCCATGGGATTTTCCAGGCAAGAGTACTGGAGTGGATTGCCGTTTCCTTCTCCAGGGGATCTTCCCGACCTAGGAATTGAACCGGGGTGTCCCTCATTGCAGGCAGACGCTTTACCGTCTGAGCCACCAAGGAAGGCAGATTCTTTACCAATGAGTCACCAGGGAAGTCCTTGTTAAGAAATAGAAACAATGATAAGCTGATAAATTAACTCTGGTTTCTGTACTTTGGTTTTGAGATTCAGAAAGCCTACTATATGAGGAACTGACTAAGTTCAAAATTAAAGTTCTTTTTTATTGGTTTATTGGGGCAAATACCATAGA
>SJYA01000539.1:756111-766673 GCA_006410615.1 Neotragus moschatus | reverse complement strand
ATCTCTAGTCTTTCCCATTCTGTTCTTTTCCTCTATTTCTTTGCATTGATCGCTGAAGACTTTCTTACCTCTTCTTGCTATTCTTTGGAACTCTGCATTCAGATGCGTATATCTTTTCTTTTCTTCTTTGTCTTTTTGCCTCTCTTCTTTTCACAGATATTTGTAAGGCCTCCCTAGACAGCCATTTTGCTTTTTTGCATTTCTTTTCCATGGGGATGTTCTTGATCCCTGTCTCCTGTACAATGTCACGAACCTCATTTCATAGTTCATCAGGCACTCTATCTATCAGATCTAGGCCCTTAAAACTATTTCTCACTTCCACTGTATAATCATAAGGGATTTGACTTAGGTCAACCTGAATGGTCTAGCAGTTTTCCCTACTCTCTTCAATTTAAGTCTGAATTTGGTAATAAGGAGTTCATGATCTGAGCCACAGTCAGCACCTGGTCTTGTTTTTGTTGACTGTATAGAGCTCCTCCATCTTTGGCTGCAAAGAATATAATCAATGTGATGTCGGTGTTGACCATCTGGTGATGTCCATGTGTAGAGTCTTCTCTTGTGTTGTTGGAAGAGGGTGTTTGCTATGACCAGTGCATTTTCTTGGCAAAACTCTATTACTCATTGCTCTACTTCATTCTGCCTTCCAAGGCCAAATTTTCCTGTTACTCCAGGTATTTCTTGACTTCCAGCTTTTGCATTCCAGCCCCCTATAATGAAAAGGACATCCTTTCGGGGGATTAGTTCTAAAAGGTCTTGGAGGTCTTTACAGAACCATTCAACTTCAGCTTCTTCAGCATTACTGGTTGGGGCATAGACTTGGATTACTGTGATATTGAATGGTTTGTCTTGGAAACGGACAAAGATCATTCTGTTGTTTTTGAGATTGCATCCAAGTACTGCATTTCAGACTCTTTTGTTGACCATGATGACTATTACATTTCTTCTGAAGGATTCCTGCCTGCAGTATCTTATATAATGGTCATCTGTGTTAAATTCATCCATTCCAGTCCATTTTAGTTCACTGATTCCTAAAATGTCGACATTCTCTCTTGCCATCTCTTGTTTGACCACTTCCAATTTGCCTTGATTCATGGACCTGACATTCCAGGTTCCTATACAATATTGCTCTTTACAGCATCAGCCTTGCTTCTATTACCAGTCACATCCATAGCTGGGTATTGTTTTTGCCTTGGCTCCATCCCTTCATTCTTTCTGGAGTTATTTCTCCATTGATCTCCTATAGTGTGTTGGGCACCTACTGACCTGAGGAGTTCCTCTTTCAGTATCCTATCATTTTGCTTTTTCATACTGTTCATGGGGTTCTCAAGGGAAGAATACTGAAGTGGTTTGCCATTCCCTTCTCCAGTGGACCACATTCTGTCAGACCTCTCCACCATGACCCGCCCGTTTTGGGTGGCCCCAGGGCATGGCTTAGTTTCATTGAGTTAGACAAGGCTGTGGTCCTAGTTTGATTAGATTGACTAGTTTTCTGTGATTATGGTTGCAGTGTGTCTGCCCTCTGATGCCCTCTTGCAACACCTACCATCTTTCTTGCAAAGGTAGCAGTGCAAATAATGTGACAATTTGACCAGGGACCCTTAATATAATATACTACCATTTCTGCATAATACATCAGTATTTAAACTGTTAAAAAACAAAATTTAAGCGAGTCAATTATAGAGATCTTATTGGCTTTATTCAATGATTCATGAGCTAGACAGCATCAAGTCAAGCAGATAGAAAGGAGATATGAGATCTTTCAATATGAAAGATTTTTATAGGCAGAAGAGCTCAGGAACAAGGAAGTTATACTAGCTCCCTAAATAGGCTTTTCCTTTTCTTAAAAAAAAATTGTTTTCAGTGTTATTTTCCTTTATAGGATGTCAGAGGTCTATCAGACAGATTATCTAACTCATGTTGATCAGACAATTCCTAT
This sequence comes from Neotragus moschatus, assembly GCA_006410615.1. Classification (NCBI taxonomy): domain Eukaryota; kingdom Metazoa; phylum Chordata; class Mammalia; order Artiodactyla; family Bovidae; genus Neotragus; species Neotragus moschatus. The sequence continues at coordinate 764,737 of SJYA01000539.1, read as the reverse complement.
CTGAGTAGTTTAAGACTCTGTTTCTGAAAGAGCTGCAACTGTATTAAGTCTCAATGTGGTGACAAACGGCTTACAGAAGCAGCTGTCTTTTGGGTGTGTGTTTTTAACAATATGAAGAAATATTTTCACAGCAGTTCCAATCATGTTTTGACTGCAAATTAATTTTCTACAAATTCTGGAAAATACCTGTGGTACTAAGAGTTTTTTGGTTTTGAAGTTATTAAAGATTATGAGCCTTTGATTAAGGAGAAGGGAGGTTGAAATTGACCTATGCTTGTGCTCAGTTGTTAAGCCTTGTTCGACTCTTTTGAATGACTAGCTCGGCAGGCTCCTCTGTCAATGGGATTTACCAAGCAAGAATATTGGAGTAGGTAGCCATTTCCTTCATGATGGAATAAACAATTCTACTTATATCTGAAGTTCAACCTGACGGTCAAATCCAACTGTCTGGATCCACCAGTTCACTTTCAGCAACATACTGTTACTTAATTTTCTTCTTTTAAAATCTTTCACATAGAGATGATGGCAAGGATCTAAAAGAGATCTGCTTTTCTATTTTTACTGGCCAAAATACCAGTATATAGCTTCTCTCAAGATTACTTTTTCTCCCATTTAATGGGAAATAGGAAGAAAATCTCAATTTCCTAATTTATATTATGCATTCACTCTACTTTTATTTAGCTGCAATTAAAGATCATGTCCTTTTTCTCATTTTCTACATTATTGAGCTGTTTCCTTGAAGGAATAGATAATGCTCCCTGCTCTTCAAATTGAGAGAAATAAGAAAGGACCTTAATCTTAGATGTTCGTTTAAATCCTGTCCTTGGTGACGATCATTCAGATAATAATCTTTCGTGTTGTTTCAGGAGTAGAGAGACAAGTGTAAAGAAAAGTCTTAAGATCTTTCCTCCTTTGGATGCCAACGTTAACAGTACGTAGTTCGGTAACTGAGGCCCAGGAAGACTTTTTAAACTAGCTGATATTATTAAGATAACTGGTTTTGAGACACATCCTTCCATTCTTTGAATTACAAACCCCTCAAGCCAGTGGGTCAAACTATGTTCATTTATGACTTCGCTAGAGCTCCTAAAATAATTTTATTTTATAAATCATTCAATAAATTTATGTAGACATAACTATCATTTCACATATTAGGAAAACAATGTGCTTCAAAAGAAATGTGGCATAGAAAAAAATGTTAAAAGAGTACTTTGTTAAATTATGTAGAAGAGATAGTTTAAAGAAGTTCAAGTTTTTTTTTTAATTCATAGAAGATAAGGGTAAAGAACAAGTAGATGGATGTATATTAGTAGAACAAAGTTAATGCAATTAAATATACAATAAAATAGTACCATTTTTGAAATTATTACTTTCTACATATTATTATGACTATTATTACTATTAGTAATACTAATAGTGTGACTAATAGTCATACTTTTATGACTATTATGACTATCTACATATTATTATGACCAACTGATAACCTGGTCAAGAGCAGTGGGAATTATGCTCTAGCTTTACAATTGCTATGTGAAAATACAGAATTCTTCATAATTTGAACATTATTTTTGTGCAGGGACAATGCTAATTTTCTCTGTATTGTGCCAATTGTAGCATAAGTGTCGCTGAAGTGAGCACTAAAGTATATCAAAATGCAAAATCTAAAAAACTATATCAATGGCTCAAGCAATTTGAGAAATTGATCTATAATGAACCTGAAATATTGATGTAGTAGGACATTGGCTACATTGGTCATATGAGAACACTTAGCCTTACCTGGTGGTGCTAGTACTAAAGAACACATCTTCCAATGAACAAGACATAAGAGTCATGGGTTCAATTCATCAGTCAGGAAGATCCCATGGAGGAGGGCATGGCAATCACCTCCAGTATTCATGCCTGAAGAATCCCATGACAGAGGAGCCTGGCAGGCTATGGTCCATGTGGTCACAAAGAGTCAGACATGACTGAAGTCACTTAGCACATACATAAGAGAACTACATTTCTGACAGTACACTAGAGGGGAGTGAGTAGCTTACATTTTCATAATAAGAAAGAACTATGAAAAAATGCATCTATATCTTAGAAGAAAATTTTAACAGACTTACATTTAATATTTCTAGAACTAACATCAAAAAAAGATGTTCTCTTCATCAGAGGGGACTAAAATGAAAAGTAGGATGTCAAGAGATACCTGGAGTAACAGGAAGTTTGGCCTTGGATTATAAAATGAAGCAAAGCAAAGGATAAAATAATGTTACCAAGAGAATGCCAGGGTCATAGCAAACACATTCTTTCAGCAACACAAGAGATGATTCTACACATGGACATCACCTGATGGTCAATAATGAAATCAGACTAATTAGCAAAGAAGGAAAGCTCTATACAGCCAGCAAAAACAGACCTGTAGATGTCTGTGGCTCAGATCATGAACTCCTTATTTCAAACTTCAGACTTAAATTGAAGAAAGTAGGGAAAACCACTATGCAATTCAGTTATGACCTAAATAAAATCTCTTATGATTATACAATGGAAGTGACAAATAGATTCAAGGATTACATCTGATAAGAGTACCTGAAGAACTATGGACAGAGGTCCATAACATTGTATAGGAGGTGGTGATCAAAACCATCCCCAAGAAGAAATGCAAAAAATAAAGATGGTTGTTTGAGGAGGCATTGGAAATAGCTGAGAAAAGAAGAGAAGCAAAAGGCAAAAGAGAAAAGGAAGGATATATTCATCTGAATGCAGAATTCCAAAAAACACGAAGAAGAGACAAGAAAGCCTTTCTAAGTGATCAATGCAAAGCAATAGAGGAAAACAATAGAATGGGAAAGACTAGAGATTTCTTCAAGAAAATATGATATACCAAGGGAATATTTCATGCAAAGATGGGTACGATAAAGAACAGAAATGGTGTGGACCTAACAGAAGCAAAAGATATTAAGAAGAGGTAGAAAGAATATCCAGAAGAGCTATACAAAAAAGATCTTCATATTCCAGATAATCATAATGGTATGATAGCTCACCTGGAGCCAGACATCCTGGAATGCAAAGTAAAGTGGGCCTTAGGAAGCATCACTATTAACAGAGCTAGTGGAGGCAATGGAATTCCACTTGAGTTATTTCAAATCCTGAAAGATGATGCTGTGAACTCAGCAGTGGTCATGGCCACAGGAATGGAAAAAATCAGTTTTCATTCCCATCCCAAAGAAAAGCAATGCCAAATAATATTCAGACTACCACACAATTGCACTCATTCCACATACGAGCAAAGTAATGCACAAAATTCTCAAAGCAAGGCTTCAACAGTACATAAACTGAGAACTTCCAGAAGTTTAAGCTGGATTTAGAAAAGGCAGACGAACCAGAGATCAAACTGAAAGCATCTATTGAATCATTAAAAAAAAAAAAAAAAGAATTCCAGAAAAACATCTACTTCTGCTTCATTGACTACACTAAAGCCTTTGACTGTGTGGATCATAATAACCTGTGGAAAATTCTTAAAGGGATGGGACCACTTTACCTGCCTCCTGAGAAATCTGTATAAAGGTCAAGAAACAACATTATATGTCTTTTAGTGTTGCAATAATTTTTTTTCTTATAGATAACAGGTAATGAAAAAAGATTGAGAAACACTGCAATAGAGTTGTTAACTTTAATATTTAAAAGCAAAATATTTTTCTATAAGAAATTAAACACATATATACTAAGATTTTCTTTTGGGTAATTGCCATGAAATATCTGAGATATTTATTTAAATAAACTAATTTTAATCTGCTCTGTGCCCAATAAATAAAAAAATAAAACTGAAAACATTAGAAAACATTGCTGTGAAATGTTGTATCCAGATGACAAATAGATATAGATAGATAAATGGGCTTTCCTGGTGTCTCAGCTGGTAAAGTATCTGCTTGCAATACAGGGGACCCAGGTTCAATCCCTGGATTGGGAAAATCCCCTACAGAAAAGAATGGCAACACACTCCAGTATTCTTCCTTGGAGAATTCCATGGACAGAGGACCCTGGCGAGCTACAGTCCATGGGTTTGGAAAGATTTGGACATGAATGAGTAACTAATACACACAGCGATAGACAGATAGATAAATGATAGATTATAGATAAGTAATTATTTGAATTTGGCAATAAGGAGCTCATAATCTGAGCCACAGTCAGCTCCCAGTCTTGTTTTTGCTGACTGAATAGATCTTCTCCATCTTTGGCTGCAAAGAATATAATCAATCCAATTTCGGTGGTGACCATCTGGTGATGTTCACGTGTAGAGTCTTCTCTTGTGTTGTTGGAAGAGGATGTTTGCTATGACCAGTGCATTCTCTTGGCAAAACGCTATTACCCTTACCCTTCTTCATTTTGTATTCCAAGATCAAATTTGTCTGTTACTCCAGGTATTTCTTGACTTCCTACTTTTGCATTCCAGTTCCCTATAATGAAAAGGACATCTCTTTTGGGTGTTAGTTCTAAAAGGTCTTATAGGTCTTCATAGAACCGATCAACTTCAGCTTCTTCAGTGTTACTGGTTGGGTCATAGACTTGGGATTACTGTGATATTGAATGGTTTGACTTGGAAACGAACAAAGATCATTTGGTTGTTTTTGAGATTGCATCCAAGTACTGCATTTCGGACTCTTTTGCTGACCATAAGGGCTACACCATTTCTTCTAAGGGATTCCTGCCCACAGTAGTAGATATAATGGTCATCTGAGTTAAATTCACCCGTTCTAGTTCATTTTAGTTCTCTGATTCCTAGAATGTCAACGTTCACTCTTGCCATCTCCTGTTTGACCACTTTCAATTTGCCTTGATTCATGGACCTGACATTCCAGGTTCCTATGCAATATTGCTCTTTACAGCATCAGACCTTGCTTCTATCACCTGTCACATCCACAGTTGGGTATTGATTTTGCTTTGGCTCCATCCTTTCATTCTTTCTCGAGTTATTTCTCCACTGATCATCAGTAGCATATTGGGCATCTACTGACCTGGGGAGCTCCTCTTTCAGTGTCCTATCATTTTGCCTTTTCATACTGTTCATTGGGTTCTCAGGGCAAGAATACTAAAGTGGTATGCCACTCCCTTCTCCACTGGACCACATTCTGTCAGACCTCTCCACCATGACCCACCCATGTTGGGTGGCCCTTTCTTGCCAAATTCAGACTGAAATTGAAGAAAGTAGGGAAGACCACTAAACAGATCAGGTATGACCTAAATCAAATCCTGTATGATTATACACTGGAAGTGAGAAATAGATTTAAGAGAGTAGATCTGATAGATACAGTGCCTGAGGAACNCCTCTCCACCATGACCCACCCATGTTGGGTGGCCCTTTCTTGCCAAATTCAGACTGAAATTGAAGAAAGTAGGGAAGACCACTAAACAGATCAGGTATGACCTAAATCAAATCCTGTATGATTATACACTGGAAGTGAGAAATAGATTTAAGAGAGTAGATCTGATAGATACAGTGCCTGAGGAACTATGTGCTGAGGTGCATGACACTGTACAGGGACAGAGTCAAGACCATCCCCATGGAAAAGAAATACAAAAAAGCAAAATGACTGTCTGCAGAGGCCTTACAAATAGCTGTGAAAAAAAGAGAAGCAAAATCAAAGGAGAAAAGAAAGGATATAAGCATCTGAATGCAGAGTTCCAACGATTATAAAGGGGAGATAAGAAAGCCTTTCTCAGCGATCAGTGCAAAGAAATAGAGGAAAACAACGGAATAGGAAAGACTAGAGTCTCTTCAAGAAAATTAGAGATACCAAGGGAATACTTGATGCAAAGATGGGCTCAATAAAGGACAGAAATGGTATGGACCTAACAGAAGCAGAAGNTGTATAATACAGCTTTTTACCTCTTTTGATACAGTTAATTTTTTAAAGACAAAAGAAAAGATGGCTATTTTAAATTTAGTTCATTTAAACTGAAAAACAAAAATTGTAAATCCATTCCGCCTACTTACTCTGTAACCACACCTCTGGCAGCCACCAATCTTTTCTCTGTATCTATGAGCTTGAGCATAGTTTTTGTTTGCTTGTTTGTTGTATATTCTACATATAAGAGGGGCTTCCCTGGTAACTTAGATGGCAAAGAATCTTCCAGAAATGCAGAAGAGTGGGGTTCGATCCCTGGTTTGGAAATCCCCTGGAGAAGGAAATGGCAATCCACTCCAGTGTTTTTGCCTGGAGAATAACATAGACAGAGGAGCCTCGTGTGCTACAGTCCATGGGGTCACAAAGAGTCAGACAGGACTGAGTGACTNCCCTGGTAACTTAGATGGCAAAGAATCTTCCAGAAATGCAGAAGAGTGGGGTTCGATCCCTGGTTTGGAAATCCCCTGGAGAAGGAAATGGCAATCCACTCCAGTGCTTTTGCCTGGAGAATAACATAGACAGAGGAGCCTCGTGTGCTACAGTCCATGGGGTCACAAAGAGTCAGACAGGACTGAGTGAATTTCACTTCATTTCACATACATCTATATAAACATATATTCATACACACACAAACATGCTACTACTGCTGCTACTGCTAAGTCACTTCAGTCGTGTCTGACTCTATGCGACCCCTTAGATGGCAGGCTACCAGGCTCTGCCATCACTGGGACTCTCCAGGCAAGAACATTGTAGTCGGTCGCCATTTCCTTCTCCAATGCATGAAAGTGAAAAGTGAAAGTGAAGTCGCTCAGTCGTGCCCGACTCTTTGAGACCCCATAGACTGCAGCCTACCAGGCTCCTCCATCCATGGGATTTTCCAGGCAAGAGTACTGGACACACACACACACACACACACACACACACACACACACACTGAAGGAAATGGCAACCCACTCCAGTATCCTTGCCTGGGAAATCCCATGGACAGGGGAGACTGGCAAGTACAGTCGATGGGGTTACAAAAGAGTTGGACGTGACTTAGTGACTAAACAACAACATGTATATACACACATATGCATATATGTGATAAGTATATCTCACATTTTTTTCCATTCATCCTTAGATCCTAAGGTTGCTTCCATATCTTGGCTATTGTAAACAATGCTACAATGAGCATAGGGGTGCATATATATTTTAGAAACTTTTTATTTTCTTTGAATAAACACTTATATTGTGGTTATATTTTTATTTATTCGGTGAATCTCCTTACTGTTTTTCATAGTGAATGCACTAATTTGCATTCTCACAAATAGTGTTTAAGGGCTCCTTTTCCTCCACATCTTTGCCAGCACTTCTTATTTCCAGTCTCTTTGATAATAACCTTTCTAGCATGTGTGAGGTGACATCTTATTGCAGTTTTATTTGCATTTCCCTGAAGATTAATGTGGATCATCTTTTTTTGTACCTATTGTACATCTGGATGTCTTTTTTTTTTTTTTTAAAGGTCTCCTTAGATCCTCTGCCTATTTTTTAATTGGAATGTTTATTTATTTATTTAGCTATTGAACTTTATGAGTTCTTTACTTATTTTGGATATTCGCCTCTTATCAGATTTTGCAGGTTGTCTCTTTGTTTTGTTAATGGTTTCTTTTGCTTTGCAAAGACTTTTTTTTGTTAGATATAGTGCCACTTGTTTGTTGTTTCTTTTGTTGTTTTTGGTTTTAGATTAAAAAGAATTGTTGCCAAGTCTTATGTTAAGGAGCTTACTGTCTATTTTTTCCTTCTAGGATTTTATGACTTCTTCTATGACTCTTCTATGGTTAAGTTGAAGTATTTAATTCATTTTGATTTAATTTTTGTCTATGGTAAGACAGTGGTGCATTTTCATTCTCTTATTTGTGGCAGTTCAATTTTTCCAATACCATTGTTCTTTCTTCCTTGTATATTCTTGGCTTCTTTGCATAAATTTATTTACAACTTATGTATGGATTTAATTCTGGTGCCTCCATTATATTCCATTGATCTATGTGTCTGTATTTATGCCAACCATATTATCTTAATAGCTTTAATATAATTTAAAATCAGGGAAGTTAATGCCGGCAGTGTTATTCTTTCTCAAGATTGCTTTGACTATTTGGAATCTTGTGTGGTTCTGTATAATTTTAGGATAGTTAAATATCTGTGAAAATTGCCATTGGAATTTTGATAGGGATTGAATTGATTCTGTATATTGTTTTGTATACTATTAACATTTAAAGAATATTAATACTACCAAGTCATCAGCAGGAAAATTTTTTTTATTTATTTGTATCTTCTTCTATTTATTCTCTTAAAGTCTTGTAGTTTTAAATATGCAAATCTTCTATCAACTTTAAATTTATTTCTATGTATTTTATTCTCTTTGATGCAATTGTAAATGGTATTTTTTAAATGTCTTCGATAATTCATTATTAGTGTATAGAAATGCAACAGACTTTTGTGTATTGATTTTGAATCCTGCAACTTTACTAAATTTATTAATTCTGATAGATTTTTGATAGCATCTTAAGGTTTTTCTATATACATACTGTCTTGCCTGGAAAATCTCATGGACGGAGGAGCCTGGTGGGCTGCAGTCCATGGGGTCGCACAGAGTCGGACATGACTGAATGACTTCACTTTCACTTTTCACTTTCATACATTGGAGAAGGAAATGGCAACCCACTCCAGTGTTCTTGCCTGGAGAATCCCAGGGA
>SJYA01000539.1:729292-755944 GCA_006410615.1 Neotragus moschatus | reverse complement strand
CTATGGGGTCGCACAGAATCAGACACAACTGAAGCGACTTAGCAGCAGAAGCAGCAGCATATATACTGTAGTTTTAGACATATTGTGCCATGCTCTTCTGGCTTGCAAAGTTTCTGCTGAAAAATCTATTGGTAGGCTTCTCTTCCTCTTTCTTCTCCTTCTGGGAACTCCATGATATTAGTCTATCTGATGTCATTCCATAAGTTCCTTAATCTACCTTTTTTTTTTTTTCTCTCTTTTATGTTTTTTTCTGTTTGATGCTCTGCTTGGTTAAATTCCACTGCCTTTCCTTTAAGTTGACTGATATTTTCTCCAGCTTCACCTGGTCTGTTAAATAACTAGTGTATTTCTCAGCCTATGACTTATCTTTGGGGCTTTCTTATATTTTCCATCTCTTTGTTGAAGTTCTTACTCTGTTCATCTATTCTTCTACACAGTTTGGTGAAGGTCTTATCATTATTTTAAACTCTTTATCAAATAACTTTTGATCTCCATTTCATTAAGATTTTTTTCTGAGGTTTTACTGTATTCTCTTTAAGGAACATATTCTTTGTTTCTTTATTTTGTAAACTCTCTATGTAGATTTTTATATAGTACATGAAACAATCACGTCTCCCAGTCTTGAATGAGTGGCCTTGTGTAGGTGATAAATTGATCATTCAACCTGTCTTCACCTTCTAGTTTTCTCTTAAACATCTGTGTTTGTCCTTGTTGCCTATTGTATTTTAATAGCTTCTAGTTGTTGGGATGTGCCAAGACCTGTCAGTTTCTCAAAGGGGAGAATTTCAGCCTAGATTCAGGCTGATTAGAAGCCAGACCCTCAGGCAGTAGCTTCTAAACTATGCAAATATATACAGACCAAATACGTAAGGCAATCTGGAGGTGGCCCCTGAGCAGCAGTCACAGAAATCAGGGATCCAGATGAATGCCTAAGATTTTTTCTGGGCAATCCCCATGAGCTGGAGCATGGCAGATGGAGAGCACCAAGATGATACCTAAAGCTGACATTCCTTGAGAGCAGTTCCTCATCACTAGGTGACTAGATGTGTGCCAAACCTGCAGCCTGCTGCTCAGGCCGAAGCTTAAAGACAAGCAAAAAAGGACTCATTCACATAAAGACTGGTGAGTGTGCCCACTGTCTGTGCCANTGATTAGAAGCCAGACCCTCAGGCAGTAGCTTCTAAACTATGCAAATATATACAGACCAAATACGTAAGGGAATCTGGAGGTGTCCCCTGAGCAGCAGTCACAGAAATCAGGGATCCAGATGAATGCTTAAGATTTTTTCTGGGCAATACCCATGAGCTGGAGCATGGCAGACGGAGAGCACCAAGATGATACCTAAAGCTGACATTCCTTGAGAGCAGCTCGTCATCACTAGGTGACTAGATGTGTGCCAAACCTGCAGCCTGCTGCTCAGGCCAAAGCTTAAAGACAAGCAAAAAAGGACTCATTCACATAAAGACTGGTGAGTGTGCCCACTGTCTGTGCCATGCCCTGGGGGTGGTAGCCTGTCAAGAAAGGTCTGTCCATTTGCCACAGTAAGTATTTATTTGAAATTTAGTAATGCTTCATGAATCTACATAAAATATTAAAGAATTTTAATGTTGAAAGCAGAATTATTTTTCAGATTTGAGGTCTTTTGTGTTTTTTTCCTTGGTGGTGAGCTGGAGTCTAGCCAAAGAACTGCATCTGTGGGCTGCTAGAGTTATTCTTTGCACAATTTCAAATTATTTGATTAAATTACTAGATACCTAAAAAATATTTCCACAGAGTGATGAAAAAGTAGATAGAGAAATGTTAATTATATCATTCTTAGAACAAAAATTACACAAAAATCTTTGTTGAGATTTTGATATACTATGTTTATTTTTGTCTTACCATTTGACTCAAGGAATAAAACAAAATCAATTAGAACTGTATATTACTTAAGAATAATATTGCTAATTTTTAATGAATTTCAAAGGACTTTTTAATGACTCATAACATTTGATCTTCATAGGCGTCCTATACTAGAAAAAGAGCAGGAATTTCCCCTCTTTCATCTATAAGGTGATTAAACCTCAGAGAAATCAAGTTTATAAGCAAATGTCAATAAATAAATATACATAGCCATGTAGACAGGCTCCCGTATTACCCTGTTCTTTGCTTAGTGCTCTAGAAGCTGCTTCCATCTTTCTAATTACTGTGGATTTAATGTGTCTAGATTTATATATATATTTTTTTCTTTTCTGAAAGTTCCACCTGTAGTTTATTGAGAGCAAGGATTATGCTTCATTTATCAGTTCTAGCTTACATTAATACATATTTGGTGAATCTGAGTTTTACATTATTATTACTACATTATGATCTGGATTATAATGTAAAATAATTGGAAACTTTAAAGGTTTTAGGGTTAAAATGACCTTATGCTAGAAATTGAAAATGAAAGCAACCATCTCCTGTTTAATCTTCAATTGAGAATTAAAAATACTTTAATATCATAAGTTTTGCACTCTCATATAGTTCTTCAAATATAATAGCAATGTCACTACACAGGATGCATAAACTAGTGCCACAGGTAGAACCAACACCCAGAAGTCACATCTGCCAAACTGGGTGAAGTAACAATTTTGTCTTTCAAATCAAGACTAAACTCTGTAGAGGGAAATTTATTTTGTGATAAACAGAGTCTTACAGTATTATGCAATTGGCAAAATTTACTATGCATTTATGGTATTATGAGTTTACTGTATTTGGGTTCATTCAAATAATTTCACATATTCAGTAGAAATTGTATCTTCTGTGATGATTTAATCTAACCACAGCTGCAGCAATATAAATTACACTTAAGACTATGCTGATTGATTATAATCAGTTGTAATCATGTCTTATAATTACATTCCATTCTAGAGGCAGAAGCTGTTTAAGCCTACTCAGCACTCAGCTATATAAAGATTATTTGTTACTTCTGACAGTCTCAGTCAACATTCAAAATTGCCTGCAAACAATAAGTTTTATTAAATTTATTGTCCAGGCATCAAATAAGTTTCATGATTTATCAACAGAAGTTGAAATGGAATTTCAAGGGAGTCTAGAACTCATTAACTACTATGTGAAGAACCTTCCCTCCAATCAGGAGACACAAGAGACATGGGTTTGATCCCTGGGTTGGAAAGATCCCTGGAGAAGGAAATGGCAACCCACTCCAGTATTCTTGCCTAGAGAATCCCATGGACAGAGGAGTCTGGTGGGCTTTAGTCCATAGGGTCGCCAAGAGTCAGAAACAGCTGAAGCAACTTAGTATTCACACTCAAAGTACCTCCCTAAAAACATTCATAGTCTATTTTGTGAGTTACATTGATGTATTAGTTTTTTTGGTATGTTGTATATCAAAGTATGCACATTACCTAATAATCAAAGGAGAAGGTGGGGAGTATGGGAGGACATAGATAAAACAAAATTGGTAGAATATTGATAATTTATTAAAGCAGGCTAATAGGTACAGCAATTTATTATAAAGTTATATGTAATGTTTGTATGCTTGACATTTCCATGATGAAGCAGGTTCTTTACCACTAGCATCACTTGGGAAGTCCAAAACTCAAATAACGTTATACATAAACGTATGTTAATTACTCAGTCGTGTCCAACTTTTTGTGACCCCATGGACTGTAGCCCACCAAGCTCCTCTGTGCATGGGATTCTCCAGGCAAGAATACTAGAGTATGTTGCCATTTCCTTCTCCATATAGAAGCATGTTATATCAATATTCAGTAATTGCAAAAGTGTTCTTTAACATTTAAATATCTAAGTTGCTGTTTATTGTTTAAATACTTTGCCTTTAAATTCCCCATACCCTAATGAANCAGTCGTGTCCAACTTTTTGTGACCCCATGGACTGTAGCCCACCAAGCTCCTCTGTGCATGGGATTCTCCAGGCAAGAATACTAGAGTATGTTGCCATTTCCTTCTCCATATAGAAGCATGTTATATCAATATTCAGTAATTGCAAAAGTGTTCTTTAACATTTAAATATCTAAGTTGCTGTTTATTGTTTAAATACTTTGCCTTTAAATTCCCCATACCCTAATGAACTATTTCTGAACACTTTTTATAGTATTTCACTTAAATTCAAAGTCTCTATGAAATTAAAAGACGCTTACTCCTTGGAAGGAAAGTTATGACCAACATAGACAGCATATTAAAAAGCAGAGACATTACTTTGCCGACTAAGGTCCGTCTGGTCAAGGCTATGGTTTTTCCTGAGGTCATGTATGGATGTGAGAGTTAGACTGTGAAGAAGGAAGAGCGCCGAAGAATTGATGCTTTTGAACTGTGGTGTTGGAGAAGACTCTTGAGAGTCCCTTGGACTGCAGGAGATCCAACCAGTCCATTCTGAAGGAGATCGGCCCTGGGATTTCTTTGGAAGGAATGATGCTAAAGCTGAAGCTCCAGTACTTTGGCCACCTCATGCAAAGAGTTGACTCATTAGAAAAGACTCTGTTGCTGGGAGGGATTGGGGGCAGGAGGAGAAAGGGACGACAGAGGATGAGATGGCTGGATGGCATTATTGACTCGATGGACGTGTGTCTGAGTGAACTCCGAGAGTTGGTGATGGATAGGGAGGCCTGGCGTGCTGCAATTCGTGGGGTCGCAGAGTCGGACATGACTGAGTGACTGAACTGAACTGAACTGATTCTCTCCTTTTAGCCTGATCTCTCCCATCCCTTCTTATCAACACTGCCCACTTTTCACCTGCACTCTCAGTAAGTTGTAGTCAGCAGTCATGCAGCAAACAATGTGCTACTCTATAATCAATGCCTTATTATTAAAGATGAATATGCTTTATACACTTAATTATAGCTCCCACAAGAAACACATTAATATTATGAACCAGCTGCACAGAATGGTCTGGCTAGGCTTATTCAGACCACTGTATTAGAGTAGTAATGGAATAATTGAAAAGTAAGTTTTCAAGTAAGATTTTAAGTTACTAAATACATTTCTTTAGATTTTGGCAACTTACTTAAGTTTCTTAGTTTTCATGTTTTTGCTTTAAATATCTGGGTATGTAGGTTTCCCAGGTGGCTCAGCAGTAAAGAATTTGCCTGCCAATGTAGGAGATGCAGGAAATGAGAGTTCAATCCCTGGATCAGTAAGATCCCCTGGAGGAGGAAATGGCAACCCACTCCACTATTCTTGGCTGAAAAGTCCCATGGACAGAGCAGCCTGGCAGGCTATGGTCCATTGGGTCACAAAGAGTTGGACATGAATGAGCAACTGAGCGTGCACACATATGGTTATCTAAACACATATCATAAAAGTTTGATCTGTAGAATGAATATGGATTATTCTTTTTTGTCTCTGATTTTCCATCCACATTTACTATCTAATCTTTTATGTACTTGAATGAGGATTGGACTGTGGTTTGCCAATTCCTTTCTGGAGCTAAAAGAGTAATACTGATCTAAAGCAGTTTCATTAACATTGACATTTTTACACTACTTTAGACACTTCTTAGGGTTTCTCTCATTATTTATGAGACAGGATGCCAAAAGATCTTTTTTCTTGATTTGGGACTTAAAAATGGGACCGATAAAAACTCTCATTACTTCCAAACACCTTCCTGAAAGATCTGGAACCAGCACACAAGTCATACATGGCTGTTATTGTTCACTTGCTAGGCCATGTTTGACTCTTCATGACCCCATGGATGGCAGCATACCAGGCTTCCTGTCCTTCACTAACTCTCAGAGTTTTCTCAAACTCAGGTCCACTGAGTCGGTGATGCCATTCAACATTCTCATCCTCTGTCATCCCCTTCTCCTCCTGCCCTCAATCTTTGCATCATAGGAATCTTTTCCAGTGAGTCAGCTCTTCGCAGCAGGAGGCCAAAGTATTAGAGCTTCAGCTTCAGCATCAGTCCTTCCAATGAATATGCAGGGTTGATTTCCTTTAGGATTGAGTGGTCTGATCTCCTTGCTAACCAAGGGACTCTCAAGAGTCTTCTCCAGCACTACAGCACAAAAGAATCAATTCTTCTGCATTCAGCCTTTTTAATGGTCCAGCTCTCACATCCATACATGATTACTGGAAAAATCGTAGGTTTGACTGTACAGACTTTTGTCAGCAAAGTGATATCTATGGCTTTTAATACATATTCTAGGTTTGTAATAGCTTTTCTTCCAAGGGGCAAGCATCTTGTGACTACATACATAGCTAATACATCTAAAATAGTCTCTCTTTTTTTTTGCATTATTTTATGAACTAAAACTGATTTACTATGTGAAAATGTCTTTAAACATATTAAAATATATAAATATGTGTATGCTCAGTCGTGTCTGACTCTTTGCCNAATACATATTCTAGGTTTGTAATAGCTTTTCTTCCAAGGGGCAAGCATCTTGTGACTACATACATAGCTAATACATCTAAAATAGTCTCTCTTTTTTTTTGCATTATTTTATGAACTAAAACTGATTTACTATGTGAAAATGTCTTTAAACATATTAAAATATATAAATATGTGTATGCTCAGTCGTGTCTGACTCTTTGCCACCCCATAGACTGCATCCCACCAGATTCCTCCATCTATGAAATTTTCCAAGCAAGAATACTAGAGCAGCCGCCATCTCCTACTTTAGGGAGTCTTCTAGATACAGGGATCGAATTCACATCTGTTACATGTCGTGCATTGGCAGGTGGATTCTTTATCACTGTGCTACCTGGGAAGCCCTCCAAAGTCACTTTATTTTAATAAATCACTAGATCTCATATAGTCCAGAGATTTGAAAAAATCACTAAGAAGAGATACTAGGCAAAATTGCATTTTTGTCTTTTCATTCTCATAATAGTTCACTCAGGGAATAAAATTTAACTAGAAAGAGGTAATGGAGTTTAAGTTCAAAGGATAAATCTAAGTTTCTCTAACTACACTGTAACAGTACCATATTAAAATCTTTTCAGTATATGTAGCCAGATTATTTGAACTCCAGTCCCTGCTCTGTCATTTCTTGGTTGAAGGACCTCAGATTCTTTAATTGTCCTCTCCCAGCCTTAGTTTCCTTAGCCATAAAATGTAGATACTGCTACCTCACAGAGTTTTTATAATGGTGAACTGATTACCATATCTAAAGTATGGTACGTAATAGAAGCTTTATTAAAGTTATATATTATTGTTAAAATTTCTGCTGGGAGAATAACACAGGAGCATAGGTAGACATATGGTGGCAAGGTAAAAATCACTTTATATTCAGCATGCTTAAATGAACCATATATATTCACTCTTCAATCTATAAACTGTTCTTAATTTTGCATAAAAATCTTGCATAAATGAAAATAAACCTGAATTCAATATTTTATCATGTAAGCATGAACAGTGCTGTTACGTTCTGTCTGTGCTAAAATTGTCAAATTCCCAAAGCATCCATTTGAGAGATGTTGGCTAGTAAGAACTATGATAAGATGGGCATGAATGAATACAGCTGTGGGCTCTACCACTCCCTTTAGAATTACAAATAGAAGGTAATGCAACTGTGTTTTAAAGACATCATCATATCATTGATTTTTATCTGATAATTTAATTATAAGTACAATTTATTGGAAGGGTTTGCATCCTGTTCTAGGTATTTGTCCTTGTTTGGCACTTCATCACATGCTCTGATACTTTGAACTAGTCACTGGTAGCCAATTATGACATTTTCAGGCCAATTATTTTCCTAGCAATGGTAGAAAAAATTCTGTCCTCTGCTGTGGGCTTAGAAGACACTGTCCATAGTAAAGGTGCTTTTGTTGCAGTGTTGGACCAATAGTAGTAAGTTATCAGTGATCCAAAACTATCTCATCTGTTTTGTTCCTGGGGGTTCAAGATGGGGAACACATGTACACCCATGGCAGATTCATGTCAATGTATGGCAAAACCAATACAATATTGTAAAGTAAAAAAAAAAAAAAAAAGGTATGAGAGCTAAAAAGAAAAATAAAATAAAGGTTGACAATGAAAAAAATATAAAATGATCTATAGGCCATGTGGAATATTCATGGCCTTCCATGAATATTTTGTGTCCAGAATATTCATGGCTCAGAAGCCTGAGCTCTGGCATCAGGCAGCCCTTGGTTAGAATATCAGTTGAGTATATATTCCTCTCAATCATTCTGAAAGAGCGATGTTTTGAAACTATGTCAGCTTTTCTTTTGGTTTGGTCAGTGAAGAATCTGCCATTCAAGAGACCTAGGTTCAACCCTGGATCAGAAGATCCTTTGGAGAAAGAAATGGCAACCCACTTCAATATTCTTGTTTGGGAAATGCTATGAATGAGGAGCCTGGCTGGCTATAGCCCATCAAGTTGCAAGAGTTGGACACACTTTAGTGACTAAACTACCACACCACTGAAAGTATATAAGACTCTTTTTCCTTATCTGAAGGACTGGTCAAGAGGAATTCAATACAGAAATGTGCTAAGAACTGAGAAAGAACTACCTGATTTCCTTTTACCACAGAAGTTCTAAGAAATGGTCCTGGCTAAGAGAGATAATTCAACATGTTCAAATGAATTTGGACGGATTCACTTAAGTTTAAGTGGAGAACTGAAGTAATTCTTGCAACTCAAGCAGAGAAAACACTTAGTCTCAGCTATTTAAATATTTCAGGATACAGAGTTTCTTGGATCTGAATTATGAATGGTTGTTGCCCTGTGCTCCACTTTACCTCACATGGGTAAACACAGCCCAGGTTTGCAGCAGCACTTTTAATGTGCTCAGTCAGGCTAAAACCTTAATGAAATGGTTGCAAGATGAAAAGCCAATAACATTTTAACTTCAAGCCAGGGCACTGAGAGAACTGAAAAATCACCTGGGAAAGATCTGTAGAACAATTAGATGGACAGAGAAATGCTACTAATTGCTAATGCTCGGCTGAAATGTATGCGGATGCTGGGGATGTTACTATACAGGTGTGGGATTCCACTTGACATTTGTCTTAGATTTAATGTCTGACATTTGTGTAATTCCCAATTAAAACAGAATAATGATAATTAGATAAGAAAGAATCTGTTAAGCTCTGAAATTTTACTACATTCCTTATATAAAATAAACTTCACTACTTTGACATTTAACTAATTTTTTTTCTTCTTTCTCTACAAAACATGTATCAGCAAAAACTAATGAACTTTATTGTATTCCTGCCAATTTGGAGGAATGAATAGTGTAGGCAAAGTATGAATACACTTAATAATGGCTCTATATTATGTCCACACACAACGATGTTGTGCAGCCAGTATTCACTAATGTGTTCTACTGGATGTTCCACACCATAATCCATTCTCACTGGTCAGTACTGTTGTCTCATTGGTTGGTGTCTATGTGGTACCAGTTGGAAAAGTTCCAATATCACCCTGGTTCTTAAGTGTAATTAAAAAAAAAAAAAAACAAAACTTTTTTTTGGCTGGTATTTATATCCTAGATTAAGGGCTCAGGAATGGTTTAAAATATGATGCTCAAAAACTCATCTTTCTTACTTATAGTAGAAAACTATTTATGTGAAATGACATGATGAACTCGTTAAAACGAGAATTTCTAGATATCACTGATTAATTATTGATTTGGATTTGTCTATGAATATAATTCAATGAGTCATCTAAACATTTTAGATCAAATAAATTTTCACTTAAAAATCCATCTAATGTGGTTTACTAACGAAGTTATTTTAATGTGATTGTTTAATTATTCAATTTAGGTTTATGAATACATTCAATTGTAATACAAATTTAAATATTTCCAACTTTGGGGGTAACGTTAAAAAAACAGCTAGTATCTTTTCTTTCTCATGCCTTTTCTCTCTGATTTTTAGCATGCATGTCCACTAAGATACATTCAAAAATCTAATTAAAATGAAAAATAGTAAGGAAATAATTTGATCCATTAACTCTAAAATATATTTTAAGGGGTAAACATCTAATTTTGGAAAAGTACATTTGGAAAAATGAAGTTAGTTGTCTTTCACATTCCAATGGAAATATTGTTTCTTTACTATTACTGATAAATCATTTTCAATCTAGGTTTTTGTACAGAAATAAGCTCATATGCTTCTAAAACACATCAGAAAATTTTATTGACTCATACCAGATAAGTGATTTGAAGAAGGCAATGGCACCCGACTCCAGTATTCTTGCCTGGAAGATCCCATGGACAGAGGAGCCTGCTAGGCTGCAGTCCATGGGGTTGCTCAGAGTCGGACATGACTGAGAGACTTCACTTTCACTTTTCACTTTCATGCACTGGAGAAGGAAATGGCAANTGACTGTATTCTTTGTAGCCAGAGATGGAGAAGCTCTACATAGTCAGCCAAAACATGACCAGGAACTGACTGTGGCTCAGATCATGAACTCCTTATTGCCGTTTACTTTACTATCAGGTAATTTTTTTTTAATGCTACATTGAAATAAGTTGATCTTTCTCTTGTTACTCAATACTTACATCCAGAATCTATGATGATCAGACTCTGTGGGAATTAATAAAATAATCAAGATTGTGATGAGCACTGGTGACAAATCATGAAAACTGCCAACTATCATTTGAATGAGAAAAAAAAATAATTTCAAGCTCGAACTTATGCCTACAGCCTGCTCAATTGTAATCCTGGAGATTTGTACATTTAACTAGACCTATCTAAGCTCAAATCATCAAATTACTTAGGGAATAGTTTAATTTTGGCTGAAGAATCTTTGTGTAATAGTAATAGCTACCATATATATTCTGGGCTTCTCAGGTGGTGCTAGTAGTAAAGAACCTGCCTGCCAATGCAGGAGAGGTAAGAGATGAGGGTTCAATCCCTGCGTCAAGAAGATCCCCTGGAGGAGGAAGTGGCAAGCTACTCCAGGATTCTTGCTTGGAGAATTCCACAGACAGAGGAGCCTGGTGTGCTACCGTCCATAGGGTTGCAGAGTAGGCACAACCGAAACAACTTAGCACACATACCATATATTCTGAGTTTACCACATGGATTCAATGCTAAAGACACTCTTTGTTACCACTGAATGAAATAATAATAAATATGTTCATTGCATAGATAAAAGACCTAAAGTTTGGTTTGGATATTGTCTACACAAGATCACTCATCCAGTAAGGGATGTGAAACACTGACTTCTTCTGACTCCAATATATGCCTAATTGTAGGTCAGTCGGTAAAGAATCTGCCTGCAGTGCAGGAGACCCGGGTTCAATCCCTGAATTGGGAAGATCCCCTGGAGAAGGAAATGGCAACCCACTCCAGTATCCTTGCCTGGAAAATCTCACGGACAGAGGAACCTGGCAGGTTGCAGTGCAAGGTGTCCCAAAGAGTCGGGCACGACTGAGCAACTAACACTAAGGAAAAAAGCTATATAGAAATATTTAGAGAAAATTTTATGAACTGTTCAGGATATTTCTTAAAGATCTTTTCATTCTTAGATAACTTTGGGGAAAACAATACCTAAGATCTATGACGTATTGGATTTTTCTAAGTCATTTGCATACAGAAACTTATTTAATTCCCCCAAAAGCTTTTTAAAGTAGGTCCATTTATGATCCTCATTTTTAAGATGAGAAAACTGAAAAAAGGAGAAGTGTCAACACTCAAGTAGCAGTGATTTTTAATCTTCAAAAATAGCAAAATTTTGCAATCATATAATCAAGGTTTTATGTTTGAGTACGATTTCATTAAAATATGTCTTGTAACAAAAGATAACTACATTGCCAATAAAATAACTGTTACCTTGTAAATGTGTCTTCCTTTGTAGGGTAAAATATTGTTTTAATTTTTTTGATATGCATGGTCTTCATTGCTCTGTGGGTTTTTCTCTAGTCGCGGCTCGTGGGGGTTGCTCTCTAGTCGTGGTACATGGGCTTTTCATTGCGGTGGCTTCTCTTGTTGTGGCTCCTGGGCTCTAGAGCACAGACTCAATAGTTGTGACACATGGGCTTAGCTACTCCAGAGAACATGGGATCTTTCCAGACCAGGGATGGAAGCCCTATCTTTGCACTGGCAGGCAGATTCCTTACTGAGCCACCAGGGAAGCCCTCAAAGCCCTATCATTTTGAGCCAATAGTGAAATTCCCTTTGTTTAGTGGAATTTGGGAAGAAATTAAGGCATTGAAAAACAGGGGGAAATCTCCACCCTAGGTGTGACGTGATAGCTGAAGAGGCCCTATCAGTGTGAGTAGGACTTTGGTGGACAGAACATAGAACTGTGAGGAGAGGAGAAAAAAACCTAACCTATTAATATTGGGGCTCCATTTTCATGACTTTAGTTTCCTTTGTCTTATTTGACTCATGTCCTTCCATGCAGATCCATAAGTCTGACTCTGTCTGAGACAAGAAAGGTAAAGATTTGAGCAGTTTTGGGAAAGCATTTTCTATCATTCATTTTGTCCAGATTACCAAAAGATAGCTTTCTTTTCATTTCACACATGCCAGGTGTTAAAAAGCACTAAATACTTGAAGTATATAAATGGATTAGGTAGATATGGAATATAAATTACAAGTTATTCTGGAAATTATTCTAGAATAGAATGTAATTGTCAGAACTAAAATTAGAGAAAATGGCATATTTTATTCAATCCAGTGGTTTTGAAAGTATTGGTAAATATTTGCAGGGCCCAGAGGCTGGTCATCAAGGCAGAAGTGGAAAGATTTTTGCTTTTTAATAAAAACCCAAGTTAAATCACTAGTTGGGGCAACTAGAATAATTAACAGTTAGTAAAATAACTAAGTTATAATTTATAAGCCATTTCTTAGCACAGGAAAAGAGAGAAAGGAAACAAACAAAACTGATCAGAAGCAAAAAACAGGCAAGCACCAGAAAGACATGAATTTCAGAGTATATGCAACAAGATAGATGGTTGCAAATCCCCTCCACAAAATAAACTGAGACATGTGAATTATTTTCAGTATATTTGGTGCTGGCTTCTTTTCCAGAAAGGATTTACCCAAAGGCTTCAGGACCCCTTTTGGCCACAATTAACCCGGGGGCCACCCAGAGGCAGCGAATGTTATAAAATAAAGGCAGAGATCAAGCATGCATGCTAGAGAAACAGAGCTCATCTATCTCATGCATAAAAATGTCTTTTCCCTCTTTCTGATTTCCTGACCTCTTAGTCTCACTTCTTCATCCCTCAACAGATTTCATGATTCAGTCTGCCTAGGGCATTGGTACCAGGTGGCCTTTGAGTTTTGCAACAGCCTCCAATACTTGATGTTTATTTCTTTACTCTTTCCCATCTTTTCTTTTTATAAGACATTATTTCCATAAAGGCAAGGACTACTTCGAGGTGCTCAACAAATATTCCTATTGACGGAATGTATTCATCCATGTATTCAGGAAATGCTTTTGGCATTCTTCAACTTACTGTACCTTATTTTTTCTCCTCTATAAAAAGGTAATATAATTGAGTCTCAGTTCAGTTCAGTCCCTCAGTCGTGTCCAACTCTTTGCGACCCCATGAATCACAGCACGCTAGGCCTCCCTCTCCATCACCAACTCCCGGAGTTCACTCAGACTCACATCCATCAAGTCAGTGATGCCATCCAGCCATCTCATCCTCTGTCGTCCCCTTCTCCTCCTGCTCCCAATCCCTCCCAGCATCAGAGTCTTTTCCAAGGTGTCAACTCTTCGCATGAGGTGGCCAAAGTACTGGAGCTTCAGCTTAAGCATCATTCCTTCCAAAGAAATCCCAGGGCTGATCTCCTTCAGAATGGACTAGTTGGATCTCCTTGCAGTCCAAGGGACTCTCAAGAGTCTTCTCCAACACCACAGTTCAAAAGCATCAATTCTTTGGCGCTCAGCCTTCTTCACAGTCCGACTCTCATATCCATACGTGACCACTGGAAAAACCATAGCCTTGACTAGACGGACATTTGCGGGCAAAGTAATATCTCTGCTTTTGAATATGTTGTCTAGGTTGGTCATAACTTTTCTTCCAAGGAGTAAGCGTCTTTTGATTTCAAGGCTGCAGTCACTATCTGCAGTGATTTTGGAAAAATAAAGTCTGACATTGTTCCCACTGTTTCCCCATCTATTTCCCATGAAGTGATGGGACCAGATGCCATGATCTTCGTTTTCTGAATGTTGAGCTTTAAGCCAACTTTTTAAGATTGAGAAACAGTAAACAAGTTAGCACAGGATAAGCATTATGGAAGGTTTATTATCATTATTATTATCTTTACAGATAGCCAATCAACTGGATACTGAAGCCCAGCCCTACCACCTTGCTGAAGTCCTAGGTCTTGCCCTCACTGATCTTTCATGCAAGCCAGGAAATAGAAAACTGCAGAAACTGAGGGGAAGCTTTTGAGTAGGAAGGACAGAGATATAGTTCTTGTAATAAGGAAGCATCTTTACCACTGAGACAGAATTTTGTCTGTTTGCCTGATTTTCTCTTTGGCCATAAGCTCAGAGGTTGAACATAGTTTCTGTGAATACAAGAAGCAATCCCAGCATACCCTCCTCCCCCAGGCAGAGCTGGTAATTAAGAACACCTGGCTCAGGTGGAGGGCCGATCTATGTGCAGATGAAAGCAGCTGACTTCAGCAGGCAGCCCCTGATGTTGGTAACAGGAAGTTGGGCATAGTTGCACAATTCCTAAAGCTGTTCCTATAATATGCCCAATCTTCCTTCCCATTTCATGTTGCCCCACACTCCAGCTGTTATGTTCCTCTGAATTTTTGGTTTCAACTGTGTAAGTCTGGTACAAAAGGAGAATTCTCACTTGGCAAAATTCATTGCTGCAGGGCTGACAACTGAGACACAAGATACTGTGAATCTTTCTGCTCTGCCTCAGAGATTCCTACAGAGTTTTGGCATAAGCACCCATTTCCTAAAACTGCTAGCAATTCTTCTGCTTGTCCTGATTACAATTAACCCAGCTCTGCTTCACTTCCCTGTTGGACCACAGACCCTGCACTTGCTCACTCCTGTGATGCTGAACTAGAATAACTTGCCTGCTTCACCACATACTACTCAAACAAAAATGTAAAGTATTCTTCTGGCAGTAACTGCAATATCATATAAGATAATTGAGGATGAATAATGTAATTAATGGTCAAACCAAGAAAAGGTGTTAATCACATAAAAAGATCTGGAGAAAAAAAATCAGTGTAGCCAATATAAATGATTTAGACATTTATAAGAGAAAGAGCTTATGGTTATTATGAAATTTAGCACTGCATAGCAGTATAATTTCATAGGAACTCAATATTTGCTTGAGATATTGATAGGTATCAATGTCACTAAAAAAAACAAACAAATAAAAAAATAGCAAAGAACAAAACATAACCCAGAAAACTATTAGAAAACATAGGAGGAAGGAGATAAACTTCTTATAATTTAAACTATGTGAATTTTGAACAAGAACGAAGCAAAAAAAGACTACAGTCTTTGTCTGAAGAGTTCTTAAGTGTGAAAATAATTTCTGCATCTCCTTGTGAATGCTTTCATATTGAGAATGTGGTATACTGAGTAGAGAAATAGTATAAAGTCTCAGATCTTTGATAGAGAAAGCTTTTCCTTATCTTGAGAGCTTAACCTAGGAGCAGGATCTTATAAACTTTGCCTCATAAAACATAAGCACCAAATGTAGTGTGATCTGAGTTTGGACAGACTTACATCCTTCCCCATCCAAGGATTTAGTTTAAAATGGAGTCCAAATTATATCTTTAGCAATTGTAGGAAATGAAAGGAATAAAGACTTTTTGCACTGATCCTTTGAGTGAGATAGAAACAAATCTCTTCTTTCAAACTGCATTAACTCATGTCAAGTACCCAGAATCCATTTAATATATTGTTTCTTTCTAGTGAGCAGAAAGAGTTAAGATCCCTCTAAATGGCAAGCAGTTCACCTTCTGGACATCAGGATGTGAGATGAGTTATTAAGGGAAATATGAAGTACAGCAGTTAATGGAGAAAGGAGATGATTAGCCAGCAAAATTCTGTGATGAACCACCTCATGAGATGTACTTATTAAAACAAGAATGGGAATACGTAGAACCACACAAGGGGACTGGCTTTCATATAAAGCCAGTGAGAACTTAACTGTTGAAAATAAAATGAAATAGTGAAAAGAAGTGTAACAAAACCTACAAGAGCATTTCCACTATAGTACAATCAGAATTTGTACCTCTCATTCCTTTGATCAAATTTTTCTGATTTTTTTGATTCCTTTTCTGGACTACCATTTTCATTTCATTATGTGAAATGTTTTAGAAGTCAGAGGAAACTGGAAGATTACTCATTCCTCAAGAGGGATAGAGAAGAGAGATTACTGATGGTCAACTCTGTGAATACAGCCTAGGCCATGATTCTTCCCTTTTGATGATCCTTTACCTTTTTATATACCTGAAATGATTACCTGTGATGACAACAATTATGTTGTTCAGTCATAAAGTAATGCCCAACTCTGCAACTCCATGGACAGCAGCATGCCAGGATTACCTGTCCTTCACTATCTCATGGAGTTTGCTCAAATTCATGTCCACTGAGTCAGTGATACCATCCGACTATCTCATCCTTTGATATCAATTCTACTTTTATTATAATAAATCATTTCTACAAACCCATCTCTTCAACATAAAATAAAATAGGAGTTAAACTATACTCTCCTCTAAAGCAATCTATAGTGATAGAAAACTATTTGATAATATACTTCCTTATTATACTCATTCCAATTAACCTTAGTAAATTTTACATAACACATAAGCCTAACTAAAGACAGTAATCATTACTGTATTTAGTTGTTAGGTTTTATATTTTTATCTGCATTGCAAGGTAGGAAACATACATTGTGATTAAATATACTTTTATTAACAATCAATTTAATGTTATTACTCAGAATATTTATGAATTAATAAAATATTTATTGAGACATTTTATTCCAAAGATTTCACAAAGTGATTTTATGAGCTGTATGGCTTTATCTTCCCCTGTGTAATTAATGCACCATTTTTAGCAGGTGAGACTAATGTGATGATACCAAATATTTACTGCCTAGTTTCTGACATAGAGTTGATGTTGGATAATCATATATTTTTATACAGGACGTTTACTGGTAAGAATTAATCATTCTTTTATTACTTCTGTATATATAATATAGTTTCCCTATATTAGTCAATTTTATACAGGTCTTCACTATTCTAAAATTTTGGATGAATCTTAAGGCAAGTGCCACGTGTATTATTCAAAAGAATCTTTCAAACCTTGAAAAAGACAACTGTACACAGGTTGTTTTTTACACTTTAATCAAATGAAGAACACATCGAGCAAATTCAAATGGCTAAAGTTTCAGCGTCTTTATCCAAAACATACCAGGAAGAAATCTATTAGCTTAATATTAATTTATCAACTAGATAGCATTGAAAGAACCTCAAGACATTGTGGCTAATATTTGTAAGCAAAAATGCAACTATTTTCCTCTGGAGTTATATTTCTTAGGAATGTCATTTTTGGTGCTTTTAAAAATGTAGCTTCAGTTCAGTTCAGTCGCTCAGTGTGTCCGATTCTTTGCAGCATGATGAATCACAGTACAGGCCTCCCTGTCCATCACCAACTCCTGGAGGTTACCAAAACTTATGTCTATCGAGTTGGTGATGCCATCCAACCATCTCATTCCTTGTTGTCCCTTTCTCCTTCTGCCCTCGATCTTTCCCAGCATCAGGGTCTTTTAAAATGAGTTAGCTCTTCACATCAGGTGGCCAAAGTATTGGAGTTTAAGCTTCAACATCAGTCCTTCCAATGAATACCCAGGACTGATCTCCTTTAGGAGATGGGCTGGTTGGATCTCCTTTCAGTCAAGGGATTCTCAAGAGTCTTCTCCAACACCACAGTTCAAAATCATCAATTCTTTGGCTCAGTTTTCTTTATAGTCTAACTCTCACATCCATACATGACCACTGGAAAAACCATAGCCTTGACTAGACGGACCTTTGTTGGCAAAGTAATGACTCTGCTTTTCAATATACTATATAGGTTGATCATAACTTTTCTCCCAAGGAGTAGGCGTCTTTTAATTTCATGGCTGCAGTCACCATCTGCAGTGATCTTACTGCCCAGAAAAGTAAAGTCAGCCATTGTTTCCACTGTTTCCCCATCTATTTCCCATGAAGTGATGGGACTGGATGCCATGATCTTAGTTTTCTGAATGTTGAGGTTTAAGCCAACTTTTTCCACTCTACTCTTTCACTTTCATCAAGAGGCTCTTTAGTTCTTTTTCACTTTCTGCCATAAGGGTGGCGTCATCTGGATATCTGAGGTGATTGATATTTCTCCCGGCAGTCTTGATTCCAGCTTGTGCTTCTTCCAGTCTAGCGTTTCTCCTGATGCACTCTGCATATAAGTTAAATAAGCAGGTGACAATATACAGCCTTGACGTACTCCTTTTCCTATATGAAACCAGTCTGTTGTTCCATGTCCAGTTCNGAGCCACAGTCAGCTCCTGGCCTTGTTTTTCTTGACTGTATAGAGCTTCTCCATCTTTGGCTGCAAAGAATATAATCAATCTGATTTCGGGGTTGCCCATCTGGTGATGTCCATGTGCAGAGTCTTCTCTTGTGTTGTTGGAAGAGGGTGTTTGCTATGACCAGTGCATATGACCAGTGCATTTCCAAATGTAGCTTCAGTTAATTTTTAAAGTATTTTACTTACATTGCACTAAACTTGGCAGCCTGTATCAGTGTTTGACTTGAAGAACTCAGGAATTATTGTTAGTATTACTACCATTCTCATTTTGCTGAACATGAACAGGATAATATCATGCATTTTCATCCAAGTGGTTATTAATATGCCATTTTACAACTGGAGAATACAAAGGAACTATACTATGGAGGGCTGCATTGGGTCTTTTGTTTTTATATCTTTGTAAGATGACATAAAAGTGTTAGCTACTATGTTTGTATGCCAACCTTTAGATCCACTAATTCCCTTTACTATCCTTTGACACATTTTGGGGACTATTTTATTTTCTTAGTCTAGTCTTAGAATACTTAATTTGTTCAGCACTGGCCCTGTGTACTGTCTCATAGTAGGTATGGTAGTGTTACTGAGTTATTCTGCTGTTGTGTTGTTCTGAGTCCTCCAGTAAATACTGTGGATTATTTAAGCAGTTTTTATATATTACACAGATTTGTAGATTTTTATGTGGCTATACATATTTATAAGTTTTTAAAAGAATCATTTTTTTGCTTGGACAGTTCAAGCTTATTGGGACATATATATTTATGAAGTTTTAAACCATGTTATAGATTATATGAATACTCATTTTGTTACATAGCCTTGGACTCTTGAAAATTTCTTTGCCGCTAATGATTGTACATTTAATTTATCATAAATACTGCAAAGTTCAACTATGTAGAAATTATCTTTTCAAGTAAGAATTACAAGGATTGCTAGATAATAATTTATATTTGAAATATTTGAGAACTTTCAGAGAAGAACATAGGATAGTGATAAAATAATTTCTAATTAGAAATCATTCAAAGTTGCTGGAAGGCAGGAACTTTTAAGATGTTCTGTCTACTCTGAGCTATAAGCAGAATGATGAGCTTCATTCATTCATATAAATATTTACTGTGTGCCTACTTTAGTGGCAGTAGCTGTACTGGGGGAAAAAGAAACAGGAATACAAAAGTTAAAAAAAGATATTCCGCATTCTCCAGCTGTTTGCATTTCAATATCATTAAAATTGCCTATTAATGTGATTTATATCATTATAATACTGTAGCACATTAAGTTATGACATCTCTAATCATTCTAATATTTAAAGATATTTCATTATGCCTTAGCAAGGTCTAGAGGAAGATGTCATTCCAGTTACCATTTTTTCTCATTTTTGTAGCTAAACTTCGAAATTGAGTTGCATTACTCATTAAAATAAAAATATTGTCTCAACTCCATTTACAAGTCAGGATACTATTATCTGAGTTTCACTTAGCATTTCATCAGAACAGCTTCAGCATAAATTCCCAGTGTATTTAGGTTACTAAACCCAATGGATATTTACCATCTCTCATCTTTCTTAGCCTAACACCTCCTTCTTTCCTGAAGCATCACTTTCTCATGGTTTCCATACCATGACCTTATCCTGGTTTTCCTTCTGTTTCTTTGGAAATCAATACTATTTATTTTCTATTTTTATTCTTTGCTACCAGCAGCTAAAAGAGCTGGCTTTCTCAAGGCATTGCCCAAGATCATTTAATTTTTCAACTACCTCATTGTCTACTCCATGTTTGAGATTCAAAGGCAAATCAAAGAATAGATCAAAAAAAGAACTGAGTTATTCTCACCATCATCACTACCCCACATTTGTCATCCTTTTGTATTTTCCACCTTAGGAAATGGCACCTTCTCTATTCAGTTGTTTCATTCAGAAATCTATGACCTTTCTTGTCACTTAACACTCTCTCCACCTTCATCTCCAATTCACCACCAAATCTTGAACATCTCTAAGTTGACCACTTTCTCCCCATCTTCAGCATAAGCATATTAATAAAAAACTACCATTATCTCTCATCTGGACTGCTAGAATGCGCTACCATGTGATCTTCCCACATCCAGTCTGCCCACTTTAGACAGAGTAAACTTTTCCAAAAAATACTCTGAACTTCTGTCAATTCTTTGTATTCAGACCATCCTTGACTCTCCATGGGAAACTAAAACTTTTCAGTTGCTCTCTGATGTTCTTGGGATAAAGACCAAAATGCTTAAAACAACTCACAGAAACTTGCTTGGTTTGGCCCCTATATCCATCTTCAATGTCATCTCAAAACATACTTCCCTTCACTATTTGTGAACTCACTGAGCATCTATCAGTCCCCTGAAGAGTCATGTTTCTTCTCATTGCAGGGCTTTTACACATGCCACTCAGTATGTTTTGAATGCACTCCATTATTTTCTTTCCCTGGTAAAATTTTCCGTATCCTTAGATGTCCCTTCCCAGTGGCACATTCTAGAGTAAATTTCTTTTCTAAACATTTCAGAGAACTGTGTTCCTTTTCCTAAGGTCATTATTTCTGTTTGCCTGATTGTGCTTGGGTCCTGGCTCTTTCCCTGATTTTCTCTATGACCATGAACAAGTTACTTAACTTCTTTCTCCTTGTTTATTCTGCTATATAATAGAGATAATAATATGTTTTAAATAATTAAAGTAACTATATTTTCCTTGCCCTGTTTAGGGGATTAAACAAGATAACATATTTTAAATACAAATGTGCCTGAACGTACTGTTTGATGTATTTATATTACTCTTTGCTTGTTTTCAGACTCATTGTTATGATTATTTGATCAACATCTTTCTCTCCATATAAATATGTCAGTTCTATGAGAAAATAATCACAACTTATCCCTTAAAAAGGATTATGATTTTTCAGTAACTAAATAAAGATTTTTGAATGAATGGATTCAAGGAAATACTAATGAGATTAATAGCATGAAAAGAGTCAAAATGGAAAAACTAAACAAACATTATATAATCTGAGAACATACAAATAATACCTTTATGTATATATATATACACACATATGTATCTATACATGCATATGCATGTTATGTATATAAATATACATACATATAAAGAAGCATATAGTGTGTATACAATACATAGTCTATATAACATATATGCTATATACACATATTTAATAAACATATATATTTATACACACACACATTAAGAAACTTTATTAAGTCTGAGATGAAAACCTTAAACAAAATTTAGAAACAGGACAAGGTCACCACTGTCAATTTGATCACTTAATATGACTCTGAAATTTCTTAATGCATTTTTCAAAGGAAATTGAAAGGTAAACTAAAAAGTATTAATTATTTTCTGATGATACTATTTTTTAATTGAAAGCAGCCATGTAGTTCATCTTGAAACAATTATATTACACAGAAATTATATTATTCCACGATGCAAAGTTTTTTAGATATTATATTTCCAGTTGGAAACATTACAAATTACTTCAAAGTTGGAATTCACTTTAAAAATTATGCATAATTGTGATACAATAAGATGTTTTTCTTTTTCTTTTTTAATTTTTAGTGTTTCTCCTGACAATAGTTATCAAATCAATAATGGATGTTTAAATATATAATGTCATATATGGAAATATAATTTTAGTAAGATTACTTTTACAAAACAAATTGAATTCAATAGTATTCATCTACATCAAAAATAATGAGTTAGTAAATATAGTGAAGCCTTAAAAATCCAATTTCTGATATTTCAATTATGTAAAATATGCTAGAATAAAATAAATAGAATGTGTATGACAAGAATAATATAAACTATAAATTTTTACACAGAAGCAAAACGGTTTTAGTAAACGAGGAGAGGTATCTTATACAAACCCTGGCTAAACTAAAATGAAAATAGATTTTTAAAATTCAAGATATCTCAAGGAAACCAGTTTACAATATGGTTTCAGGAAGGGAAGAAGCAGAAATCTCTTACTTTTATATCTCATTGTGCATTCTTAGCTATACACATCCCCTAGTATTATACTTTGTACTTAGCTTCTCAATTATTTTTCAGAGTTTCTTAAATAAAGAATAGATGCTTACAATTTGAAATATCCAAAATATACATGCAGAGATAATTAGCTGAGAAATAATGAAGAGAGAATTCACTGAGTATAATCCTTAAAGTAACACAGTGTGTATATACAAATACAAATTCCTAGGCCCCATCCTAACATCTTAGGCAACTTAATATGCATTGTACACATTTTTAATTATCTTAATTCTAGTGAGCTTTCTAGGAAACTAACAAAAAGTTTCAAGAAAGTAGTCTCCATGGGCGTATAGACTTGTGTTTCCTCATTTTTAAGTTAATTTAATGCATCATGTGAGCTTAAAGGGATTTCTCACAGAATCTAAACATATCATTATTCTATAAAGTTATAGATGTTCATGTAAAATGTACTGATTAAATGTCATTTGATAATGATGAGATTTTTTAAATTGGTTATCCTCATGAAAAAGTTTTAGATAATCTAAAATTACACTACTCAATTCCCATTAGCTGAATGAGAAGATTTTGAATATTGGAATATAAGTCATTTCATAAAAGGAAAAGAGTAGAGTATTTCAGAAGTCTCAGGATACTGTTGGTTCTGGCTGATTTGCTGTTTAATGTGGGTGCAGTACTGTTAATGAATTATACTGCCTGACCTGATGCTTAAGAAACATGTGTAATCATTTATGCAGAAATTTTGGGAAAAGGCAATTAGACTTTCTCCCTTTTACTTGCTGTTACCACTACTTCTTTTTCAAACTGCAAAATAAAATGCAGAAATAAACATAAGAATACACAAATTTAAATATATGACTTAATGAACTATTGCTCTACCTTTCATCTACTGCTCAGATCAAGAAATAAGACTTTGCCAATCAATCCAGAAGCCCCTTACAAGTACCTGGTTCCAATTACAGGCTGCTTAATCTCCCCTCTCCCTAAGTAACTACCATGCCAGCATTTAGACTAATGAATTCTTTCATTATTTTTCAGTTTTATTACATCGTTTCTTACTTTCAACACACGAAGGTTAGTTTTGTTCATTAAAAAAAATAATAATAGTATGCTTTAGATCTGATTCAGTTGAAAAGTTCCTTATCTCTCCCTGTCTTCTGCATACAACAGCAAGCTAACCATTTATCTATTTATCCACTGATGGACCGAGGCCATTTGACCTTCTGGGTTTTACGTAGTCTTACGTTAGTCCTCTGCCCACATCATTTCCTGCAAGTTGGCAGTTGAATATAGCAGCTTGTTCAAATTCAAGTTCTAACTCTTTCGTAAGAATCTAAATGCCATTGTGTTGCTTCAACAGGAAGGAAGCATATAATGATTTTTTTGTCAGTCTGGCTGGTATTGGTTAATATGTAGAGCCATGATTTTATTGGATATTGGAAAATGGAGATATTTTAATCCTATGATTTCTTTTTTATTTATTAACTGGAATCTTTTATAAGCAGATAAATCCACTCATTTACTATCTGGACACCCAGGGATATAGCTGATATAAGAAAAGAAAAGTGGGATAAAGCCTGATTCTTTGCAGCAATTAGTAGTTTTCAAAGTAAAGAACCAGTTTCCTTCTCACCCTCTCATTTTGACAATTTTTAGGAACTCATGAATTCAAATATATTTCATGGTTCTTTGTACACTGCAATTATTATTATTTATTACAGTTCAAATCATTCTATCCATTGGCCGGTAGAGCCTCAAGTTGTCTTTTGATATCTGGAAGAAGTTGAAAGCGTTCTTTTCATCTATCTTCACAAAATTGCCCCAAATGTATTTAGTTCATTTTTGCCTCAGAACTAACATCAACACTTTCTACAAGAAGCTACTGTTACTCTTAGTGAACAAGTGGTATTTAAGATCACCACTGGGCACTAATAGTTTTCACTTCTTCTGGTTTGGTCATTGTGTTTAGACCTTTCAAGTGAACACATTTAGGAATGATAATATATCCAAGATGAAATACCTCATCAGATGATATTGACACTTCCATTTCCAATAGAGTTTTGCTTAATCTCTTCTTTATTTACAGTCATAGGTTTGCTTTTTGTTTGTTTTAGTTTTAATTTAATTTTGATGACCATGGGATTTTTTTTTCTCTCTTTAAGATACACTAACTTTAGCACAATTGCACACATCTCACACGCTAGTAAAGTAATGCCCAAAATTCTCCAAGCCAGGCTTCAGCAATATGTGAACCATGAACTTCCAGATGTTCAAACTGGTTTTCTAAAAGGCAGAGGAACCAGAGATCAAATAGCCATCATCTGCTGGATCATGGGAAAAGCAAGAGAGTTCCAGAATAATATCTATTTCTGCTTTATTGACTATGCCAAAGCTTTTGACTGTATGGATCACAATAAACTGTGGAAAATTCTGAGAGAGATTGGAATACCAGACCACCTGACCTGCCTCTTGAGAAACCTATATTCAGGTCAAGAAGCAAGTTAGAACTGGACATGGAACAACAGACTGGTTCCATATAGGAAAAGGAGTACGCCAAGGCTGTATATTGTCACACTGCTTATTTAACTTATATGCAGATTATATCATGAGAAACACTGCGCTGGAAGAAGCACAGGCTGGAATCAAGATTGCTGGGAGAAATATCAATAACCTCAGATATGCAGATGACACCACCCTTATGGCAGAAAGTGAAGAGGAACTCAAAAGCCTCTTGATGAAAGTGAAAGAGGAGAGTGAAAAAGTTGGCTTAAAGCTCAACATTCAGAAAACGAAGATCATGGCATCTGGTCCCATCACTTCATGGGAAATAGATGGGGAAACAGTGGAAACAGTGTCAGACTTTGCTTTTTAGGGTTCCAGAATCACTGCAGATGGTGACTGCAACCATGAAATTCAAAGACGCTTACTCCTTGGGAGGAAAGTTATGACCAACCTAGATAGCATATTGAAAAGCAGAGTCATTACTTTGCCAGCAAAGGTCTGTCTTGTCAAGGCTATGGTTTTTCCAGTGGTCANATGAAAGTGAAAGAGGAGAGTGAAAAAGTTGGCTTAAAGCTCAACATTCAGAAAACGAAGATCATGGCATCTGGTCCCATCACTTCATGGGAAATAGATGGGGAAACAGTGGAAACAGTGTCAGACTTTGCTTTTTAGGGTTCCAGAATCACTGCAGATGGTGACTGCAACCATGAAATTCAAAGACGCTTACTCCTTGGGAGGAAAGTTATGACCAACCTAGATAGCATATTGAAAAGCAGAGTCATTACTTTGCCAGCAAAGGTCTGTCTTGTCAAGGCTATGGTTTTTCCAGTGGTCATGTACGGATATGAGAGTTGGACTGTGAAGAAGGCTGAGTGCTGAAGAATTGATGCTTTTGAACTGTGGTGTTGGAGAAGACTCTTGAGAGTCCCTTGGACTGCAAGGAGATCCAACCAGTCCATCCTAAAGGATATCAGTCCTGGGTGTTCATTGGAAGCACTGATGTTGAAGCTGAAACTCCAATATTTTGGCCACCTCACGTTATGAGTTGACTCATTGGAAAAGACTCTGATGCTGTGAGGGATTGAGGTTAGGAAGAGAAGGAGATGACAGAGGATGAGATGGCTGGATAACATCACCAACTCTACGGACATGAGTCTGAGTGAACTCCAGAAGTTGGTGATGGACAGGGAGGCCTGCCTTGCTGAGATTCATGGGGTCGCAAAGAGTCAGACACGACTGAGTGACTGAACTGAATTGAACTTTAGCAGAGGCTTCCCTGGTGACTCAGTGGTAAAGAATCCACCTTCCAATGCAGGAGACACAGGTTTGATCCCTGGGTGGAAACAATCCCCTGGAGAAGGAAATGATAACTTCTTTTGTATTCTTGCCTTGAAAAATCCCAGGAGGAGCTCTGCAGGATATATTCCATGGAGTCACAAAAGAGTCTGACATGATTTATCAACTAAACAACAATAAAACTACCAGAATATCTCTGGGCTTTGTTCATTCTGGGTCAATATTCTCAGATTTATGGTATGTTCTTTCCGTTTGTAGGAGTTTTGTTTATTTTTGAGAAAGTTTCCTTTGAGTATAGTTTTTGGAATTTCTTTTACTCCCTTGATTTTTTTTTTTTTTTCAGAGACTCATTTTGTCAATATTTTGGACCTTTTTTTTTTTTTT
>SJYA01000539.1:706264-729064 GCA_006410615.1 Neotragus moschatus | reverse complement strand
CCTACCAAAGTTTTCTTTCATTTCTTTTCCTTTTGATTGTTTTTATTTTAAAAATTTACCTGGTATATCTCATAAGGCAGAATCCCACTTTCTTCTAATATAGTCTTCCAAATTATTTTTCTAATTTCTACATATCTCAGGGATTGTCGTCTTGTGTCTGGTTTTTAAAATTGTGATTAATAGAATCTTCACATGTTCATGGCTTATATATCTGTTTGAATGGTGCCTTCTTAAAAGATATTTTGAAATTCTAACCCTTTTTCTCATGCCTATTCCCCTAACTGGGAGTAAGATCTTTACAAATCTAATCAAGGTATGACGGATATATTGGACTGGGGTGGATTTTAATCCAATGACTAGTCTATAGAAGAAAACACAAATTTAGACACAGAAACACAAAAGGAAAATGCCATATGAAGACACAGACATACAGAGAAACACAGGGTAAAGTCACTGTGAAGACCAAGGCAGAGATTGTAGTAACAGGTGTACAAACTAAGAATGGCTAACAACCATGAGGACCTAACAACCAAGAGGCAAGGAAGAATTCTTCCTAAATCCTTCAGAAGGCCCACGAACCTGCTGGTAACCCTGATTTTGGACTTTTGGTCTTATAAATTGTGAGAATATATTTGTATTGGTTTAAGCTATTTGTTCATGATAGTTATGGCAGCACTACTAGGTTACAGTTTTGATCTATTTTTAAATGGCTTTTGAGGGTACTTTCATTGTTATAGTGATGTTATTCTTTGTATTTTTATTCACTTGAACTTTGGGGTTGAATTTGTATTCCAGAACATTCATCTTTGTTGTCCCAATATTCATCCATTTTTGATTCCACTCTCTTCAGTTTCTCTTGAGTTTCTCCTCAGTATGGGCCCTAATATATAGTTAATTCCTGACATCATTTTTGAGAGTTTATAGATGAAACTGCCCTGGCTCATTCACATACTTTATTCTGTGCCTCTTGTATGCTCCTGTTACTTAGCATGGCAAAACTTCCAATCCTGATTTTTCTTGTATAGGTCTGTTGTGACTTCTAGTAAATACATATTAGCTATCTTGAGAGTCTCTTGTTGTCAGAATAGTCAGTTGTCACCTGGTGGTAACTATTTTTTTTTTCCCTCCTAACCGACATAAATGTAGGTCATAAATATTGGTTATTTTTCCACACTCATATTTTAGAACCTAATGGGATATCTCATCACCTAGTTTTGTTGTAAATGTTGTCTATGGATAATGGCTTTAACTATATAGTTGCTTTTGTTCAAGATTCAGAGAAACTGGGAACCATCCTGTTACCATTATCTTTGCAGAATGTGTGCCTAGAAACTTTATCAACAGTCAGCAGCTAAACTTTATTGAGTACTCACTATATGTCAGACACTGAGCTAGATACTGTACTCACCTTTTGTCAGTTAGTATTCATAGCAGCCTATGAAGCCAGTATTTTCACTAACTACATTTTAATGATAATTATACAAGTATATGATGAATGAGTAAAATAACTTACCAAATACCATACAGGTACTGTTATCTATCAGTTCAGTTCAGTCACTCAGTCATGTCCGACTCTTGGCAATCCCATGAATCCAGCACGCCAAGCTTCCCTGTCCATCACCAACTCCCAGAGTTTACTCAAACTCATGTCCGTTGAGTCAGTGATGCCATCCAACCATCTCATCCTCTGTCGTCCCCTTCTCCTCCAGCCTTCAATCTTTCCTAGCATCAGGATCTTTTCAACTGAGTCAGCTCTTCGCATCAGGTGGCCAAAGTATTGGAGCTTCAGCTTCAACAACAGTCCTTCCAATGAATATTCAGGACTGATCTCCTTTAGGATGGACTGGTGGGATCTCCTAGCTGTCCAAGGGACTCTCAAGAGTCTTCTCTAACACCATAGTTCAAAAGTATCAATTCTTCAGTGCTCAGCTTTCTTTATAGTCCAACTCTCACATCCATACATGACTACTGGAAAAACCATAGCCTTGACTAGACAGACCTTGACTAGATGGACCTTGACTAGATTGTTTTTTATGGCTGAATTCTAACAAAATTTCTGATTTTATATTTTATAGCTGGTATTCTTAGCAAATCTAAAGTACTTCTCAAAAAAAAAAAAAAAGAAGGAATTTTCTGAATCTAAAATTTTGAAAAGGTCAAGACAAATGGTCAAAATAATGTTTTAGTAGAAATGCGTACTACTGCTAAAAAATATCTATGGAAACATACCTATTGGCATGAAAAAGCATGAAGATATTGAGCACAGGCGAAGTAAAAATGAGGAGGAGGTAGTGAATGCCAAGTAAGCTCATTTTTTACCTTTGCCAGAGTCAAGCTTGGTCTCTGACCTACAAGAACTTGTAACTGAGATAGAGAACTGAAACTTTAACAAAACTGTCCAATCAAAGGCCAACTTTTCAAAAGTAGTTGCACTGACTCTGTGACAGAGTCACTATGTCCTTCCTGTGTTATACAAGGAGGGATAATTCATCTGGCATATTTCCTTCCCTCAGAGATGTTTCAATTTTGTAAAAAAGATGAGATGTGTTCATGAATAATTTAAGATAGTAAATAATAAGAACCATTCATGCTACAAATAATAACGGCTTTAGGAGTTTAGAAGAAAGAGAGCATGTGTGACTAGGGTCATAATGGGCATGTAAATTGGAGCTCAGAGGTTAAGTGCGACCTTAAAAGAAAACAAGAACCAGGAGAACAGTCATAGAAAGAACAAGCAGTACTGAGAGATGATAACAGCCAATAGATATTTTCAGGACAAAAATGAGCCTACAGAACTGGCTAAGTACTTTAAATGGCTTATCCTGATTTTACAGATTGAGAAACAGAAGATTTTTAAAGTAGAAGGAAAAAAGATTAAGGTCTTTATTTCCACTTAGGAGTGGAGCAGTCTGAAGGCGAAAAGACAAAAAGGTTAATAGGAGACCTTGTACAATGACTTCCAGGAGGTTGGGATGGTGGATAGTCATAGGGTACATAGAAACTCTGGAGAGCTGGATAGATTGTACCTATTTACATATTCATAGGACTTGTGAAAAGAGATGGATTGGGTACCCAAACACTCACAGTGACCTATGTTTGCCCTTAAGCTTTCTTATATAGTATTATACAAGGTTTTGCAGAGTGGCCTTCAACAAACTGTTTTTCACTCATCTGCCACCAATCATACCTGAGGGTAAGGTGCCTTTGAGGTTATTCTCAGAGGTCTATTAATCAGACTGATACCAGATAAAATGGCTTCAAAGTTCCAAATCTCAGAAGCTGCCTTGGTAATAGAGACATAAAGCTCCATTCTAATGCTAATAAACACATTTCTTTGTCACAAATCTCAGAAGAGTTATAAAAAGAAGGATTCAGGATTCTAAAAGGATGAACTGCATCAGATCTATGTAGGTAAACTTAGACTCAATTTTAATATTATATTGCACAGAAGAGAGTTCTACAAGATAGAAAAGTCAAAATATTCCCTTTAAGTGGCACAAAAAAAAAAAGGGGGAGGGGGAAGAATGGCCTTTGTTCTGTTATTTGAATTGGAATCATAAGATATTTTGACTATAGATGCTAGCCATAGAAAATATGTTCACCCTCTAAAATAAGAAATTGTTCAGTCTTCGGAAAGTTGGAAAGCATTATTTTTCAATAGGATATTTAAAAGTTTTTATCCTTATAAAATGCAGCTATAGCATTTTAGAGATATATATTTACATAGTGCTTTGCACATCCACATTGTACATTTGCTGGAATGTGTAAATGGATACACATTTTATATAGTGTTTAAATATATTTAAAGTAAATCTAGGAAATACTCAGAGATCTAAAATTAATTTTATATTCAATAACTGGCCAAAAAATAAAATGTCAATCATGTTTTCTAGCTGTATGCTATAATTCCAATCAAAAGAAATTTCCGTTTCACAATTTGATTTTAGGAGAGTGCTAGATCAAGTGTACTGATTTAAAAAAATTCATTCATTATTTATTTTAAACTTTATTTATTACTCAGGTTTCATATAGAGACTAATTATTTAGTTGGGAAACTGCAACTGTCTAAAATGATATTAGGAAAATTGAGCTTTTACCCTGAGGCAGCAAAATTGGACTTTGTCAGGAAGTATATTTGAGGAGGTTGTATACTACAAAATGCTTAAAATTGGCCATTAAAGGAAAAGAATCTGCAGGCATTATTTCTCACCAGAGCATAATTAAATGCAAATAATAAAGCTTGTATTATCTCTTAAGTTCCACATTTGCTATTTGCAGAAAATGGATTCCTGAATGGCAGCTGTCAGAGGGGCTTGGGTTATTGACTCCAACCAGTTGAAGAGTTCTAATTGTGCAATCTTATAGAACTACACTTTTTTTATTGTGGGATCTCCATTGACTCAAGTAGAAAATACCAAGACCACAACTCAACAAAGATGCAACTTTAATGTAAAGCTCAATAAACTAAGACTCTGGACAAAGAATTCATATTAAGAACAAAGTCCTTTCATTCAGGAAAGCAACTGCTAAAGCAAAATCTACTGAGGTTTAATATCCATTCCTTTGAAAATTAGCTTGAAGGGCTGATGGGTCACATAAGGATAATCACTCAAAAAGTTTTGACAGCAGCTTTCATTAATAAAATCTTTTCTTATTATTATGCTGACATTTACAAATTCATTTGATGACTCAAAAAAATCTTCTATGTACTTTTTTTAACTTCCTATTCAAAATACAGAAAAAGATGTGAGGCCCAGAGCTCAAGCAGTAACGAGGTAAAGTCAATAAAGCTGATTAATAAATCTGATACATTGAACTATTTTTTAT
This sequence comes from Neotragus moschatus, assembly GCA_006410615.1. Classification (NCBI taxonomy): domain Eukaryota; kingdom Metazoa; phylum Chordata; class Mammalia; order Artiodactyla; family Bovidae; genus Neotragus; species Neotragus moschatus. The sequence continues at coordinate 724,237 of SJYA01000539.1, read as the reverse complement.
GGGAAAAATACATATACTGGGGATATATTCTATACACCAGATATTATATTATTTTATATTAGATATTTGGAATGGCATATATTATAGCTATATAATAGATTATATTCATGTACTTATCTTCATCAAAAGAATCCAGTAGATACTTATTCCTTAGTGATATTAACTATATTGATTCCTGTAGATAGTATATGTCTAGGTTTCTCTATAACTCTATATAAAGTAATGTAATTGAAAAAAATAAATAGAGAATATAGCATTATGAATTACAAAATCCTAAGAGCAAATATGATGTCAAATACCCAGGTAATTGTTAATAAAAGAAAGCAACATAGAGTGCTTAAAATCTGCTTATTATTAACAATATAATAATTAAGATCACTGTTTAAAAATCAATGTGGAATGCTGTCATGAGAGGCTTCCTTCTTTACCTCCTCCCTCCCTCTTTTTTTTTCTTTTATCTCTTATTTTTTATAACATTAGTAAGATTGCATTCACTAACTTTTGCATGAGACTTGATTTTATTTACATGTCAAATATTATTTCATAACTTTTTTTAGTTTGTAGAAATAAAAATAATATAAATATGTCAAAATAGTCTAGAAAGAGAGGTATAATGCAGTTTACATACATTCATAGAGTTATTCTTCCTTTATGTAAAATGCATTTTAAATAAGTTAATTTGTAGACAAAACCATAATTGAATCTCTTCATATCCATTGGGATACACATAATCTTATGTCACATATACGGGTAGATTTGGCCAATAGCATAACTACATTGGAGACAGATGAGCTATGTATTTTCTACATACATTCAAACTGTTTTCTCCCTCTTGGGGAGTTTGTAGTCTTTGCCAAATGATTGCGTCAAAGAGCTAGTCCAGCAAAATGCACATTCCAGCTGTTTCTCACACTTCAGTTTTCTTCCTCATTTATTCTCTGGTTGTTATTATTGTCCAAGCTGACCCTAAACCCCTTTTCTGTACACATAAAAAGTATTACTATGGGAAAAAGAAAACCAATGCATGTATTATGAAGCTATCTAAAATGCCTCTCAAATCAGGATTCTTAAAATTATGTAAAACATTCCATCATGTAATCCTTTCTCTCTCTAAGATACTCTATTCAAATTTGACTTTTTCCTTTTAAGAAGATTGTCTTGAATGGGTTTCTGACAATTTTAAAGAGGTACATTCTATTTTTGGCAAATCCCCCCTCCTTTTTTTTTAAAGTGCATGCCATTTCCTCTAGGGATGAACTATAAATTCAACAAAGGCATAAAAATTTCAGGGTCCTGTTAAGCAGAAAATTTTAGTTCCACAGGTGCCAGATGTATAGGATCACCAATGTCTGTACATTAATGCTCACCATGACTGATGCAGGCTTAGACAAGAATGTCTCCTGGTTGTCTTTCCTGCATGTTCTAGCAGCAACTTAGAGGTTGCATTAAACATGGAAATACTATTTTAACCTGAGATGATTGTGGTAGAGGAAGATATGGCAAAATACAACAGAATTTTTCAGAATATGTCAACTGAAGGTATACCGTGTACAAGAAAAGAAGATATACTATGTCCATATTAAGCAAGTAAACAAACAATGAACTCAACCTTTATCTTTCATTTCACAAACATACATCAGTCGCTCAGTCATGTCTGACTCTTTGAGTCCCCATGGATTGCAGCACGCCAGGCCTCCCTGTCCATCACCAACTCCTGAAGTTTATTCAAATTCATGTCCACTGAATCAGTGATGTCATCTAACCATCTCATCTTCTGTTGTCCCCTTCTCCTCCCTCCTTCAATCTTTCCCAGCATCAGAGTCTTTTCAAATGAGTCCGTTCTTCACATCAAGTGGCCAAAGTATTGGAGTTTCAGCTTCAACATCAGTCTTTCCAAAGAACATTCAGGACTGATTTCCTTTAGGCTGGACTGATTGGATTTCCTAGCTGTCCAAGGGACTCTTAAGAGTCTTCTCCAACACCACAGTTCAAAAGCCATCAGTTCTTCAGCACTCAGATTTCCTTATAGTATGTATGTACAAGCATACTTTCTTTATGGTATGTATGTTTTTACATACAACCCCAAAGTTATTTTACATACAACCCCAAAACTTAAAAAATCTAGGCATATGGGAAAATTGCCATGTAAGTGATGAAGCCATGAGTGACAAATATTGAGATATTCAGAGAAAGTGTGAGCAAGGTATTGGTTTTGTATTTCAAATGATCCCTAAAGAATAAGTTGGATTCTTAATGAGATTATGCATTGCTCTGTAACCTAATGATTGTTAGCATCAGATATACTTTTAATGAGCAAAAAGATTCAGCCTATTGATTCATGATTAACAGAAAATAGTATTAAAATATCTTTTAAAAAATTAAAGGATTTTTAACAACTTTTAGGAAGACAGACATATGAAATAGTTTTCCATGTTCTTACAACAGATTTTCAACCATCTACATTAGGTTTTTAAAATAGGGCAAATTGGAAACAACAAAAAAAAAAAGTAAAATTCTTTCCAGTGGTTTTTATACCAATGAACTGTAGAATTCAACTAAATGGGCTCCTTTCTTCGACAGAAAATTATAGATTCTTTGAAAGCTGAATGTTAACAAATAGCACATCTAATTCCTCTTTGCTGCCTTTGGAATTTAAATGAAGAATTCTGGTAAGTGACTATAAGTCAAAAGGAATTTGGAAGGCAATTTGATCAATGTGATTGGCCAATATATTTGACATTCATTCTCTACAAATATTCTGCAGTAGCAATTAAAATGGCATCAGCAATAAAAACAAATCTATAATTTTGAAAAATCCAAAAGCGTTCATTTTTTCTTTTCCTGAAGGACTTTTCCTGATGAGTATTGATGGCTATAGCTTTATTGGACTCAGATTTTGCAAAACTCTTAAATATTTTCAAGCATTCATTATAACCCTAAAACTACACTCCCTGTTTATTGTTTTTACTTAATTCAGTCTCCATATCGGGGAAAAAAATCACAAGCATAAGGCCATAATAATGTATGCTGCTGCTGCTGCTAAGTTGCTTCAGGAGTGTCCGACTCTGTGCGACCCCATAGACAGCAGCCCACCAGGCTCCCCCATCTCTGGGATTCTCCAGGCAAGAACACTGGAGTGGGTTGCCATTTTCTTCTCCAGTGCATGAAAGTGAAAAGTGAAAGTGAAGTCGCTCAGTCATGTCCGACTCTTTGCAACCCCATGGACTGCAGCCCACCAGATATAACATAGAGTTAATTTTTCATTTCATGTTATTTTTTCCCTTGAAATTGACAACTGATAGAAAGTTATTTCTATCACAATAGAAAGTTAATGTGATAACACAATAGAAAGTTATTTCCTAATAATTCCAAAGCATAGAAAAGGAAACTAGTTTGGTTTTGAGGCTGACATGGTAGCATTTAAAAGAAACAAAAGATAATTATACCTGAAGCTTCTTAAAAATCAGAGAAAGTTCAGCTTGGCTGTATCTTATTTTAAGGCATTTAAGCTCAGTATATACTGAACAAATTATTGTACCACATCCTATGTAATTCAAAATAGAAAGACTGTCATATTAACACATTAAGATATATGTGAAAATGTCCAACAGACTTTTGAGCTTTTTTAAGGTGACTACCTGATACATATATATCTATCATGTAACACGTATATCAAATAACACATTCTTTCAAAAATGTATGCCTTGTTGCTTTTTTTTCACATATGTCCTCAGCAAATACTTAGCAAACCTATTTAGTAAACCCTTAATAAGAGCTAATATGGGCTTCTCTGGTGGCTCAGTGGTAAAGAATTTGCTTGCAATGCAGGAGGCGTGGGTTCAATCCCTGTGTTGTGAAGATCTCCTGGAGAAGGAAATGGCAACCCACTCCAGTACTCTTGCCTGGGAAATCTCATGGATAGAGGGGTCTGGGGGCTACAGTCTGTGGGGTTGGAAAAGGGTCAGACATGGTTTAACGACACAACAACAACAATAACGAAGGGATAGTATAGATTGAAAAACAGAGAGAGACACCCATGCAATATTTTGTCATCAAGAAGCCCTTCCTTCATTGTCAATAGTGCAAGTGTGGTTTTATTACTACCAGCCAGTTTTCAATTATAAAGAGTAGCATGAGGGNTGGGGTTGGAAAAGGGTCAGACATGGTTTAACGACACAACAACAACAATAACGAAGGGATAGTATAGATTGAAAAACAGAGAGAGACACCCATGCAATATTTTGTCATCAAGAAGCCCTTCCTTCATTGTCAATAGTGCAAGTGTGGTTTTATTACTACCAGCCAGTTTTCAATTATAAAGAGTAGCATGAGGGTATAGTAGTAAAGGCTACAAGCTCTATTTGTTGTTGTTGTTCAGTCCTTCAGTCATGTCTGATTTTTGTGACCCCATGAACTGCAGCACACTGTGCTTCCCTGTCCTTTGTCATCTCCAGGAGCTTGCTCAGACTCATGTCCATTGAGTCAGTGATGCTGTTTGGCATCTTGTCCCCTGTTGTCCCCTTCGCCTCCTGTCTTCTATATTTCCCAGCTTCAAAGTGTTCTCCAGTTAGTCTGCTCTTCTCATCAGGTGGCCAAAGTATTGGAGCTTCAGGTTCAGCATCAGTCCTTCCAGTGAATATTCAGGAGTGATTTCCATTAGAATTGAGTGGTTTGATCTCCTTGCAGTCCAAGTGGCTCTCAACAGTCTTCTCCAACATCACAGTTTGAAAGTATCAGTTTTTCAGTGTTCATCCTTATTTATAGTCCAACTCTAGCACCCATACATGACTACTGGAAAAACCATAGCTTTGACTATATGGACTTTGTCGGCAAAGTGATGTCTCTGCTTTTTAATATGCTGCCCAAGTTGTCATCGATTCTCTTCCAAGGAGCAAGAGCCTTTTAATTTTTTGGCTGCAGCCACTGTCTGCAGTGATTTTGGAGCCCAAGAATACAAAATTTGTCACTGTTTCATTGTTTCCCCATGTGTTTGCCATGAACTGATTGGACCAGATGCCATGCTCTTTGTTTTTTGAATGTTGAATTTTAAGCCAGCTTTTTCATTCTCCTCTTTGACCTTCATCAAGAAGCTCTTTAGTTTCTCTTCATTTTCTGTCATAAGGGTCATCTGCATATCTGAGGTTATTGATATTTCTCCTAGCAGTCTTCATTCCAGCTTGTGCTTCATCCAGTCCAGCATTTTGCATGATGTATTATGCATATAAGCTAAATTAGCAGAGTGAGAATATACAGCCTTGATGTACCCCTTTCCCAATTTTGAACCAGTCTGTTCTTCCATGTCCAGTTCTAACTGTTGATTCTTAACCTGCATAAAGGTTACTCAGGAGGCAGGTAAGGTGGTCTGATATTCCTATTTCTTGAAGAATTTTCCACAGTTTATTGTGATTCACACAATCAAAGGCTTTAGCATAGTCACTGAAGCAGAAGTAGTTGTTTTTCTGGAATTCTCATGCTTTCTCTGTGATCCAACACATGTTGGCAATTTGACCTCTGGTTCTTCTGCCTTTTCTAGATCCAACTTGTACATCTGGAAGTTCTCAGGTAACATAATATTGAAGCCTAGCTTGAAGGGTTTAAAAGCATAACCTTGCTGTGTGTAAAATGAATGAAACTGTGCAGTAGTTTTAACATTCTTTGAGATTTCTCTTCTTTGGGATTGGAATGTAAACTGACCTTTTCCAGTCCTGTGGCCATTGTTAAGATTTCCAAATTTGCTGGCATATTGAGTGCAACACTTTAACAGCATCATCTTTTAGGATTTGAAATAGCTCAGCTAGAATTCCATCACCTCCACTAGCTTTGTTCATAGTGATGCTTCCTAAGGCCCTCTTGACTTCACACTCTAAGATGTCTGTCTCTAGGTGAGTGATCATACCATCATGGTTAGGGAAGGGGGTTCAGGATTGGGAACACACATACACCCTTGGAAGATTCATGTTGATGTATGGCAAAACCATAACAGTATTGTAAAGTAAAATAAAGTAAAAAAAAAAAAAAGAAAAGATTTCTTTTGTATAGTTTCTGTATAGTCTTGCCACATCTTCCTAGTATCTTCTTCTTTTTAAAGGTCCATACTTTTTCTGTCCTTTATTGTGCCCGTCTTTGCATGAAATGTTCCCTTGGTATCTTTAATTTTCTTAATGAGATCTCTAGTCTTTCCCATTCTATTGTTTTCCTCTGCTTGTTTGTATTGTTCGATTAGGAAGGCTGTCGTCTCTCATCTTGCTATTCTTTGTAACTCTGCATTCAAATGGGTATATTTTTCCTCATGGTCTTTGCCTTTCACTTCTCTTCTTTCTCAGCTATTGGTAAGGCTTGCTCAGACAACCATTTTGCCTTTTTTTTATTTTTTATTCTTATGGATGGTTTTGACCAGTGCCTCCTGTTCAATGTTATGAAGGTCCATAGGCAGATAAAAATGATTTAAAACTTTTTCCTCAGTTTATTAGCTCTATGACTTGGAATAAATTGATTGAATTTCCTTGTGTCTCATTCAGTTTCCTCATGTGAAAAATAGGAATAGAAACACACCTACTTTATGGTTAAATGAATCATGCTTGCAAAAGGTCTAGATTAGGGACTGATATATAGAAAGTGCTTCCAGAATGCTATTATCATTGTAACACCCAAACTCAGAGTCAGTAAAATCAGGAAGTTTTTCTGCAGCACACTGTTACTAATTATTTTGCAAATTCAGGGGAGCACTGGATAAATGGGTTTATCACCCAAATTTGGGAGAAATTTCCACTATATTCCAGAGAAGGAATCCTAATTAGCACTGGATGTCATTTCAGCAATGTCAGGTACAGGAGACAGAGGTTGTCGCTGGTAAAATACATGTTTGAGTCACGGTTTAGGCCTGGGAGCTGTTCCTTGCTGCTGCCACCTTATCTTCTGCTGCTACTGCCTCTTCTTCCTGGTTGATTAATATCGAGAAAGTTATTTTTGAGCCCTTGACAGAGGCAAGCTTCTCCCAAGGGTTTTGTAGCTGAATCTGTAGCCTCAAGTATTGCAGCTGCAAACATTTCAGCTAACTCCTGGGCCTTCCAACCTGAGGGGATGGCTGCAGCTGGGGCTATTTCTGTTCCAGGCCAGCACCCAGTCTCCATGCCTTCAGGCCTAGTGCTCCCTGGTCCTTTTGGCACTGAATTTGAAAGAGCCCGGGAGGAAGAATAATGACTAGATGTTTCTTTTGCTGACAGAAGTCTTGTTTCATCTTAAAATGGCTGTGCTTATATTCCCACTTTCATCATTTCAAATGTTGAGTAAGGAGAAAAATCGGAAAGAATTTTTGTGAACAGTCTTTTCTGGAATCTGTTTCTACCAAATTAACTTTACAAAACTCGTGAACCCTTTGATTATGCTCAGAACGTTCATTTTTATTCAATGCTTTGCATAAAATAAAGGCATGTTTTGAGTTGACAAAATATTCTGAATTTAAGTATCTCAGAATAATTATTGGCTAGTTTATTTGGGAATAAGTGGCACATCTTTTAAGTATTTATTCTCTGGTATTTATTGTTGTCTGTAAATACAAAATGCATCATTTACATTCTAACTTATTTTCCTAGTCTTCTATTATCCTCACTTCAGCTGTTACTGTTCATAGGCTGCTCTGTTCATACAACCTGTATCACAGTGCTGATAACACATAATAATTGTATGCATTTAGATAAGCCTTGGAGAAGGAAATGGCAACCCACTCCAGTACTCTTGCCTGGAAAAATCCCATGGACACAGGAGCCTGGTAAGCTACAGTCCATGGGGTTGCAAAGAGTTGGACATGACTGAGTGACTTCACTCACTTTCACTCAGATAAGCCTTACGATTTACAAAGTTTTCCCACATACATGTTTTTATTTGAGTGTTATAATTATGAGATGGACAGAGTAAGGAATATTATTTACATTTTAAGTCTAGGAAAACTGAGGCACACATAATTTAAGTGGTTTGTCAGGGATCAGTAAGGGAGAATCAGGATATGCGGTTTGAAATCCAATCGTCTGTCCCTCCACTCTTGGTCCCAGGACAGAGTAGCCTAATTGATCAAGTATGGGCTTTAAAAAATCCCAGAAATACTCAAGCTCAAATCTGATTCTGCCACTTACTAGTTGTATTACTAAGCATGACCAATCCTTCATTTACTTTCAGACTGAAAGTGGAAGACCCAGATAGTTAAACAGAGATGGAGTTCAATAAAATATAAAAAACAAAAACAAAATAAAACAATAGTGGTCTACAAGTAATAGGTAAGGATCACTAGTGATCNACACTGTTACTAATTATTTTGCAAATTCAGGGGAGCACTGGATAAATGGGTTTATCACCCAAATTTGGGAGAAATTTCCACTATATTCCAGAGAAGGAATCCTAATTAGCACTGGATGTCATTTCAGCAATGTCAGGTACAGGAGACAGAGGTTGTCGCTGGTAAAATACATATTTGAGTCACGGTTTAGGCCTGGGAGCTGTTCCTTGCTGCTGCCACCTTATCTTCTGCTGCTACTGCCTCTTCTTCCTGGTTGATTAATATCGAGAAAGTTATTTTTGAGCCCTTGACAGAGGCAAGCTTCTCCCAAGGGTTTTGTAGCTGAATCTGTAGCCTCAAGTATTGCAGCTGCAAACATTTCAGCTAACTCCTGGGCCTTCCAACCTGAGGGGATGGCTGCAGCTGGGGCTATTTCTGTTCCAGGCCAGCACCCAGTCTCCATGCCTTCAGGCCTAGTGCTCCCTGGTCCTTTTGGCACTGAATTTGAAAGAGCCCGGGAGGAAGAATAATGACTAGATGTTTCTTTTGCTGACAGAAGTCTTGTTTCATCTTAAAATGGCTGTGCTTATATTCCCACTTTCATCATTTCAAATGTTGAGTAAGGAGAAAAATCGGAAAGAATTTTTGTGAACAGTCTTTTCTGGAATCTGTTTCTACCAAATTAACTTTACAAAACTCGTGAACCCTTTGATTATGCTCAGAACGTTCATTTTTATTCAATGCTTTGCATAAAATAAAGGCATGTTTTGAGTTGACAAAATATTCTGAATTTAAGTATCTCAGAATAATTATTGGCTAGTTTATTTGGGAATAAGTGGCACATCTTTTAAGTATTTATTCTCTGGTATTTATTGTTGTCTGTAAATACAAAATGCATCATTTACATTCTAACTTATTTTCCTAGTCTTCTATTATCCTCACTTCAGCTGTTACTGTTCATAGGCTGCTCTGTTCATACAACCTGTATCACAGTGCTGATAACACATAATAATTGTATGCATTTAGATAAGCCTTGGAGAAGGAAATGGCAACCCACTCCAGTACTCTTGCCTGGAAAAATCCCATGGACACAGGAGCCTGGTAAGCTACAGTCCATGGGGTTGCAAAGAGTTGGACATGACTGAGTGACTTCACTCACTTTCACTCAGATAAGCCTTACGATTTACAAAGTTTTCCCACATACATGTTTTTATTTGAGTGTTATAATTATGAGATGGACAGAGTAAGGAATATTATTTACATTTTAAGTCTAGGAAAACTGAGGCACACATAATTTAAGTGGTTTGTCAGGGATCAGTAAGGGAGAATCAGGATATGCGGTTTGAAATCCAATCGTCTGTCCCTCCACTCTTGGTCCCAGGACAGAGTAGCCTAATTGATCAAGTATGGGCTTTAAAAAATCCCAGAAATACTCAAGCTCAAATCTGATTCTGCCACTTACTAGTTGTATTACTAAGCATGACCAATCCTTCATTTACTTTCAGACTGAAAGTGGAAGACCCAGATAGTTAAACAGAGATGGAGTTCAATAAAATATAAAAAACAAAAACAAAATAAAACAATAGTGGTCTACAAGTAATAGGTAAGGATCACTAGTGATCATTGTCTTGCCTATATTCTCTCTCTTTGCCTATTCACTTGGACCTATTTACTATTTACTTTAATAAAAGTAAAGTTTTTTGTCGAGCCACATGAAACTGTAAACTTTTGAAAAGGAAAGAGTAAACTTTTGAAAAGCAAATTCCATGTTTCTATCTAATTCTTACAGAGGCTGGAAATACCAAACTTTCATAATCTTGTGACTTTTTTTGTTGTGGCTTTGATATCTATTTAAAATGCTTTCTTTTTGTGTAGGTTATGCATACATATTTTAGAAAAAAATTTTAAAGTTCAAAACACTGTATAGGAAAAAATTAAGTCCCTCATTCATCACTGTTTTCTAGTCTAGTTTCCTCCTCTTGAAGCAATCACTGATAGAAGACACTTAGGATACTTTCCAAAGATGCTTCATTTATTGATAAAAAATATTTGTATAATGTATCTTTTCTGTTTTTATCTTGCCAGATGTTTGCCTAATATATACAACAAGCACCTAAATTTGGTAGATGTTTTCCACATACCACAAGTAGTGGGTGAAGGGAATCACTCAATAGAAAGTTGATACAGTGTGCTGAAAAGGAGAGAAAAACAATACTATGTAAGAAAGGGCAAAAGAAGATGATTTACTACCAAAAGACTCCAGGCTAACAGAGCAGACACAAATCAGTGCTCCCAGAACCTCTTTACATGCTGCTGCTGCTGCTAAGTCGCTTCAGGCATGTCCGACTCTGTGCGACCCCATAGAGGGCAGCCCACCGGGCTCCCCCATCCCTGATATTCTCCAGGCAAGAACACTGGAGTGGGTTGCCACTTCCTTCTCCAATGCATGAAAGTGAAAAGTGAAAGGGAAGTCGATCAGTCGTGTCTACTCTTCGCGAACCCATGGACTGCAGCCTACCAGGCTCCTCTGCCCATGGGATTTTCCAGGCAAGGGTACTGGAGTGGAGTGGGGTGTCATTGCCTTCTCTGCTTTACACGCTAGTATATATAAAACATACAACACTAAATATATAACAACATGTCCCCACACTAGACTGTGAACTCTTGGAAGACAGGGACTCAAATTTGTACCTCTCTGTATCCCCAACACTAAGTATAGTTAGTACTTGACAGATAGAAGGCATAAATAAGGTTCAAGGTCATAAACGAACATTTTGCTACAACTGAATTTTTTCTCAAGCATTTCAATGAGACCTACTTAACATTGCCAGAATATTACCATCCAATGTTTATCTTTTCTAAGCAGATGTTTTCCCACTTGTAACATATCTGTTTTGCAACTTTTCTTATTTCTCTAAATCTTGATAACCAATCTAAAGCTCATGTATTTGAGTTAGAAAACTGGAATGGTTATTATTTTTTTTTTAATGTGTGCCACTGGCAGTAAAGATTTCATCTGGAAAGAAATTCTTTTCCAGATATATTTTGTTTGCATAACAGAAAGTAGAGTGAACATGAAGGGTGGATGGCTATTTGGCTAAGTCATTGAATGGATTACATAGATGCTGTAATCCATTTGAAAGATAATATAGAGTATAGTATAAAGTATTTTTTAATGAAAAAAAATCAATGTAAATACAAAAGGAAAACACAAGACATCCTTTGTATCTCTAGCAAACAAAAGTACTACTATGTCTACTGGTAAGACTGGTGACCAGTTCTTATCCTGGGGTGGGTCAGTAGCACAAGCTTGAATATCCCTGAAGTATCAAAACCCAGAGAAGAACTAAAAGGGAGATGGGTAAATCTGTTTCTTTCCTATTTTCAATTTCCCTTCATAGGACAGGGATATGTTCTTGTCCCAGGACTTTACATTAGGATTGTAACATTTACGTGCAATTAAAGAGGAACACACAGAACAATAAGCTAAGAGGTGCTTGAATATTGCCACCAACTAATGGGCAAGTAAGAGAAGGCAATGGCACCCACTCCAGTGTTCTTGGCCTGGAGAATCCCAGGGACAGGGGAGCCTGGTGGGCTGCTGTCTATGGAGTCGCACAGAGTCAGACACGACTGAAGTGACTTGGCAGTGGGCAAACAACGTGTCAAAGACAACATTCTTTCTTCCCTTGCAACAGGACCAAGCATGTAGGGACTCAATCAGTTCAGTTCGGGTCAGTTTAGTTGCTCAGTCGTGTCCGACTCTTTGCAACACCATGAACTGCAACATGCCAGGCCTCCCTGTCCATCACCAACTGCCGAGTCTATCCAAACCCATGTCCATTCAGTCGGTGATGCCATCCAACCATCTCATCCTCTGTTGTTCCCTTCTCCTTCTGTTCTCAATACTGGGAACTAATTGAAAGAAAGTGAGGTCTAAAGGAGGCCTGGGCTGGAGGCTGGCAATAAAAAAAAAACAAAAAAAAAAACCAAAGGGAAACAAATTTACACAAGTTCCTCTACACATGACTATTAGGGTTTCAATTCAAATTGCTGTTAGACTTAATATTTACATCTACAATCTTCAAATTGTTACTAGGATTAAATGAAGATTTTTAATCTGAGAAGAATTATTTGATTATTGTGTTCTCCACAACATCTAATACATTCATTGCATGCATTAATGTGCTCAAAGGCAGTGGGTTGAATAATATAAAATTTGGACCTTAATTATCTTAGAAATAAAAATTCTTCTGGCTCAAACTGTCATACCTATATCTTATATTTTAAAATTAACATTAGATTAAAAGTTTTGGTATTTAGTTATCCATCTATTTTTGCCTGTGCTGGGTCTTTGTTGCTGTGCACGGGCTAGTAGTGGTGTTTGGGCTTCTCATTGTGATTTCTCTGATTGCAGAGCACAGTCTCGAGGACACTGGGCTTCAGTAGCTGAGGCACATGGGCTCAGTAGTTGCATTTCTTGGGTTCCAGAGCACAGGCTAACAGTTGTGGCACAGATGTGGCATCTTCCCAGATCAGAAGTTGAACTCATGTCTCCTGCACTGGCAGGCAGATTCTTTACCACTGAACTACCAGGGAGGCCCAAAATGGAATTTTAAAATAATACAAGTTTAATTACTAAGGAGTGCTTTTCCTTTCCAATAGTGGATACCAAAAATCACAAATATATAGCTCTCTGGTATATCTGTCCATCTCATTCAAAACTCATCTTCAGTGCCCAGTGTGGTCATTTAACACAGTCAAGATATATATCTGTGGAATGGAAGTTTGAATTAATGATATTAAATACAAATATAAAAATGTCAATCTATTATTAACCAAAACTGTGAAAGGCAGGCTGTCTATAAAGCACCTTGAAATCAAACTGAATCAGTGTTTCTAGTTATTTCAAACTTAACCACTGTGAACCAATATTAATAGAGACCAAAATGATCTCTTTTATGAAGAGAAAAATCCTAACAACAATTAAATTTTGTGTCCAAACAACAGTCCAGCATTTATGTGTGTATATGTATGCTACTTACAAAGTTTCTTTTTCCATTCTAATTGAATGTATCCCACACAGTTCTGGGCACATGAAAAGCACAAGCTACTATTCGATGAATTAAAATGACAACTGCAGAAGCACAGCCGTAACTATTGCTGCAAGCTGCAATTTGCCTTCTCTATAATATCAATGAGGCATCTGGTTCCTACTCTGTCGCTTTCCCCTAGGGCTTCAAAACAAAAGCTATAGAGGAAAAAGTAGGATCATTGTATATGTGGCTAGAACAAGAAATATGCTGTGTAGATTCTGAAACATATTTCTGCAATTTCATAAATGGCCTGTAATTCAATAACAACCATCAAAACTTTATTAGTTTCATTTCTATTTGGCTATAAATGAATTTGTTTCCCACTAAGTCACTCATAGCCATATTTTCCACTGTTTTAGTGGTAGTTATTATGATAATGATGATGGTCTTTCTCTACAATGATTATGCAAGGCAAGTTCAAGGCATTCCTATAACTAATTAACATATTTTACATAAGAGAAATGTTTCTTTTCAAACAAGCTTCCTTTTTAAAAAAATGTTGTTTTGCATTGTTTGGATTTGTTTACTTACAAGATTAATAAATCCATTATTCATGGGAGGTTTGTCAGTACAAAGTTCCTACATAATGTGCATTCCTCACCCTCAAATACATAGTTATGATAGCTTGATAGATTTATTGGTTATATCATAAAAGTCAGCACTGAAAAAAAGTTTAAAATGTTAGCAATAGACCATGTTTAATTGACTTAAATGATTAAAAAAATAAAGAGTAAACCTTAGTGTTGACTGTATCTTTCTTTGTTCCACTTTAAGCTTGTTTGTTTACCTAAATAATATTTACCTTTTGGACTGTGCATATTTGTAATTTGTAGTGCAATGAAAATTATTTCTGATGGAAAAATCAGTTTTATCCTAAAAAAAAAAAGATTAACAGATTTTTCTCTGGTGTCACTGTATAGTAATATATACAAATCTAGGAAGCACTGTTAGATTTTTAATGATGTGATACAGTTACCATAAATTGACACCAAAATACTTCTGTGTGTTGGCTAAGTCAGTGTTTACAAGTGACCATTACAAAAAGAAAAAGAAAATACTTTTTAAATAAACCCTTAAGCCCCTGAACAGTAAACAGGACTTATTTTGACATGTAGTTTATCAATCTGTGAGACTTCTACTATTACAAACAAAACAAGACAAAAACAAAGGAAAAACAAAAATAAATTAATAAAATGATGACAATCATGGGAAAGTTCCTTTGAACAAAATGTGAATTTAGGTATTTTTGTCATTGTTGTTGCCACAAATTATAAATCTGATGAATACGAATTAGATTTTTTATTCAATAATTGAAAAGCAATAAACAAAAATAGTTGCAATATTTTCACTAAATGTAGGGAATATTGGCTTTAAACACGTATTTATTTTGGTAAATCCTTTAAACGTACTAATATTTCTCACAAATCTCTAAAATTAATCCTCCAGAGTGCTGAGATTGGATTGTCATAGGATTTGACAAGGAAGAAAATTTAGTTAACGATTTTCAAAAAATTATTTTTCTACAGCACATTTTAAAGTTTGCCTCACCAAGTATTTTCTTGATAGTGTTTTTCCCCTCTCTGGTGCATATCCTGCCTTTTGGCTCAATAATCACAATTTGAAGAAAAGAAAAATCTCCTGTAAGATGATTTAAACCAACAATGGTAGACCATTTAAAGTTGGATTATGTCACTGCAGTGTGAGCATGGGGTTTCAAATTTGGTTTGTTGATTTATTTGTTTTTAATTCTACATCTGCTGCTAAGTCACTTCAGTCATGTCCAACTCTGTGCAACCCCGTAGACAGAAGTCCACCAGTCTCCCCCATCCCTGGGATTCTCCAGGCAAGAACATTGGAGTGGGTTGCCATTTCCTTTTCCAATGCATGAAAGGGAAAAGGGAAAGGGAAGTCGCTCAGTCAGTCATGTCCAATTCTTAGCAACCCCATGGACTGAAGCCTACAGGCTCCTCTGTGCATGGGATTTTCCAGGCATGAGTATTGGAGTGGGGTGCCATAATTCTAGCCCTGGCTTTAATATTATTTCCCTATTTAATATTATTACTCTTTATGAATTTCCTCATTTCTCCAATAATAGTCAAAACAGAAAGCTATTATTCTTGATGAAATATTGATTGGATATATCAATTTGGGGGAATTGGCTCCTCATTACTCGACAACTCAATAATTTCTCTTTCAAGAAAAATACAAATGAGTTAGCCTTTCATGAAAATATTTGGTGGGTTTGGAGGCTTTTTACTCAATATGTTAGTCTTGTGCTTGAATCACATTCTACTCATTAGAGCTCGTGTAATATCGAGTTACTCTTGTAGTCATTTAAAATGCTGTGGTGAGCCTGCTATTTTTGAGAATGTGATAGTCTATGATAGTTTCATCAAATCCATTATGGCCCATTGCACCAGTGTTTTGGAAAGACTATTTTTCGATCTTCCTCTCTTTAGAACCAGTCCAGCAGACACGGATGTTAGACAAATCTGAACACTGTATCCTACAGCCTTATTTTTATAAAATAGTATTCCTGAGTTACACAGATTTCATATACAGGTTTAGTTTGTGTCATTGGAGAAGGAGAGAATAAATTAACCCCACTATTAGATATGGAAACACTTTAGGACTCTCTACTATTATAACCTATTTGTATGCAGTTCTAGATGTAAAGCTCATGCTTCCCAGGTGGCACTAATGGTAAAGAACCCATCTGCCAATTCAGGAGCCACAGGGGATGTGGGTTTGATCTCTGGGTTGGGAAGGTTCCCTGGAGAAGGAAATGGCAACCCTCTCCAGTATTCTGGTCTGGAAAATTTCATGGACAGAGGCGCCTGGTGGGCTACAGTCCCTGGGGTCACAAGAGTCAGACATGACTGAGTGACTGAGGACACACTAGATGTAAAGTTCATCCTAAATAGCGCAGCTGTTTGGAGAACTTAAAAATGAACCCCTGTGTTGCGCTCCTGGCAAGTGTTAGCTACCTCTCTCGAGTTGTCACAATTACCAGTACATAAAATAATAAAAACACAGGCACTGGAATGCCAAAACTAATCTCCCTCCTGCAACCACGTGTGGGTGTGCATGCACTGTGAATGAGTTGATATTTATTAGTTCAGGTCAGCTCAGTTCAGTTGCTCAGTCTATCTGACTCTTTGAGACCCCATGGACTGCAGCATGCCAGGATTCCCTGTTCATCACCAACTCCTAGAGCTTACTCAGGTCCATCGAGTCAGTGTTGGCATCCAACCATCTCATCCTCTGTCGTCCCCTTTTCCTCCTGCCCTCAATCTTTCCCAGCATCAGGGTCTTTTCAAATGAGTCCGCTCTTCACATCAGGTGGCCAAAGTATGGACACTTCAGCTTCAGCATCAGTCTTTCCAATGAATATTCAGGACTGATTTCCTTTAGGATGGATTGGTTGGATCTCCTTGCAGTCCAAGGGACTCTCAAGACTCTTCTCCAACACCACAATTCAAAAGCATCAATTCTTCCGCACTCAGCTTTCTTTATAGTCCAACTCTCACATCCATACATGACTGGAAAAACCATAGCTTTGACTAGACAGACCCTTCTTGGCAAAGTAATGTTGCTGCTTTTTAATGTGCCATCTAGGTTGGTCATAATTTTTCTTCCAAGAAACAAGCGTCTTTTAATTTCATGGCTACTATCACCATCTGCAGTGATTTTGGAACCCAAAAGAATAAAGTCTGTCATTGTTTCCAGTTTCCCCATCTGTTTGCCATGAAGTGATGGAACCAGATGCCATGATCTTCGTTTTCTGAATGCTGAGCTTCAAGCCAACTTTTTATTCTCCTCTTTCACTTTCATTAAGAGGCTCTTTAGTTCTTCTTCACTTTCTGCCATAAAGATGATGTCACCTGCATAGCTGCAGTTATTGATATTCCTTCCTGCAATCTTGATATGTATTAATACTTCCTGTTTACATATATCTGTGCTGTGCACGTGCACAACCCTGCCTGTGGACACATCAGTGTTACTTACTGAGATGAACAGAAGTAAAATGCACACATTCTGAGTCTTATTTTTCAAAGAATCCTAGTATTTTTCAAGTTATTCTAAGGAAGCATTAGGCATCATGACACGGTGTCTGGCACTATGAAGCTCCTTATTTAATAGGAAAATGAGAGTATTTACAGTAAAATATTCATAAATTGTCAGCACATCTGTTGTTACTCTCCCCAGGGACACTTTCATTTAAGTCTCCTTTTTTCCAGACATTTTTCTATTTTCAAATATATACCATACTTTGATCTGGCATATAACCAATCAAGCTGCCTTTTATAACCTGGCTACACCTGTTTCTGCAGGTGTAGTAACTGAAAGAGGGAACTTTTAGGATAGAAGGAAGGGCTACTTGGGATTCATTTGAGCCAGCTATTTTTTCACAGCAACCTAGCAAGCAGTTTTGAGGAATTTCTTATGAAGCAAATCAGTAGGATTTTTCTCTTTCTTATCAGCATGGCTTCCCTTAGAATGAAAATGCCTTATATAACATGCTTTTCAAGTGAGATATTTCTAACTAGTAGAACAATTTTTTAAAAAAATTTAACTTATTTTTCCATTACCTTCACTTTGTTTTAC
>SJYA01000539.1:684056-706095 GCA_006410615.1 Neotragus moschatus | reverse complement strand
CCTCTGTCGTCCCCTTTTCCTCCTGCCCTCAATCTTTCCCAGCATCAGGGTCTTTTCAAATGAGTCCGCTCTTCACATCAGGTGGCCAAAGTATGGACACTTCAGCTTCAGCATCAGTCTTTCCAATGAATATTCAGGACTGATTTCCTTTAGGATGGATTGGTTGGATCTCCTTGCAGTCCAAGGGACTCTCAAGACTCTTCTCCAACACCACAATTCAAAAGCATCAATTCTTCCGCACTCAGCTTTCTTTATAGTCCAACTCTCACATCCATACATGACTGGAAAAACCATAGCTTTGACTAGACAGACCCTTCTTGGCAAAGTAATGTTGCTGCTTTTTAATGTGCCATCTAGGTTGGTCATAATTTTTCTTCCAAGAAACAAGCGTCTTTTAATTTCATGGCTGCTATCACCATCTGCAGTGATTTTGGAACCCAAAAGAATAAAGTCTGTCATTGTTTCCAGTTTCCCCATCTGTTTGCCATGAAGTGATGGAACCAGATGCCATGATCTTCGTTTTCTGAATGCTGAGCTTCAAGCCAACTTTTTATTCTCCTCTTTCACTTTCATTAAGAGGCTCTTTAGTGCTTCTTCACTTTCTGCCATAAAGATGATGTCACCTGCATAGCTGCAGTTATTGATATTCCTTCCTGCAATCTTGATATGTATTAATACTTCCTGTTTACATATATCTGTGCTGTGCACGTGCACAACCCTGCCTGTGGACACATCAGTGTTACTTACTGAGATGAACAGAAGTAAAATGCACACATTCTGAGTCTTATTTTTCAAAGAATCCTAGTATTTTTCAAGTTATTCTAAGGAAGCATTAGGCATCATGACACGGTGTCTGGCACTATGAAGCTCCTTATTTAATAGGAAAATGAGAGTATTTACAGTAAAATATTCATAAATTGTCAGCACATCTGTTGTTACTCTCCCCAGGGACACTTTCATTTAAGTCTCCTTTTTTCCAGACATTTTTCTATTTTCAAATATATACCATACTTTGATCTGGCATATAACCAATCAAGCTGCCTTTTATAACCTGGCTACACCTGTTTCTGCAGGTGTAGTAACTGAAAGAGGGAACTTTTAGGATAGAAGGAAGGGCTACTTGGGATTCATTTGAGCCAGCTATTTTTTCACAGCAACCTAGCAAGCAGTTTTGAGGAATTTCTTATGAAGCAAATCAGTAGGATTTTTCTCTTTCTTATCAGCATGGCTTCCCTTAGAATGAAAATGCCTTATATAACATGCTTTTCAAGTGAGATATTTCTAACTAGTAGAACAATTTTTTTAAAAAATTTAACTTATTTTTCCATTATCTTCACTTTGTTTTACCTTTTTAAATTCACTTCGTTGTGTGTGTATTTGCATGCTATTTGTGTGTGTGTTAGTAAATAACTTTTCCATTACCCTGTTTTTTTAATATTATTTCATCTATCTGTTTATTTATTTGATTTTTACTGATGATGTGTAATCAACAGAAGCACTCATGGTCAGAAGCACTGGTTTTATCAACCTCCTTAGTTTATTAACTCAGTGTCAGGAATATTTCTCTCCTCCTGAAAAGCATACATGCGCTTCCAGATGCTCACAATACACTAAATATCTGTAGTCATTGCTCTGCCCCTAGTATGTCTGCATGCTTAGGCTTTTACCAATTGATTTGTTTGTTTCCAAGAGTCAGAAGCACTGTTTTACAACCTTTTATGATTTAGAACTTTCTATTATAATTAAGTAATAGTATTAATTACTACATAAACTAAAAAGCAAGAAAAAAAAAAAGAGTGCAAAAATATTTAACATTTTTGCCCATAAAAACTTTGAAATAGCCTGGTTATATTTATGTAACTCCCCTAAATGCTATTGGATTTAGGCATGAATAAAAATAATGTAAACTTTTTGCTGGTTGGTGGTAGGGGATGTTATTTTAGAACATATAAATCAACATACTAGCCACTAGCCACACATGATCTTCATATTAAGATCCAAAATTAATTATAATACAATAAAATTAAAAATTCAGTCCTTTGGTTGCTCTGTGTTCAATAACCACATACAGCTTGTGTTTACCAAGTTAAACAGCACAAATATGGAGCATTTTTGTCATATCCCAATTCTATTGAACAGTGCCAAAGAGAAATTCTACCCTTGGATGAATCTGTATTTATTTAATTCCTTGCTCCAATTAAAGAAATAAAAATTGAAATTGTAGATGAA
Source organism: Neotragus moschatus (assembly GCA_006410615.1). NCBI lineage: Eukaryota > Metazoa > Chordata > Mammalia > Artiodactyla > Bovidae > Neotragus > Neotragus moschatus. The sequence goes on along the minus strand of SJYA01000539.1, from coordinate 703,866 downwards.
CAATATCTTTGTGTTTTAGACAAGAGAATGATTCATAACTAATGCAGAGATGGGCAAAATGAAGTTATATCTTTTATGCTTAAAAACGCTAAATATATGTTTATGATTTCCCATTTAACCCATGTTTCAGTTAATTGACTATTAACTCTCCTTGCTAATATAAGATAAAGCAGTTTTACTCCTATGTATGGGATAATGAATAAGTATGACTGCTCTAAAGAGAGTTGTGACTATACCATTGCTCTGTCACCAAGGTCCTGTGTAACCTTGTGAAAGTTTTGCTTTATAAGGTTTTGATATAAGAACTAAATGAGTTGAAGGTAAAATGCTCCTGTCTGTGACTGGCACATGGGCAAAAATGAATAACTGTTATAATTACAAATAACAGCATCAAACAGTTGTGAGACAATGTAAAAAATGCCATTATGTATATTATTTCATTTAATTCTCAATTAGTTCCTTTCCTTTAACTTTTGATGGGAAAAAAGATCTCGTACTCTACTGGGTTTGATAACTGATGATTATTTCTCTGAGTTCAAAACTTATATCATTATAGCCTTCTTCTGTAATACTCTCTTTCATGAACCATTCCAAAAAGTGTGTGCCACTAAATCAGTTTCATTTGAAGGAAATCTTCTGGTTTATTTCTCATTTATAGAGTTTGTCAATAATATATAGAGGAGAGAAATGTCACAATTTGAGACACTGAATCCTGGTAGATCTATTTCACTTATGTATCTAGTCAGTAGAGAACTCAGTTGTGTCGGGAAACAGAATATCACAGCTATTTTCTTCCAGCTGATTATTCATCAATGAATTCTCATGAGCTGATTCCAAATTAGTAGCAAAGAGAGTTTGAATGCATGCTTTTTGTCTTCGCTTGAGATCATTTATTAAATCTAAAGTTTTTCATACCAAATCACCCAGGCCCTGGATTATTGAGAGGGATATCTACCATAAACTAAATAAATATCATAATACAAGACAAAGACAAGTTCTGAAAGTGACTAAAATATGAATGTTGATTCTGCATCTAAGATTGAAAACATATCTTTATATCTTGTACAAGCCATGTTAATGTCTTGTTCAAGTTCTCTCCCTTCCAGACAGCTACAAACTAGTGAGAAGAGATAAGCTGCTACAAATACTACTATAATACAGAGAAGATTTTAAGTACAGGAAGAGATGTACATGGGTATAGGGAGTTTAAAGAATATTGAGTTTGCATTGTATGAGGGATATGAGATTCAACTTCACAGCAGAAGTGGCTTTCAATATGGATAAAAACCAGAAATAATGTATGAGCTGGAATAGATAAGAAAAAAGCTATGTATCACTTAGGTAAGTTAAATTTTATTTTGTTGTCTTAACACCATTTCTGACATTTTCTCCATTTCTCCTGTAGATTCTGAGAAATTAAATGTCTCACACCACTTTGTCACCAAAGTTCTGGTTTTGCTGTTACTGTTTAGTTGCTAAGTTATATCTGATTTTTCTAGACATCATGGACTATAGCCTGCTAGGCTCTTCTGTCCATGGGATTTCCCAGGCAAGAGTACTGAAGTTGGCTGCCATTTCCTTCTCCAGGGGATCTTCCTGACCCAGAGATAGAACCCACATCTCCTGTAATAGTAAGTTGATTCTTTATCACTGAGCCACCAGAGAAGCCCAAGTTCTGGTTTAGATTCTATCAATAGGAATCCTTTACATGCAAGTAACAGGAAGAAAGTACTTTTATTTATTTTTTGCTTTGTATCCATAATAGTGGCTACAGTGGGCAAAACCAATTTGGACTCTTAAGGCCATAACAGCAGACAAATGTAGGTTCCTGTAGCTGCCAAATGTAGGCTCCTGGAAGGACAGCCCCAGAGGAATGCAGAATAGGCACTCCTACTACTGGCTTCCTACTCATCCTGATCTGAGTATTGCCACTCCACCTTTTTCTTCCTTCCAACAATTTTGTAAAAACCCCAATTCTCTTTCTGCTTGAAATAAACAGATTTCTCTTACAGTACTTAAAACCGTTAATGATAAAGAGAAAAAAAAATGCATGTAGGCAAGTTGGGACATATGTTGGAGAAAAAAAAAAAATCTAGCTTTCCCAGCAATTGGACTAAAAGTGCAGTTTTGAACTGTATTAAATAGAGATTGTGATGCTCAAATTGCAAATTGAACTTGCAATTCAGTAGTTTTCTGTCCTGCATCTCTAGCTGTTTGTTTTAGATAAGTGCTTTGGTCACTTAAGTCATTTATTTTCTCTAGGTTTGAAAAGGTAAGGACTCATCAAGTCCAAAGTTAACTTTAAACAAATCCACAGAAATACATTTCTATAAAATCAGTAGAGAAGATAAAACATAAACGTCTATGATTTATCTCAGTGAATTTATGCCATAAGCTATGGACATAATAGGCCTGACAAAGTGACATAAGAAATTTAAGTCCTAGAAATGGAGGTAGAACACTGTTGATTGTAAACAAACAAAAATAAATTCTAACAATATAAAATAAAATTCCTCAGTAATAGCCATCATGGTTTGTGGGTTGAGTAGGGAAGAGAGATGAAATAAAAGCATTCCAAATCTTGTCTTGAAAGGAGATAGCTATGGACACTCCTTAACACTTAATATTTGAAAAATGCAATAATAGGTAAGCATGCCATGCATTTAGGGATACATAGTCAGAGATTATACCCTTCAAATGAATAGAATGGGAAATCAGAGATCACTCAGCCCTTATCCAAAAATAGGAAGGAAAGTACAATAGTAATGATAAGATATGGGTTTCCCAGGTGACTCAGTGGTAAATAATCCACCTGCCAATGCAGGAGACACTGGAGACATGGATTCAGTCCCTGAGTTTGGGAGATCTCCTGGAGGATACTGCAGTATTCTTGCCTGGAGAATCCCATGGACACAGGAGTCTGGCAAGCTACAGTCCATGTGGTTGCAGAGCATCAGACACGGATGAGTGACTGAACACATACATACAAGATATGGCAAATAGAAAACACAAAGTAGGTACCAGTTGGGATAAAGGTACATATTAGTTCTCATTAATGTTCTCAATGGTTTAAAACTAAAACTCAAATAAAAACAGAACAAAGCAAAAATTCCAAAATCAAATTCAGGGCAAAATGCCCTAAATGCTATAAAGAGATATAGCCCATAACAATAATAAGTGAGTGAGTAAAAGTCAACTTTTTGTATAGTCCATGGAATTCTCCACACCAGTATATTGGAGTGGGTAGCTGTTCCCTTCTCCAGGGGATCTTCCCAACCCAAGGATCAAACCCAGGTCTCCCACATTGTAGGCAGATTCTTTACCAGCTGAGCAACTGGGAAAGCCCTGTAAATAGCAACATATCAAAGTAATGTAACAGACACAAATCTTCTTCTTGCACCTAAATTTTATTTTAAATTGTTTTAAGTTTCAAGAAGTGACAACTGCTATTGTGACAAATCTACAACTCTAGTTTTATTACTTTTTTCAGAAAGCAATAGGGTAAATAGAGTAAAAACTAAACATATCAAATATTTCACTGAAACAATTCAATTGTCTGTATTAATAAGTTTATATGTGTCTTCTCAAAACTAATAGGTATTTCACAATTTCCAAAATGCATCAATACAACATTGATAGACTAACCATATGTTGATTCCCTTCAGTAAACAACAATCTATTCACTTGACAGGTATTTACCAAGTGTGTTCTATGTGCCAAACACTTTTCTCTCCTTAGGGATCCTAAATGTAATGAGAGATGAAAAATGCCACAGAAAAAGATTGGAGAAATGTGATCTGATTTACATTTCAAAAAGATCAATATGTTGCAGTGGAGAGTATCATAAAGCACGATTTTAACTTATAAAAACTCCACAAAATTTTCTCAGAATTGTTTATATAAAATAGAAGGCTGCAAAATTTAACATCTACAACTTAGCTCGATGAGCTTTGTGCCTTGGGCAAGAGAGACAGTATTTCAAATGTTATTCTAAGAAAGAAAAATGAAACTATGAAAAAGTGTGTTGTTGATTTCCCATTAAGAATTAAATGAGAGGGTTAAATGATATTTCAAAGAAATATATTAAATGTAACTTAGAGAAACTGCTAAAAATTTCTATGGTGTTGTACATGTAAACCAAACATATTTTCAGGGGTATATTTTTTTCTATACACTATTTTCCTCTTCCCTGATGACTAGAATTTAACTCTTGAAAACTATGTTTCTCCATTGAACTACCCCATTGAATAGTCTGGCAAAATATTCTGTTTTCAATATTTAATGAGGTTACCTGTCTAACCAGTCTGTTGTGTAAGTCTGTCACAAGTTTGTGCTCAGTCACTAATTTGTAACCTGCCAGAGCTCTCTATCAGTGGGATTTTCCAGGCACGAATACTGGAGTAGGTTGTCATTTCTTCCTCCACGGGATCTTCCCAACCCAGGGATCAAACCCATGTCTCCTGCATCTCTGGTAATAGCTGGCAAATTCTTTACCACTGAGACATCTGGGAACCACAAGTTTACTACTATTTAAATTAACATAAGCACATATGGATATGTGTAAATGCATAGAAAATGTCACAGTGGATAAACACCAAACTAATAACAGCAGGTACATCTGGGGAGTCACCTAATTTGGTAGCATAAGGCAGGTTTAGAGAAGAGAGGAGAAAGAATTTAAACTTTGGGTTTATCTAGAATATTTCAATTTCTTTAAAAGGAGAATTTGTTTGTATATAAATGAGGCATTCACAGCTTGACAGGAAATAGAATCTTGAATTGTCAAAGTGTAGTTTCATGACTCTCATACAAATAGAGAATGTACTCATGTCAGATATTTTATTGAACTTGTTAATTAATGAGAAAACCAGTAGAGTAATAAATATAGTTTCAAAAGACTTTGAGGATTGAAGATTACATAGCCATCAGAAAGGATATGCTTTTAAATATGGATATAAAAATAAGGTTCTTAAATTGCATACAAAACTGATTAACAAGCCACGAGGCATTAGAACCATAACTTATGTTTTCTACTGATTAGAAATCTACAAATTAACACATAACTCTAGTTAAATAGCAATACGAAGCCCAGGGATATTCTCCTGGAAAATTAAACAATCCTAGGGTATACTTGCAAAACAATAAAACATTATGACATTAAAAGTACATGCCATGTACTTTTTGCTTATTTTCAACTGTCATATAACTTTACTTTATGACGTGAAGTAAAAGAGCAAACGATGACATCTCACTGTTAATAGTAGTAGAAATAGGTGTTTTAAATCCTACATTGGGGAAATGTGAGTAATTTCTGCAATAACTGGAATAGAACTATCTAAATATATAGTGAAGATGTAACAATACGAAAAATATTAATTACACAAAAAAGAATCAAAATTCTTTGCAGTTGGTATATAAGCCCTGATAACTAGAAAATATTCATTCAAATGCTAACAAAAAATGTAAGGTTTCAAGAAGACCAGAAGAGAGATTGCCTTTAGCTATATGTACTGATTATTCATATTAAGGATTGTTGTGTTATTAAAACTTATCCTATATATTATTTTAGTATATATATTTTCATGTTGGAAATGAATGTATAGGAAATTTCCATAGGATATTCTGGGCTGTATGTGTCTGTGTGCATGCTCTTTACACTTTTCTGCTCTAATCAGAACATCATAAATCTCTCCAGTTATAGATAAGGCTGCATAAACTCTAATTCCCAATTACAAACAAGATTTAGGTGACCANACAGCCTTGACGTACTTCTTTTCCTATTTGGAACCAGTCTATTGTTCCATGTCTAGTTCTAACTGTTGCTTCCTGATCTGCATATAGGTTTCTCAAGAGGCAGGTTAGGTGGTCTGGTATTCCCATCTCTTTCAGGATTTTCCACAGTTTATTGTGATCCACACAGTCATTATTAGCTGTTGGTAATGAAAATGGTGCAAGCATTTTGGAAACTAATTTGGCAGTTTGCTTAAAAGGTAAACATTTATTGACCCTGAAGTTGCACTCATGAACATTTATCCCAGAGAAATGAAGACCTATGTTCACACAAAAACCTGTATGCACATGTTTATAGCAGCTTTTTAAAGCAATAGCCAGAAATTGAAAACAGTTCAGACATCTTTCAACTGAGGAATCGTTAAACGAACTGTGGTACCTAAACACTGTGGAATACTACTCAACAATAAAAAACATGAGTACTGATATGTGTAACAGAGATTTATGCTGAGTAAAAACAGCCAATCTCATAAATCAGTCATGTGATTGATTCTATTTATATAACATTTTCAAGTGACAACATTCCAAAATTTGAGAAATGGATGTTCTCCAGGGCTTGGGGAGATGGACAGGGTGGGAGGGAGAAAGCTGTTACAGAAGAGCAACATGAGAGATTCATGGTGACTGAACTGGTCAGTATCTGGACTGGGATGGGGAAAACAGACTACACAGAAACATACACGAGGACGTGTAAAACTGAGGAAATGTAAATAATATTGATGACTTATACACCAATTCTTGGTTGCGATATTGCACCATAGTTTGAAATGTTACTCTTGGGGGAATCTGAGTAAAGTTTTCATAGAATTTGTATTCTATGTGTTATTTTTACAGCTGCATGTGAATTCACAGTTACCTCAATAAAAAAATTCAAATAAAAATGATAAAGTAAGGATAGTCTACTTTATACAATATTGTAAATTGAAATCATCAAATAATTATAATTATGTTTGTATTCTCCCTACAAGAATATTGGTGTTTAACAATAGAGGCCATATTCATATATTCATTTTTAAGGCTTGAGCTGGTATGAAAGTGAAAGATGGATTTTGAAAGATTGATATGCAAAATACTTGTGTTCTGGAAGAGTAGGAAGAGACGGTGTTTATGACAAAGAGGCAAAATGTATCAAGTGAATCACTGAGAAATATTGAGGGCATTGACTCTGAAATGTTGCTTACAAATTATATGAAAATCTTGTTAAATACACAGATACAGGATACAGCCCTACAAGTCCTGATTCAGTAGATCTGGAACGAGGCTCTGGCATCATCTTAGGTGATCTTGATGATATCAGTTAACATACAAATTTGAAAATCATTGATTTGTAGAGAATTCATTGCAGAACAATGCATTAAGTGTCCTTTAACATATAGAAATATATAGACATGATTACTATCATCAATGCCTGGGCTTCACAGGTAGTGCTAGTGGTAAAGAATCTGCCTGAAAAGGCAGGAGAAACTAGAGATGCAGGTTTTGATCTTTGGGTCTAGAAGATCCCCTGGAGTAGGAAATAGCAACCTAGTCCAGTATTCTTGCCTGGAAAAATCCCATGGACTATAGCCTGACAGGCTTCTCTGAGTCAGACATGATTAAATGAGCACACACCATTAAAGAGTTTAGTATCAACTGAAAATTAAATTGAAGAAGATTGAAAATTTAACATTTTATATCAGTAAATAAATAGAATATCATTTCTACTTTCTGCATGAGAACAAACTAAAAGATTGCATCTTCATATTAGAAACATTTTTGTTTTTGTGAATTTAAGATAGTTTTGATTTTCTCTGAATTCCCTGGTGGCTCAGAGGGTAAGGGTCTGCCTGCAACGTGGGAGACCCGGGTTCAGTCCCTGGACCAGGAAGATCTCCTGGAGAAGGAAATGGCAAGCCACTCCAGTGTTCTTGCCTGGAAAATCCCATGGAAGGAGGAGCCTGGTAGGCCACTTTCCATGGGGTCGCAGAGTCGGACGTGACTGAACGACTTCACTTTTCTTTTGTCTGTCCAGGAGAGCATTCAGTTTTATTGAGTGCTGTCATAAAATATGATTGATAAATAATCAGGTACTGATTTTATAAAATAAATAAAAAATATAGTGGTTGAAAGGGTTATTTCTTATGATTATTTTCTAGATCAGATTGTTCAGTAGCAGTAGACTTGTTATATATTTATATATATATATAAAGAACAAAAAAATCACTTGCAACTGATAAATATAAGAATATATTGTATTTTGAGGTTATTTTATTCAATATTATAATGATAGTTGCTGGTAATAGAAAATCTAATAGACATACTTATATTTAAAAATAAATATAAGTGCATAAAAACACAAAAAAGATTCTGAAAAATAGAAAAAATCTATTCTATTGTTTATTGTGTGCTGTTCTTATTATATATAATATATATATGTGTGTTTGTGTATGTATGTGTGTGTATGTATGTGTGTATGTGTGTGTTTGTGTGTGCTATGCTGTGCCTGAGCACAGCATGACTAAGCATGACACACAAACATATATACATATATATATATATATATATATAATGAGCACAGAACACTAATAAACAAGGGAAATAGATTTTTTTCTATTTTTCAGAATCTTTTTTTGTGCTTTTATGCACTTATATTTATTTTTGAATATAGATATGTCTATTAGACTATTACCAGCAACTATCATTATAATATTGAATAAAAAATCTCAAAATGCAATATTCTAATGTTTATGGGTTACAAGTGACTTAGGATGGTCTCAACCTGGGAATGTCTACTTCAGGATGGTGACAGGTGGATAAACTAGGATAAATCTTCACATCTCTCATTTTAGGATTTATTCTGGAAGCACGGGTATGTTCCACTCATGAAACATAAGAAAGATAACACATTAAGAAGTATGAAAGGATAAACCATCCACACAAATGCATTATAAGTATTTGTTCCCTTCAGTTCTGCTAACATCCTAGTGTCCAGTGTAAGTAACACATTCAAGCCCAAAGTCAGGGAGTTGGGACATTTACTTCAAGGCGATGGCACCCCACTCCAGTACTCTTGCCGGGAAAATCCCATGGATAGAGGCTGCAGTCCATTGAGGTCGTGAAGAGTTGGACACGACTGAATGACTTCACTTTCACTTTTCACTTTCATTCACTGGAGAAGGAAATGGCAACCCACTCCAGTGTTCCTGCTTGGAGAATCCCAGGGACAGGCGAGGCTGATGGGCTGCCATCTATGGAGTCGCACAGAGTCGGACACGACTGAAGCAACTTAGCAGCAGCAGCAGGAATCATTAACTCCAATGATCAACTTTTTGGTTAGTAAAATTACTCTTTAAAGTTATTGTATTTGGGAATTATAAGATATAGCATATTTATTTCAATTATTTATTAACATTATGTATAATTGTTATAATTAGTTATTTAAAATATTAATTTTAACTAAAATCAACTTTGAGTTTCTTACTACAGTGCATCTTTTACCTTTGTAATACATGTCTTCTATAATAACATATGTATCAGTTAATTTTTGCAATGTAGCAAATCATCCCCAAATTAGTGGCTTAAAAAACAGTTTTTTATTTGTTTACTATTTTGCAAGTCAACAGTTTGGACTGTGATTCGTTAGAATATTTTTCCCCTTAGGGTCACAGGGATGGCTGAGAAGTTTGGGAAAGCTGGGTCATTTTCTGTACATGGTCTTGTTACAGAGTTCTAAGTTTGCACTGCTTGCATCATGAGAGACCAGTAAATCGAAACAAGGTGCTGGAGCAGGAAATAGTAACTTTATTCAGGAAGTCAGCAGATCAATGGCATACTAGTGTCCTGAAGACTCATCTTACTTGGGTTAGAATTAGGGACTTTTTATGTTAAAAAAGGAGGCATGTGGCTGGCTGTTGGCAAACTTCTTGGTGCCAGCCAGATCCCAGAGGGGAAATGAAAATCCATTGTTCTTGCACCTATTCAGATAGGTCTGGTCACAATGTTCTATAAACCTTCTATAAGACAAATATTTTCCCTTATGCAGCTTTATCTATATAAATGAAAAATCAAATAGGGGGCAAAGACTTGAGAAAGAGCTACTATGTATATTTCAGAATTCAGGCACCATTCCTTCACAAAGGTGCAGAGGCAGCATGACTAGATATAGGCAATAGAGCACAAAGGTTAAAACTAAAGAAACAGATGCAATATGGAGACAGGATCGTTCTCTGTTATAGTCTCTCATTCTCAGGAGTCAAAGCTAGACTTGTGATCCAGGCAACCAGTTACCAAAAGGACAAGCGCAGAAAACTTCAAGTCACCCTGTGACCTCAGATCAGAATTCACACAGCGATACTTCCACTACATTTTTATTGGTCAAAGCAAGTTATAAGGCCATTTTAGATTCAAGAAGTGAATAATAAACAATGATGCTTTCTTGTATTAATATTAATTAATTAAAACAATTAATAGTGATATATAACTAGCTGATTTTGATAAACTAAGTCTATCAAATGTCCTTATGTTTTATACTTTTCAAGCGTCTTGAAATGACATAATATTTTTGATATGCTACACTACTCAAATTTTCAAAAGTAAAAATTTTTTGAAACTTTACACTTCAGTCAGATCTTTGATCAGAGGTATCTACATCTTTTTAATTATGTCGCATTAACTAACAAATTTTTTTGACTTTTATCACAAAAAATATGTCTATTTAACAGTTATATACTATAAGGTATATGTAAAATGGCAGGAAAGAGTTCTTCCTTTCAAATTAAAAAACATTTATAAAAATTTAAAAAATTTCCTACCTCCTCAATTGATTCTTCTTCATCCCTGTGGAGACCACTATGTTAGATTATCAGTAGCTTTTGTAATAAGTTAATTCACATCTTGAGTGGAGACATTTTTCTGAATAAGCTAATTATAGTTAATAGTAAATCTAAAAATAGCTGCCACTTACTACAATTTTTTTCTAATTTATATAGTAATAATAGTGACTGGCTGATGGGATGTGCTTGCTGTCCTTAGTCTCTCAATTGTGTCTGATTGTTTGTGACCCCATGGAGGTAGACCACCAGGCTCATCTGTCCATGGGGATTCTCTAGGCAAGAATACTGGAGTGGGTTGTCCTCCAGGGCATCTTCCCAACCCAAGAATCAAACCCAAGTCTCCTGCATTGCAGGTGGATTCTTTACTGTCTGAGCCACCAGAGAAGCCTGATTGACTGATGGGCTATGTGATAATTACAAGATCCAGGCTCCTTTTGTCTTATTATTCAGTCTTCTTCCAGGTCTTCTGAACTGCTCTGAGTACTCTCAGTGGATGTATTAGGGAAGAAAAAAAGACATTCATAATAGAGAAGGTTCAGGCCTGGAAGTAGCACATTTGACTAGTTTCCATAATGCACTGGCAAGAATTAATTTACACGGCTGCATCTAAATGCAAGGGAGGCTCAGCAATGTCGTCCAGCTATATACTAGGAGGAAAAGGACTTTGGCGAAACATATTACACTTTTCCATAGTGGAAAATAAATGAAAAATTGTCCTCTTTTACTAGTAATCAGTGATGTGCAAAACTATTACAATGTCCTTGATTTTTGTCTGACTGTTCAACTCAATGAGTAGAACTTTGTAGAGACAGGCAGGATATAAGTCTAGCCACAAAGCATTTCCCTCCGTGTATGTTTCCCGGGACTTGTTAAAACAGACCCCAGCTGCTATTCTTTAGACTATAAAGTAAGTTTCTCATTAATTCTTCCCCTTTAGCAGCTGACAGGCAATTTGACTGCTTGGAAAACACACTGAGTTTTTATGACCCACACATAAGTAATCATAACCAGCCATACGTAAAACCACAGAACATAAATTGATGAAACTAATACAATTTTAACCAAAAATATTAAAGGTTATGTTTTAGAACTACAAAAGTTTTTTTTTAACATTTCAGAGTTGTCCTACAGAAGTGTAGTGAATTTTGCTTTCATATTTAAAAAAATGCAGTTTACTAAGATAATTATTTTCTCTTTAATTTTCATCTTCTTTTTGCAAATGTTTTAGATCACTTCATATTATATATTGGGAATCTGTGTTAGTAATAAAATATGTAATTCACATCTAAACATTTTGGGAGCATGATATACTCTGCATATAAGTTGAATAAGCAGGGTGACAATATACAACCTTGAACTACTCTTTTCCCAATTTTGAACCAGTCGGTTGTTCCATGTCTGGTTCTAACTGTTGCTTCTTGACCTGCATACAGATTTCTCAGGAGGCAGGTAAGGTGGTCTGGTATTTCCGTCTCTTTAAGAATTTTCCACAGTTTGTTGTGATCCACATAGTCAAAGGCTTTAACATAGTCAATGAAGCAGAAATAGCTTTTTTTTTTTTTTTTAATTCCCCTTTTTCTATGATACAGCAGAAGTTGGAGTTTGATCTCTGGTTCTTCTGTCTTTTAAATCCAGTTTGTACATCTGGAAGTTCTTGGTTCACGTACTGCGGAAGCCTAGTTTGAAGGATTTTGAGCATAAACTTGCTAGCATGTAAAATGAGTGCAATTATATGTAATTTGATTATTTTTTGATATTGCCTTCTTTGAGATTGGAATGAAAACTGATCTTTCCCATTCTTATGGCGACTGCTGAACTTTCCAAGTTTTCTGGCCTAGTGACTAAAGTTAGTAAAACTTTGTTTAGTTACATGTCAAAGAAGAGATTAGGAAATTTAATGAGATGTCTGACGTTATCATAGATACAAAACCATGAAATTCACAATATTCTTCAGAGCAAATTGTTACTGCATATCTACATGTTCAACGTAATAGAAAATGAAAGAAAAACATAAAATCCAAATTTTAAAGGCTTATATTGCTAATCCAATTCCAATTCTTGCACAGTATTTAGAATGAATGTCATATCTAGCAGAAAGTAGTCTTAAAAACAAATACATCATTGAGAAAGAATAAACTACTCAGATATCCATTTCTTATCCCATCTCTAGAGATTTGTGACCCTTCCAACTAATCAGCTTTATTCATTCTCTACTCAAATATCACATAGTCATAGCGACTTTGCATGCCTATCCCATCAAAATTCTTCACTCACTCTCTATTCCTTCATTGTGGTTTATTAAAATATCAATATAATTTAGCTGTTAATATATTTTATATTTATTTGTTTAATATTTGTCTCCCACACTAAAGGAAGGCAAAGATTTTCTGGCTGGCTTACTTCAATATGTTTAACCTCTAAAAATATTTCTAAAACATAAGTAATGTTCAATAAATGTTTACTGAGAGATTAGTGACCAAATTAGTATTTATTCATTGTGTACTATGCTTATTTATGTCAATACAGTTGTAATAGTAACAGAGTTTCATAACCAATCCCTACCTGAACCATGGATATCATAATCTAGTTGGGAAGGTGAAAGGATGAATAAATAAAAGATAATTCAATTTTTAAAAGATGTGCTATCCAGAGCCAGTATGGAAAATAGTATGACAATTCCTAAAACATTAAAAAATATAATTAACATATGTTCCAACAACTACTTCTGGGTATATACTCAACAGAAATGAAAGCAGAAACTAAAAGGGCTATTTGCAGACACATGTTCATAGCAGCAAAAGCCAAAGCATGATGCTACATAAGTGTCCACTGACAGATGAATGGATAAACAAAATAAAACATATGTAAAAAATTGAATACTTTTCAGTCTTAAAAATGGAAGGAGATTTTGACACATGCTGCAGTATGGATGAAACCTGAGAACATTACTCTAAATGAAATAAGCCCAACACAAAAAGACAAATACTGTATAATTCCACTTATGTGGAATATTTAAAACAGTTAAACTCATAGGATTGAAAAGTAAAAAGGTGGTTGCCAGGGGATGAGAGGAGAGAAAAATGGGAAATTGTTGTTTATTTCAATATTATCACCTTACAAATAAGCATTCCTACAGATTATACATTTTGATACTCTACTTTTTAAAAATGGATTTTATATTGTTTTTCATTTGAAATCTGTACAGAGAAAGCTAGAGACTTATCTAGAGCACAAATAAGTGTAAGTGAAATATATACTGTCATGTGAATATATAATGGCATTGCTTATGGAAGGAGGCCAAGCCATTTTCTCAGTGATTGAGGCCCAGTCTATCCTATTATACCATAGATGTTTCTGACCTCAGATCTACCCCGATAATGAGGCCTTTGACTATGAATTAGGAGATGGAGGATTCAGTTTCAATTCAGAACTCTCCAAGGGTTTCTCTTGGCTTCCCTGGTTGCTCAGACGGTACACAGTCTCCCTACAAATGTATGAGACTCAGCTTCAATCCCTGGTTTGGAAAGATCCCCTGGAGAAGGGAATGGCTACCCACTCCAGAATTCTTGCCTGGAGAATTCCACGGACAGAGGAGCCTGATGGGCTAGTCCATGGGGTCACAGAGTCAGACACTACTGAGTAACAAACACTTCTACTTTCAAGGGTTTCTCTGTTTTTATCTCGATTCTTTAGAAAATTCATATGGGAACACTCTGAAGGACAAACCGATGACAATGTGAATGTTCTCTGGGAGAAGAACTTGGATTCTTTGGTTTCTGTTATCACAATCATATACTGCAAAATTGTTATGATCTTGAAAACTGCTAGGTTGATACCAGGCATATATGGCAAGTGGAAATCTCGTCCTTCCTTTCAAACCTTCAATAAAATAATGTTTTCTTAATGAGGCCTTATGTTTTCTGTTGACTACAGAAGTTATAATAAGTGAATCAAGTAAATTGTGACAAAAGGAGAGAAAAATAAATCAGCCTAGGGACCATAAACTTCAAAATCAAGGCCAGTTCTCACTTACTAAGTTTGAGGAGTATTCAGTTTTTGTTCTTTCTCATGTTTTTTGTTTTATCCATCTTACTCATGAATAAATAATACATTAGCAAATACTTTAACAAAAACAACAGAAAAAACTTAGAGAAAACAGGAGAATAGGAAGGAAAAATAGCTAAAGATAGCTCTTGAGATGGAATGACTCACTCAGCCACCTCACCCTAAGCTCAAATTCAGCCCCTGAAATGACATCAAAGTTCCAAAATAATAATCTTATCCCATAGTCCATATATGGGACATAGCAAAACAAACCTACAAAGCAAAGATAATGAGCTCCACTACTGAGATGTCTTACTGGGAGTATCATATATTATCCAAAATTTATGATTTACCTACTGATTACAGTATGCAGAGAGACTGCAATGTAGGTATACAGAATATACATACAGATCAGTTTGAACATACCCAATAGTAAGGACAGTTTACACAGTAACTCATTATATAGGCACATAAGTGCACTCACACACATACACAATAATGAAACAGATAGTTCATGTTTGCTTTATGCTAAATACAGGTATGCACTCTGATCTTTGCTCTTCTTGTTAATATTTTTAATGTAGATAGTATTTACTTGATGATTTCACAGTCCATTAATGGATCACCACAGTAGTTTGAAAAAAATAATGTATTCACATTTACATGAACAAAATATGTTTTCCCCTACTAAATCACTTTTAAATAGCTTTTAATCTATTATGAAATTATGAGGAATTATGGACGAAGGAGCCTGGTAGGCTTCCATCCATGGGATCGCTGAGAGTCGGACACGACTGAGCGAGTTTACTTTCACTTTTCACTCTTCTGCATAAGAGAAGGAAATGGCAACCCACTCCAGTGTTCTTGCCTGGAGAATCCCAGGGACAGGGGAGCCTGGTGTGCTGCCGCCTATGGGTTTGCGCAGAGTCGAACACGACTGAAGCGAAGCAGCAGCAGCAGCAGCATCCTCTATGTAAACTTCTCTATATCCACAATCAGAATCCTTGGCTCACTAAAATTCATGGGCAATACAGTGGAACTTTCTTTTCCACTCATCACTTGAAGATCTAGCATTTAATGAAGTAACAGGTGAATTGTCTTCTACATTAGATTGCAAGTTCTTTAGAACTTAAAATACATTGTGTAACTCAATTTTGTATTCCTTATACTATAAGTACTAACATGGTGATTTCCACGTAAGCCCTTAATAAATGTTTAATGAATTAAATTTAGAGGGCAAGAAAAGAGCAAACGGAATAATGGATAGTCATTTAGATATATCAGAAAGTTATGACTGATAAGAGATAAATGTAAAACATTAGAATTAGGATTTCAATTCTGTCATTTCCATTGTTTCTCTTTCAACCACCTGTAAACGTTTGGTCTTTTAATATTTTTTAAGATTTATATGTAAACACACTCTTAAGTCTCTTCACTATTATAATTCAAGACTTTCAAACATACTGCCTCATTAGTCTTATTTGTACATGATTCAACTGTACACTCACAAAATTTAATTCCTTTATTTTCAACAGCATCTGATTTTCCTCTCACTGCTACTCTTTGTGCATGATACTTTTATCTGTTTTTTTCCATCTGCCTCTAATGGATATCTGACATCTATCTCTCTGGTTTCAATAAAAAGTGATTTTGCAAGTATTATCTAATTATACTGAGCCCCAAAATGGAATAGAGAAATTCATNCAACCAGTCCACCCTAAAGGAGATCAGTCCTGGGTGTTCCCAGGACTGTTCCCAATGATCTGTTCATTGTTCACTGGCAGGAATAATGTTGAAGCTGAAACTCCAATACTTTGGCCACTTGATGCAAAGAGCTGACTCATTTGAAAAGACCTTGATGCTGGGAAAGATTTCAAAGGAGGAGGACAAGGGGATGACAGAGGATGAGATAGTTGGATGGCATCACCGACTCAACAGACATGAGTTTGGGTAAACTTCAGGAGTTGATGATGGACAGGGAGGTCTGGCATGCTGCAGTTCATGGGGTCGCAAAGAGTCAGACACAACTGAGCAACAGAACTAACAAAACTATATAATCTCCTGATTTCTCCACTTGCAATCTATCTGTTCTAGAACCTTATCTTACTTAACACTGCCACAGTAAATCACCCAAACTGCACTGCTCTAATCTAGCAACCTAGCTTTAAATAAAATTCTTTAGTTGAGATGTATAAATATTAATCAGCATTTGCCATAAAAAAAAAAAAAACAACTGTCCAATAATGGCAAAGTATAGTCAACTGTAGCCTTATCTACTTGAAATAATTGTGACAAACACTAGGGGGAGGAGAAAGAGAGAGGAAGAGAAATGGAGAACAAAAAATGAATGGGTATAAGAGCTCCAGTCAAGGCTATGGTTTTTCCAGTGGTCATGTATGGATGTGAGAGTTGGACTGTGAAGAAAGCTGAGCGCCAAAGAATTGATGCTTTTGAACTGTGGTGTTGGAGAAGATTCTTGAGAGTCCCTTGGACTGCAAGGAGATCCAACCAGTCCATCCTAAAGGAGATCAGTCCTGGGTGTTCATTGGAAGGACTGATGCTGAAGCTGAAACTCCAATACTCTGGCCACCTCATGTGAAGAGCTGACTCATTAGAGGGGACTCTGATGCTGGGAGGGATTGGGGGCAGGAGGAGAAGGGGACAACAGAGGAAGAGATGGTTGGATGGCATCACTTACTCGATGGATATGAGTCTGAGTGAACTCCAGGAGTTGGTGATGGACAGGGAGGCCTGGCGTGCTGCAATTCATGGGGTCACAGAGAGTCGAACACAACTAAGTGACTGAACTGAACTGAACTGAAGAGAAGCAAAAACCAGCTGATGGTACTTTTCACCTTTAGTCACTTCTGAGCAAGATGGAAAGGTAATTAAATTAACAGACTATCAACATTATGGAATATTAACAGAATATAACATTAAAACTAGTTTAGAACATGTAGAATCATAGAAAAGCAAAGGCAACTGCCAATGAGAACCATTCTAAGAAATCTTGTCGATTTTTTGTCTTTTTCAGAATACTGTTGATTATTTAAAAAAGAATCAAAATTTATTCATCTAAATAATGCCTCTGCTAAAAATATTAGCAATTTTTCCTTCAGGATTTTACAGGTAAAAACTGCAGGAAATTGTATTACTTTACGTCACAATTAGTCCCATATTTTCACCATATTGACATATTTCAGGAGTGCGCTAGCACCAGGAACTTAGAGGTTAAGGTAACAAAGGCCTGATCAAGTATAGGTCAGGTACTATATATCTAGGGCGGGCGGCAGCACTGTTCAATTCTCCACCCTACTTGCCCTTTTGAATGAATAGTCATCTACACTCGACTTTATCAACACTCTCCAACACCCTGTAATTCTTTTATGCTCCTGTCACTGGCCTGTCAATCCTTCTCAATCACAAGTTATCTAACTCTTAAACCTCAGTGCCTTTTTAGAGGCCCTTCTTCATGTTTTATATTCTATCAATCAGTTACCAAATTCTACCACTTACCTCTGATCAATCACTTCTCAACTCACATTTCTTCTAGGCCTCCACCTAAACTGAGGCTTTCATTTAACATCTGGATTATTTAATGAGAATGCCTATTGACAGGCAACTGTTGACATCTGGCCCCCATCCCATCAGCTCACCTTGAGCTGGCACAGAGTATTTTGCTAGCTTCCCAACTTCAATACTTCTCTGCTTTTAAGTTCTCCACCTAGACAGGAGCTTGCCCAGCCCTAGCTAAGGCAACAGAAGGACAATCTCAATCAGTGAGGCCTGGGAATAGGTAGAAAAACTCCCCAGCTACCTTTCATTTGCTGGGGCAATTCTGAGGCAGTTCTACAAAAATTGCCACAGGATTAAACCCCCAGTTGCCCATCACTGGCTTTTTCCCATTTCCTGACTCTTTAACCTTGTGCTTCCTGGCATCTCACCTGCATTCACGTTATATCCAGGTCTGCTTTCAAGATAGCACTCCAGAGGAACTGTAAGAGTCACAGAAGTGACACTATCAAGATCTTGCTTAGCCTAAAGCTGCCCAGGTGTTCTCTTGGTCTCAATCCTCTCCCAAATCACAGCTCATTCTGCATTCATGTGGGTCACATACTGTGCGTGTGTTAAGTCACTTCAGTCAAGTCCGACTCTTTGTGACCCTATGGACTGTAGCCCACCAGGTTCCTCAGTCCACAGGATTTCCCAGGCAAGAATACTGGAGTTGGCTGCCGTGCCTTCCTCCAGGGATCGAACCTTCATCTCTCACGTCTCCTGCATTGGCAGGGTTTCTTTTTCACCCCTAGCACCACCTGGGAAGCCTGAAACACACACCTCTTCTAACAAAACATCTTCAATGAAGGCTTTCGAAATTTGTCTTTTTCATCTCTTACTACTAGCTTATATAAACCATAACTTATTATCAGCCAAATTGCTCTACTGATCCTTTCTCAAATATAAGTTGTACCTTCCCAGGGACACGATAATCTGTTCATTAGAAATGTCCTCCTGTTGAAAATCCTGCAAAGCTCACACATGTCAAATATCACCTCTATCAAGATTCAATCACAAGTAATGTCTTCTTCACCTGAATTCCTGATTATAATACCATAGCATGATTATATGATTATAATACCATAAATACCCGATTATAATACCATAATACCATATACAACCTTACCGTAATTGTATAAAAAATTACCCAAGCCTGACTACAAACCTGACTCTAAGGGCTGAAACCATGTTTCACTCTTTTTATTTTCCAGAGGGCTTTCTGTGACAGACCCACAGAAACTGACCTACTTGGCATTCTAAAGTAACTTTTAGAAAAGAACAGTTATTTTGACATATGCATTGTCTCTTAAGTGTTAGTTCTCCTGATACACACATGCTTACACACACACAATATTGTAAAAAAATGCATGCTTTTTATAGACAAACCAACTATATTCATCTCATTCTCTTTGCAAATACTTATCAAAATGCTCCTGAAATTGCATGCAGACTTGAAAAGTTTAAAAACTGTATGAGGGACTTCATTGTGGTCCAGTGGTTAAGACTCCGAGTTCCTAATGCAGGGAGCCTGAGTCTGATCTCTGGCCAGGCAACAAGATGCCACATGTCACAATTAAGACCCAGAGCAGCCAAATTTAAAAAAAAAAAAA
>SJYA01000539.1:650914-681635 GCA_006410615.1 Neotragus moschatus | reverse complement strand
TCATTGGAAAAGACTCGGATGCTGGGAGGGATTGGGGGCAGGAGGAGAAAGGAGCAACAGAGGATGAGATGGCTGGATGGCATCACTGAGGCGATGGACATGAGTTTGAGTGAACTCCGGGAGTTGGTGATGGACAGGGAGGCCTGGCATGCTGCCATTCATGCGGTCGCAAAGAGTCAGATATGACTGAGTGACTGAACTAAACTGAACTGAACTGAAACCATATCAACAATCCTGCATAAAATTGCAAGTGGTGACTGTTAAGCAAACAAAGGCAGTGGTTGACCACATACACAAGCAGCCTATTAGTAAAACCTCACAAAGACAAAGCAGCAGCAGATAGTCAAGGCCCTTCTTGCCTTGAAATTCTAGGCAGAGTATTCAGAGATCAAGCAGAGGCAAACACTAGATTTTGAAATTTATATTTATTAAAAAAAATAAATAAAGATTAGACTCTGACACTTGAGTTCTGGGAATTTATTAGAGGCTTTGATTAGGAAAGTAGTTGCAGAATGAGGGACAAGAATACAATAGCAATATAATGGCTTGCAGTCTTGGCTGTATTGTCTCATCCTTTTAATTCAGCACACATGAGATTGGAAACACTAACATGTCTCTGGTTCAGGGGGATATGCACACACTTTGTGATTGCAACTACAAAACTTGTTGAATGAATGGTATTGTTCAGTTCTTATCATTACTGGGTGAGTACTAGAGCCCTTCCTGATATAACTAAGGGAGCTGGAGTCCAGGTATTTAATCAGAACAGGATTGAGTGTTTTAATTATGAGAGGGCAGCTACTTTCCATGAAATCAACCCTTTTCATGTTGTGAACAAGTTAACCTTTACTGTTCTCTTCTGCTTCCAATTCTGCATTCCTTTTACCCTCACCCCAAATCTCGTTATTGGTGCAGCAACAGATTGAAGTTTTCATTAATGAATGTAGCATAATTATTCAAGTAATATTACTTAAGTGTATTATTTCCAAATCTTCACTTCCATCCTGCTATAGAACTATGCATTTACCTCTTTCGCCATGTAACTTTTAAAGTCCCACTAGTCAAAGTATAATTTCTTGCTCTTTAGATACTGGACTTGGACATATTATTTGTTTTGACCTGTAACTTGACAGATATGCTGTGAGTATGAGTCCTCAGTATGATTTACTGTCTGTGTTCTAAAAAAGGGCATCTTCCAGATAAGGATCATGTTATCCCTAAAGCCTAGTTTCAGAAAAGTAATGGAGAAGACCTGAACCAGCCACCAAATGAGATCCAGACTTGTTCAGCTGAATTTTGCCCAAATAAACCTAACTTTAGCTGATTTCACTCAGCTCAGTTCAGTCACTCAGTTGTGTTTGACTGTTTGTGACCCCAAGGACTGCAGTACGCCAGGCTCNATCTTCCAGATAAGGATCATGTTATCCCTAAAGCCTAGTTTCAGAAAAGTAATGGAGAAGACCTGAACCAGCCACCAAATGAGATCCAGACTTGTTCAGCTGAATTTTGCCCAAATAAACCTAACTTTAGCTGATTTCACTCAGCTCAGTTCAGTCACTCAGTTGTGTTTGACTGTTTGTGACCCCAAGGACTGCAGTACGCCAGGCTCCCCTGTCCATCACCAACTCCTGGAGTTTACTCAAATTCATGTCCATTGAGTCAGTGATGCCATCCAACCATCTCATCCTCTGTCATCCCCTTCTTCTCCCACCTTCAATAATTCTCAGTATCAGGGTCTTTTCAAATGAGTCAGTTCTTTGCCTCAGTTGGCCAAAATTTTGAAGTTTCAGCTTCAGCATCAGTCCCTCCAATGAATATTCAGGACTGATTTCTTTTAGGATGGACTGATTGGATGTCCTTGCAGTCCAAGAGACTCTCCAGAGTATTCTCCAACACCACAGTTCAAAAGCATCAATTCTTTGGCACTCACCTTTCCTTATAGTCCAACTCTCATGTGCATACACGACCACTGGGAAAACCAAAGCTTTGACTAGATGCAACTTTGTTGTCAAAGTAATGTTTCTGCTAATTTGCATGCCAGGAAACCTGTATACATGGCAATGTTTGTTTTGTTAGCTACTGAAATTCTGTGGTTTTATTGTAGTTGATGTTGTTTTACTGTTATGTAGCAAAGCCCAAGATAGTTTTTCTTGATTGCCAAGCTACAGTAGTCTGTAACTATCTTTATTCTTGTTCTTCCTTTGGGAGTGGCAATATGAGGATCTATCCTTTGAGAAGTCCTTAGATATCTGGCTGAGATTTTCCTACTGCCATTGAATAGTAGCAATATTATTTTCTCTTGAAAATAAAGACCCTGATGCTAGGAAAGATTGAAGGCAGGAGGAGAAGGGGATGACAAAAGATGAGATGGTTGGATGGCATCACTGACTAAATGGACATGATTTGAGGAAGCTCCAGTAGTTATCGATGGACAAAGGGGCCTCTGTGCTGCAGCACATGGGGTCTCAAAAAGTCGACACAACCAACTGACTGAACTGACTGAATGAGGTTTAATCACCTCAACAGTAATCATTTTTCTTTGCCTCATTAAGTGGCATGAGTATCCCAGAAGGTGACAGTTTCAATTTACTTAATTTCAGTAGAAGTATTGCTGTATCTTCTAGTGGAGTCATTTGTCTCTTGGTCACTGTGATCTTTGTGGCAGAAAAACTTAAGGCCAACAAATATTAACACACTCCCTATATTTCTCAATGGAGAAGGAAATGGCAATCCACTCCAGTATTCTTGCCTGGAGAATCCCTTGGACAGAGGATCCTGGTAGGCTATAGACCATGGCGTTGCAAGAGTCAGACATAACTGAGTGACTAGAGAGAGAGAGAGAGATATATTTCTCAAAGTTGACTTAAGGCCATGTGGTTGAGTTCTGGCCAATGGAAATGTAAATGGAGTTGTACCATAGCTAGTCTGTGGCACGTTAGAGTTGGCATACTTTCTTCATCACTCTTTTCACTCACCAGCCAGATTTTGGAAACAGTGCATTGAGAATGAAGAACTACAGAATAGTTGGAATTAGTCTTCCTGAATCACAGGATAGAAGAGCATATGTGTGTGCTCCACTGCTCAGATTTGACTGATTCTTTGCAGTCGTGTGGACTGTAGCCCTGCAGGCTCCTCTTCTCTCTCTATGGGATTTTCCAGGCAAGAATACTGGAGTAGTTTGCCATTTCCATCTCCAAGGATAGAAGAGTGACTCTACCAAACTTTAAATGAATGAGAAGTAAACCTTTGTAGAATTAAGCCAATGACATATTGGAGATCACTTACTGAATAGCTAAAATTAATTATCATCATTATGACAAACTCAAATCCAGTGAAGTCCAAAATTTTGGGGACACTATATACAACATTATGAGTTATGGTCTATAGCTAAACTGACGTTCATTCTTTGACTATCAAATACAGTGTAGCTATAAGAGAAAGATCACCATATGGTGGTTACTCATTCAAACATGTTTATAATGGCATATGGTTTATAATGATTCAGTGTTTTTCTCCCAATTAGGAGAGTAACTGAGTCTTCAGCAAGCTTATTTCAATATTCTCTAGGGCCAGTTATATTTGGGTAATGGAGTAGACATTAAGAACCATACATTGTATGGGGTGAGATAATTGCTTAACTTCTTTTGCTGTAAAATTAGTTCCTAGAGTAGAAGCAGAATTTTTCATGTAAGATGTATGATGAAGTAAGTCTATCGCTGTTAGTGCTTAGGGAAGTTTTGCATGAAGAAAAGGCAAATATACATTCAGAGTAATTCTCTTTTTTTAGTGAGGAATAAAAATTCCCTCTATGATAGAAAGGGTCAAGTTAAATTAACCTACCTAAATTAACCTTTGTTGGTAGAGTTCTAGTATTTATTAAGAAGGTAGCAGCTAATCCATTGCGAGTGGTGATTAGCCACTTTGACGAGTTATTACTCATCAAACTTTAGAAGAGATTCAGTTTAGTTCAGTTCAGTTGCTCAGTCATGTCTGATTCTTTGCGACCCCATGAACCACAGCATGCCAGGCCCTCCCTGTCCATCAACAACTCCCTGAGTTTACCCAAACTCATGTACATTGAGTTGGTGATGCCATCCAACCATCTCATCCTCTGTTGTTCCCTTCTTCTCCTGCCCTTAATCTTTCCCAGCATCTGGGTCTTTTCAGATGAGTCAGCGCTTCACATCAGGTGGCCAGAGTACTGGAGTTTCAGCTTCAACATCAGTCCTTCCAATGAACACCCAGGACTGATCTCTTTTAGGATGGACTGGTTGGATCTCCTTGCAGTCTAAGGGACTCTCAAGAGTCTTTTCCAACACCTCAGTTCAAAAGCATCAATTCTTCGGTGCTCAGCTCTCTTTATAGTCCAACTCTCGCATCCATACACAACAACTAGGAAAACCATACCCTTGACTAGATGGACCTTTGTTGACAAAATAATGTCTCTGCTTTTTAATATGCTGTCTGGGTTGGTCATATTAATAGTTAAAAAAATAATCATAAAAGTTTATTCTTCCCTGATTATATGGCATTTAATTTGAGTATTCAAGATACTTGATTTTATGTCCTGGGTATACATCTTATTAACGCAGTGTAGCAGAAATAGGCTGGCTATTTCTAAACAAATTTGTTTTTTTGCTGGGCACATAGCTAGATTACTGTGGCAGATTGTATTTTATAAGGATGTTGGCAATAATTTCTCCCACCTTCCATGCTCATTCAATTTGATTTTGGCACTCTCCCACTTAAGGAGTAACGTTTATTTCTCTCCTCTTTTGAAACAAGGTGGGGCCTCTACTTGATGGAATGTGGCAGAGGCAGCAGTGTGCCATTTCCAGCATAGTTCTAAATTATACAGTGCCTCCTTTTTCTGCTTTCTTGAATGCTTGTTCTTAGGATGCTTCCTCTAGGAACCTAGGTATCATGTTCTAAGAATCCCACATCACGTGAACAGTCTACCTGTGGGTATTCTGGTTTACAGCCTCAGTTAAGCTACCAGTCCATAGGCAGTATCAGTTGTCAATTATGTGAGTGAACTATCTTGAAAGTAAGTTATCTTCTTATGTTTACTGACCCAGCCAACATAAAAATACAATCCTAAGACCCTATCTGAAAACCATCCGAGTCTGGTCAACTGTCAGAACCACTAATCCTTTGAAGGCATTAAGATTTTGAGTAGTTTGTTATGCAACAATATATAAAACAACTCCATCCCAGTCTTCTAGCTATATGATTGTGTTCTGGCCAATGGAATGTATGTTCAAGATGGTAAAAAGTGCTCTCTGACTTGGCCCAGAAAAAAAGAATTTCTGTGTAATCCACCACCCTTTCTCTTTTGTTTCTTGGGAGTTGATGTCCAAGATGATCCTGGAAACAACATGGTGAAGAATTGAAGGATTACATAGAGCAGCTCCCAAATACCAGAACAAATGAAATTTGGACTTGCTTGGCTAAGCAATACCTCTTTTGTGGGTTAAATAACTAATGTTTAAGGATCATACTATAGCAAATAAAGTTCTATTCACTTATATAATATGACAATCTAGCATGTTCCTTAAACTCTTACCTCTTTAATTTTCTTGTCAGTAAAGTGGAGATAGAAGTCCCTGTCTCATACCTCAATGAATCCTATAAATAATAGATTACATACTGGTTCTTAAGATAATTTTTACCCTGGAAAGAAGAACAAAATAACAGTCATATTGATAATTACAGCTTTTGAAACAATATTTCAGAAGGGTTGCACAGCATAGATTTTGGAATCAGCTGTATTTATTTGGTTGATTATTTGTGACATGAAGAAGTTATTTAGGCTTTTTCTGTGATTTAATAAGATTATAATATATAATTGGACATAATTAGAACCTATTAGTGCTCAACATATATTCATTTGAAAGTGAAACAGTTACTCAGTTGTGTTTCACTCTTTATGACCCCATGGATTGTAACCCACCAGACTTCTCTGTCCATGAAATTCTCGAGGAAAAAATACTGGAGTAAGTAGCCGTTCTCCTCTACAGAGGATCTTCTGACACAGGGATCAAATCTGGGTCCCCTGCACTGTAGGCATATTCTTTACTGTGTGATCCACCAGGGAAGCCCACATATCCATTTCCTTCTTCTTAAATGTAAATATGTCAGTTCCTGGAAAGAAAAGTTATTAGTAATTTCAGATCATAATAGTAGCCATTCTAGTTAACTACCAACTTAACTCATAACTGATCTGAGAAATCCTTATTTGACTTCAGGTTTTTGCTTTTTGGGGGGCTTAATTCATCCTTCTTTATGGATAGCAGTTGGAGAATAAATGAATGAGTGCATATAAAGTTTGTTCCCTCTTTANTAATTTCAGATCATAATAGTAGCCATTCTAGTTAACTACCAACTTAACTCATAACTGATCTGAGAAATCCTTATTTGACTTCAGGTTTTTGCTTTTTGGGAGGCTTAATTCATCCTTCTTTATGGATAGCAGTTGGAGAATAAATGAATGAGTGCATATAAAGTTTGTTCCCTCTTTAACACTTCTGTAAACTGAGGAAGAAAGAAAAAGATCCAGGATTTTACCCTTATCTTAGCAAAAATAGTATAATAACACTAGCCACCAATATAATAAGTAATTGAATAATTAAGCACACACAGAAAAGTCAGATAATTTAGAGAAGGTGATTTTCAGGAAGTAGCATGGCTAGAAAGATCAACAGCCTTCTTTCAAACAAGATCCATAGGGGAAAAGAGTTTTAATTCAGGAAATGCATTCTAGATACAAATTGGAAAATCAGTTATTTAAAATAAATAAACTTAGTTCAGAGGATGTATGCAGCTAAAGAATATAGTTTTGAGATGAAGAAAGAAATGCAATGTTTGAAATTTCAAGAACTAATCATGATTTATTAACATGTTAAAATGACTGTAGCTCGCGTCAATGCTGTCTTAATCAATGATATGACAAATTTTCAAGCTTATAAATATTTAATAACAACTTAAATGATCATTATAAAGACCATAGACAATTAAAAGTGCTGTGGACTCTATGTATCTGTACAGTGCAGAATGCAACTTTTTTTTTTTTTTTTTAGTTTGAAGTAATGGTATATTTTTAAATAATTTATGACTTCCACCTGAAGAAAACATTCTAGCTTTTTGTGTCATTTTAGACATAATTAGGGGAAAGAACACTTGATCTTGATGTTTGGAGTTGTACAGAAATCATTTTATATGTGTGGTCTAAAATATTTTTAATTGGAAAGATACTTGGTACATTTAACATATCCTCATCTCTGTTGCATAATTACCTTGAAAATGGGGGTCCATATGGTAAATGAGCAACATTTAATAAAAATAACTGACTATCTTGCCAGAAACAGTGATGTTACAGTGAAAAGATTTGCACATTACATAATTCATGATTTTTATGGGAAACATAGGGTTAGTCATAAGAACTACTTTGAGTTTAGAATCTAACCAAGATATACCACCGTTTCAATAATGAATAATGCAGATAACATCTACCCTCCATGAGCTACAGAGCAGAGAAAGGAGCTATCTAAAGTATCTCATTAGGAAGAAGATGAAATGAACATCTAGCACCTTGATAGAGAATGCTGAAAGATTTTTTTTCTTTTCTCAATTATTTGTAAAAATAAGTTTGCACATTTTTAAAACCTTTGGCAAACTAAAAGCTAACTGAAGAAAATGATCCTCTTTTCAAATAACTGATAAAATATTTTATCATAAAGTTTTACATTGTGCAAATGATACAAGCCATCAACATAATGATTGAAAATATAAATAAATAAAAAGCATATGTCTGAGAAAGACACAATGAGCCCAACTCATTATAGCGTCGTTCTCAGCACAAGCCTAGTTTGTATGGTGTCAGCACTTCCACAACTCCTGCTTCTGTTGATTGCACGAATGGAATTATAACTTTCATTTCAGATTACAACTCAGACTTAAACAAATGAAGTATACTTTTGTGGCCTGCTCTTTGCGAAATTGAAAACGTGAAGTAATGAAGTAATCTCTACTTAAAATAAATTTGAGAAAGCATCATTCCTGAAACCAAAAAAAGAAACAGTTTCTCTCCCTCTTTCAAACTGTGGCCTCAAAAATACAAGCTTACTTTTTTCTATAGTTTTATTTTAATTATTTTGCAAAATATATTAATGTTTACAAACAATTTTATGTGTGTAAAGATGAAATCAAATTGGGAGATAAAGCTGCTGTCCAAAAGTCTCTCTTGATATTGTTTTGTCATTGTTGTTTAGTTGCTAAACCATGTCCAATTCTTCTGTGACTCCATGGACTATAGATTACCAGGCTCCCCTGTCCATGGGATTTCCCAGGCAAGAGTACTTGAGTGGGTTGTCATTTCTTTCTCCGGGATATCTTCCTGACCCAGGGAGTGAACCTGTGTCTCCTGCATTGGCCGGTGGATTCTTTACCAGGGAAGCTTTACTAAAACCAGGGAAGCTGGCTTTGCTTAGACATGGTTTAAAAATCCAGACATTACAGGCAGGTATAAGAAAAATAAAATATGAAGCATAATCACTATGTTGTACAGAAGAAACTGACACAACATTGTAAATCAACTATACTTCAATAAAACAAATTTAAAAAGAAGTTTATCCTATCAGCCCATATCTTCCAAGAAAGGCACTACTCTTACCAAAATAACTGTGTTCATTTTTTTTTTTGGAATTTTTATATATNTGGTTTAAAAATCCAGACATTACAGGCAGGTATAAGAAAAATAAAATATGAAGCATAATCACTATGTTGTATAGAAGAAACTGACACAACATTGTAAATCAACTATACTTCAATAAAACAAATTTAAAAAGAAGTTTACCCTATCAGCCCATATCTTCCAAGAAAGGCACTACTCTTACCAAAAATAACTGTGTTCATTTTTTTTTGAATTTTTATATATACATAAAAGAAATAATATCAGATGCATGATTCCACATCTTACTTTTTTTCATTTAAGTGCATATGATTTCTATCTTTTTATATTAGCACAAATATATCTACCAAATTCTTTATACTAGTTACATAATATTCTGTTGGATGGGTATGTGAAAATTAATAATAGGTACTATACAGATGGATAATTTATGTGGTTCATGCTTATTTTGTTATTATAAACAGTAATTTGCTGACCATACTTATACAGATACCATATTACCTTTTGACTAGACTGTGAACCCCTTGGCTGGTTACATATATTGTGTCAAATGATGTTATCTTCCTTATTAATGTCTTTCACAGCAGCTCCATGAAAATTTCTATTTCATGAGGAGTTCAATAAATATCACTTTATGGTAAATACATTTATATAATTTGTGTGAATTCCAGCAGAGTGAATTTCTAGCAATGTGATCTATGTCAGTTGATATATGCATTTGTAATTTTAATAGATTTTGCCAAAATTGCAAATAGTTGGCAACTATACTGTTTGAATCTGTATATTTCTTCAATCTCTTATAAGCTCTCAATATTACCAAACATTTGCATATTTCTGTATTTAATAGGTTAAAAAACAAAATAAAATATCTTATTTTTATTTGCATTCCTTAAAAGTGAGATGGAAATATTTTCTAATGCTTACTGAGTATTTGCAATTATTTTTTATTCAACTTATCTGTTGTTCTGGCAGCCTGATTTTCCTATTACTTCATATGAATTCATTGTAAATTAAAGAAATTAGCTTATTGTCAATCTTATTCTTGGTGAGTTGTGTTTTTCCTGTGCTATTCATTTAAATACTTGTAAGCTTTAAACCCTACAAACATTTTCTTATATACATTCTATTATTTCTCCTCTAGATTTTATTTTTATAAAATGTAAAACTTATTGGCTTCTTTACATGGCAAGTACTTTTCAAGGGGCAAATCCTGAAAGATGATGCTGTGAAAGTGTTGCACTCAATATGCCAGCAAATTTGGAAAACTCAGCAGTGGCCACAGGACTGGAAAAGGTCAGTTTTTATTCCAATCCCAAAAAAGGCAATGCCAAAGAATGCTCAGACTACCGCACAATTGCGCTCATCTCGCGTGCTAGTAAAGTAATGTTCAAAATTCTACAAGCCAGACTAGAAATACATGAACCGTGAACTTCCAGATGTTCAGGCTGGTTTTAGAAAAGGCAGAGGAGGAGGGGAGAAGATGGTGGAGGAATAGGACGGGGAGACCACCTTCTCCCCTACAAATTCATCCAAAGAACATTTCAACACTGAGTAAAATCTACAAAACAACTTCTGAATGCTGACAGAGGACATCAGGCATCCAGAAAAGCAGAACATTGTCTTCAAAAACAAGTAGGGAAAATACAAAAGACGAAAAAACAGACAAAGGAGATAGGGAGGGAGCTCAGTCCTGGGAAGGGAGTCCTGTCCCGGGAAGAGAGTCTTAAAAAGAGAGAAGTTTCCAAACACTGGGAAACACTCTCACTGCTGAATCTGTGGCAAGTTTTGGAAGCACAGAGGGCAAAATAACAGGGAAGAATGAATATACACCCAGAAGTGCGATTGCTATATCATATAGTAGTTTCATTTTTCATATTTTGAGGAATATCTCACCAAGAGTGTATCAGGATTCCTTTATCTCCAAATCCTCATCAGCATTTGTCATCTCGTCTCTTTTTGAAATAGTCATTCTAACAAATATGAAGTGATATCATATGATTTTTGACTTACGTTTTCCTGATGATTAGTGATGCTGAATACTTTTTCCTGTACCTTTTGGCCATTTGTATGTCTAAGTTTTCTTTGGAAACATGTCTATTCTGATCCTCAACCTATTTTTAATTGGGTTATTAGTTTTTGTTTCATTAAGTTGTATGAGTTATTTATCTATTTTGGATATGAACCCCTTATCACATATATGACTTGCAAATATTTTCTTCCATTCTATAGATTGCTTTCATGTTGGTTGAAGGTTTCCTTGGCTGTGCAGAAGCTTTTTAGTTTAAGATAGTCCCACTCATTAATTTATTTAGCCTCTAATTTTATTATCAATTCCAAAAAGCCATTGTCAAGATGAATATCAAGGAGCTTATATTACACATCTTAAAAATAAAACAAAGCTACACCAAATATAGGGCATAAATCTTCAAACCACTGAAATTCTGATGATAATAAAGAACTTAATCAGATTTTTACAAAAAATATGCAGAAGGTACCTACTTGTCACAAGATAGTCAACAATAGGAAGCGATTCTAAGTTTATCTGGGCTTCCCTGGTGATTCAGCTGGTAAAGAAAAACCTTCAGTGCAGGAGACAGTTTCAGTCCCTGGCTTGAGATGATACCCTAGAGAAGGAAGCTGCAGCCCACTCCAGTATTCTTGCCTGGAGAATCCCATGGACAGGGGAGCCTGGTGGGCTACAGTTTATTCTGCTCTTTTTAGCCAAGCTTCTTTACAGACACAACACAGTTCTTAATATGGCACACAGACCCTTAGTCATACACTTGCTTCTCCAGAATTTTCACACCTCTTTGTCTCCATCAGTCATTGAGTTCTAACTGCAATTTTCTACCAGTTCCTTCAATGTCTACCCTACTACTGGTATATGACCTGTTCCTCTCCCATAAAAGGCCCTTTTCTGCCTCCCCGTCCCTCAATACTATTTGACTCTCTAACTCACCAGATTCAATTTTCATTAGTACTCTCTGCTCTCTTATGCCTGCACGTCTATTCCTGCACTGCAAATGTTCATCTATATCATTTTTCTAGAGTCCATACTTACGCATTAATATAGTATATCTACTTTTCTCTTTCTGACTTACTTCACTGTCTATGACAGACTCTAGGTTCATCCATATCTTTATTTTGTTCCTTTTTATGGGGGAGTGATGCTCCGTTGTGTGCATCATATGTGCTACATCTTCTTTATCCATTCATCTCTCTTGGACATTTCAGTTGTCTCCATGTCTTGGCTATTTTAAATAGTGCTGCAATCAACATTGGGGTGCATATGTCTTTTCAAATTATGGTTTTCTCAGGGTACATGCCCAGTAGTGGGACTGTGAACAGTGTGGGGAGCAGGGAGAAGGAAGAGGGATAAACTGGGAGATTGGGATTGACATATACACATGACTATGTTTAAAATAGATAGCTAGTGGGAACCTGCTGTGTAGCACAGGGAGCTCAGCTAAGTGTTCTGTGGTGACCTAGATGGATGGGATAAGGTGGAGATGGGAGGGAGGGCCAAGAGGAAGGGCACATTTGTATACATATGGCTGATTCACTTCATGGTACAGCAGAAATTAACATCATTGTAAGGCAACTATTAAAAAAAAAAAAAAAAGACATTCCTGACTTCCCAAGATAAGCTAAATCCCCTATTATTCCCTTTTATACTACCATACACATTTAAAAATAGACTTTTTGAAATATAACAACTTCAGTGATGTTTGCTCAGTTTAAGGGTATAATTCTATGAATTCTGACAGATCTATACATCGGTATAATCACTAATGAATCTGTGTATAGAACATTTCCATCACCCCAGAAATTTTTATTGTTTTTTTTTTTTTTTCAGTCAGTGCCACTGAAAATATGCTTTATGGTAGGCTAGAATGATTAAAATTTACCATACATTAGAATCTTCTTCTCTAGAATTTAATGAAAATTTTCATATTTTGTGTTTGGTTTCTTCAATATATTTTGTGTCTGGCTTCTTCAATATATTTTGTAATGTATTGGTGTTGATGTATGTATCAGCCATCTGTTCCTTATTAACGCTGAGAAGCATCCTTTTTATTCATCTGCTACAATTTATGCATTCATGTATGAACAGAGGAACATTTATATTGTTTCTAATTTCTGTATACTACTAATAAAGGTGCTGGGAATATTCATGCAAAAGCCTTTGTGTGGACGCAGGTTTCCATTTCTCTGGGCAGAATGAGAGCTGATGGGTCTTATGAGTATCTTTCATATTAAAAGAAACTGCCAAAGTCTTTTGCAAAGTTGTTGCATTATTTTACATTCCAACCAGCAATATATCTAGTTGATACTGTATACTTTTTAATCATAGAAACTAGCAAAATTTATAATTATGCTTCCATAGAACTGTGATTAAGTTTTACAAGGGAAGAAGATGGGTCTATTTTTTTTTTTTAATTTGGCTTAGCACAATTCCAGACATGGCATAGGCATACAAAAATTATTTGTTAACATAGTAAGAATTAAATATAAATATTGACTTCTCAGTTGATGTGAGAATATATGTCTAGATTTTAAAAATAATAATGACCTAATCTCAAGTTTGACAGTTTACATAACAGTAACTGAAAAAGCCAAATCTTGTTTAGGCTGCATTTCTAAGCCAGGTATGTAGATTTAAATGTTAATCTAAGGATACTGAGTAGTATAACCAGTGTATAGAATATTGTCTAAGTAGCAACCCTCTTTTTCTTTTGGTCATAATGGTACTTCTAAATATACAGATAGTCCTAATCAACAAAGATGCTGATTTCAAAGTTAAAAAATTATATGAATATTTAAAGATGATAAATTCATTCTAGGAGACTTCCAACTAAAGTATCTTGAAGTAATTATGTCCCTTTTAGAGGAAACTTCACAAGGAATAACAATAAATTTACTAATTAAACTAGTACTTTATACTAGAACATGAGAGGTATATGTGCAACAGGTCAACAATGCTTTAGAAAGTCTAACTCCACTGAAAGCCTCCTTAGTTTATGGTATTTTTCTACAATTCAGTTTTTCTAAAGGGAAAAAAAAGAGAGCAAATGTTTATTGAACAGAACTGTTTTACATGATGTTTTTATACACATGGCAACACCAAACAATTCAAGAAGTGACTTACTGAATAAAAATAGCCATGATTATCTGCTTAGTCACAAGACAGGAAGCATTTGGCATTATAAAAAATGTGTTTGAAGCACTCTAAGAATGTGGAAATCATTAATAATGCTATCAGGAGCTACTTTATTAAGTGTGTGACATGACACTGCTATTACTCACTGTACTTCTTTATGTACCGTGAGATCTTTAATATGTGCCTAGAGAATCATTTTAAACTATCATCAATTTACTGACATATATTAGGGCCAGTCTTGAAACAATGCAGAACTTTTCTCCTCCTCTACTCTGAAATCTCCAATAGAAATAAATTTGTGTCTTATGTGAGCCCCTCAAAGGAAAATAAAACTCCAAAAGAATACCACTACTCTTTGTAATTTCTTTCATTTGCATATGTGTTCATGATACTTGCTGCCTCCCCAATTAGTGATTTTGAACAGAACAGCTATCTTAGTAATTTTACTCTATCAGCACGAATTATATTAACAAGCTAAAAGTTTCTAGTATATGGATTAAAGAGATGAGCTTGAATAATAAAAAATGATATATGACAGTGTATGAGAGTGTTCTGTGCTAAACTGCTTCAGTTGTGTCCAACCCTTTGTGACCATATGGGATGTAGCTTGCCAGGCTCCTCTATCCATGGGATTTTGCAGGCAAGAATACTGGAGTGGGTTGCTGTGCCCTCCTCCAGGATATATTCCCTACCCAGGGGTTGAACCCACGTCTCTTATGTCACCTGCATTAGTAGGGGGGTTCTTTACCCCTAGTGCTACCTGAGAATCTCCTTTCCAAAATATTAAGAATTGATACTCATTTAATAATCAGTGGGTCTCATAAACATTTCAAAATTTTTGTATATCCATTGTTTAGATTGAATTATCTATGTCTAAGGACAGAAAGAAGATGATTACGTACTCATTATTAAAGTTTGCTTTACTCCTCCCGGAGATTTTTTTTTCACCTTTAGAAATAGAAAAACAAGTGAAAGACAACAATTGGGTAAAATCTGAGCACATACTTTCCTGAGTATTTCGATTCATAAACAAACTATGAGGGATAGTATAAATTTAGGATAAGAGTTGTGAAAGGGTAAAAAAGGCTTTTATCTTTATGCAATTTTATATGCTAATTTTCAGATACACCAAAGAAATACTTTCATTGGAGATGGATTTATTTATGCTTGCCAATCAATTGTCTTGAGCAAGTACAAAAGTAAAACACTCTGTAGTTACATGATAGTTACAGAAATAGAGAACAGTGGGTAAACAGGGGGCTTCCCAGGTAGTTCAGCTGGCAAAATATCTGGCTGCAATGCAGAAGACCCCACTTTGATTCCTGGGTTGGGAAGATGCCCTGGAGAAGGCATAGGGTATTCACTCCAGTATTCTTGCCTTGGACAGAGGAGCCTGGCAAGATACATTCCATGGGGTCACAAAGAGATGGATACAACTAGGCACAGTACAGGTAAGCAGGATTGAGACATATAGGAGATATAGAAGCAAAGGGACTTAATATAATCTGGAGAAAGGTGAGTGGCCAATTTCAAGTTAAGGTGGAAGAAGTGGTGGTTATGTATAGTTTTCCATTGAAATTTCAATAACCTGCACATCCAGTGTGAGTCCTCTACTATAAATATTAATGTGTACTAAGACATACTACAGTTGGTGGTAGTGTTACATTTAACGTATATAACTGACCCTTCAGCAATATGAATTTGAACTGCATGGGTGCATTTATACCTGGATACCTTTCAATAGTGAATTCTAGGTTACTAAACAATCCATGGTTGGTTGAATCTGCTGATGTGGAGCTATAACTATAGAGGACCAACTATAAACTACACTTGGATTTTCTGCACAGAGAGTCAGCATCCCTAACTCCTAAGTTGTTCAAGGCTCAAATGTATTTTTAAAGGCAATGAATTATCCTTTTTAGGTGCTTTTTCTTCTAAAATGTTGTTAAATAGTGCATTGTCTCATATCATTTTTAGAAAATATTATTGAGATTAGATCTAATCTTTTTAACATATGAAATATCAACTTAGTGACTAACATACATTCTTCTTTAAACACATTCTAATGTCTAGTCAAGGCAATGGTTTTTTCAGTGGTCAGGTATGGATGTGAAAGTTGGATTGTGAAGAAAGCTGAGTGCTGAAGAATTGATGCTTTTGAACTGTGGTGTTGGAGAAGACTCTTGAGAGTCCCTTGGACTACAAGGAGATCCAACCAATCCAGAGATCAGTCCTGGGTGTTTTTTGGAAGGACTGATGCTAAAGCTGCAACTCCAATACTGTGGCCATCTCATGTGAAGAACTGACTCATTGGAAAAGACTCTGATGCTGGGAGGGATTGGGGACAGGAGGAGAAGGGGATGACGGAGGATGAGATGGCTGGATGGCATCACCGGCTTGATGGACATGAATTTAGATGAACTCCGAGAGTTGGTGATGGACAGGGAGGCCTGGCGTGCTGCAATTCATTGGGTCGCAAAGTGTTGGACATGAATGAGCTACTGAACTGAATGTTTTCTTTAAAAATTTTAGTACTATAACTTTTACTTAAATAGGAATCACTTTTCTAGTGACTTCACTTTCACTTTCTAGGTAAGGGATTCTCTCTGACTATGTTTTGGGAGGGATAGTCAAGTAAACTGTAGAATATGGTTTTACTTTTACATTTAATGTAATGGTTTATCAGCAAGATAAACATAATGGTTTATCAGCAGTGTTTGGGTCAGGGTGGAAAGTGGAGGCATTTTTTTGTTTGCTTGTTTTTTGAGCCTAGAAAACTATTAAAGTTGAATCAAGGGATATTCTTTAGGACAGAGACTGTGTATGAATCAAACGGCTGGTAAAAGAAGCAACCAAATCAATGCTATTGGCTAAATGATGATGATACTTATACATAACCATAAAGAGACTCATCTGTTTATAATTTAAAACCTCTTAATTCTTTTCCCTTTGCAATATTATTCATTATGTTGTAACATGTTTTTCTTATTTCTTTATTTCCTTGACTAATCTATGTAATTGCACTATAAATTATTCCCATTTGCAGTTCAGCACTGTATCCTTGTAATGCTTTCCCTTGAGCCATGGTAAAATCCTAGGTATATGGATTTTTTATCTTATGTTGCATTTCCCAGATGTGTGAACTATATATTTAAATGAGCACACATGAAGTACTTTTTTATTGTAAATACCATCAGTTGGATTTTAGAAAGAAGAGGAAAGTAAATTCTTGATGGTTCAAGTCTTGCTGTCAAACATGTGTGCATGCCCAGTCACTTCAATTCAGTTCAGTTCAGTCACTCAGTTGTGTCCGACTCTTTGCAACCCCATGAATCACAGCACGCCAGGCCTCCCTGTCCATCACCAACTCCTGGAGTTCACTCAGACTCACGTTCATCGAGTCGGTGATGCCATCCAGTCATCTCATCCTCTGTCATCCCCTTCTCCTCCTGCCCCCAATCCCTCCCAGCATCAGAGTCTTTTCCAATGAGTCAATTCTGTCATGTCCAACTCTTTGTGACCCTATGGACAGTAGCCCTCCAGGCTCCTCTCTCCATGGGATTTCCCAGGCCAGAGTAGTGAAGTGAGTTGCCATGCCCTCCTCCAGCAGATCTACCCAAGCCAGGGAACAAACCTACATCTCTTGCATTGCAGACAGGTTCTTTACTACTAATCACCAGGAAAGGCCAATTTTGGATTCAGCATCCCACATTTTTTTTTCCCCCTATTAGCTTCTCTCCTGGAGCTCTGATTTAAGCTAATAAGAAGAGCTTATTTAAATATTCTATGTGTGTCTTGTCCTGTAGGTCTTCATAAAACCATTCAACTTTAGCTTTTTGGCATTAGTGGTTGGGCATAGACTTAGATTACTGTGATATCAAATGGTTGGCCATGGATATCAAATGGTTTGCCTTGGAAACAAGCAGAGATCATTCTGTCATTTTTGAGACTGCACCCAAGTACTGCATTTCAGACTCTTTTGTTGATTATGAGGGCTACTCCATTTCTTTCAAGGGATTCTTGCCCACAGTAGTAGATATAATGGTCATTTGAATTAAATTCACCCATTCCGGTCCATTTTAGTTCACTGATTCCTAAAATGTTGGTGCTCACTCTTGCCATCTCCTGTTTGACCACTTCCATTTTACCTAACATTCCAGGTTCTTATGCAATATTACTCTTCACAACATCAGACTTTACTTATATCACCAGCCACATCCACAACTGGATATTGTTTTCACTTTGGCTCCATCTCTTTATTCTTTCTGGAGTTATTTCTCCACTCTTATCCAGTAGTATATTGGGTATCTACCAACCTGGGGAGTTCATCTTTCAGCGTCTTTTTTTTTTTTTTTTTTTCCTTTTCATACTGTTCATGGGGTTCTCAAGTCAAGAATACTGAAGTGGTTTGTCATTCCCTTCTCCAGTGGACCACGTTTTGCTCATCATGACCTGTCCATCTTGGGTGGCCCCACATGGCATGGCTCATAGCTTCATTGTTAGATAAAGCTGTGATCCATGTGATCAGTTTGGTTAGTTTTCTGTGATTGTGGTCTTCATTCTGTCTACTCTCTGATGGATAGGAGAAGAGGCTTATGGAAGCTTCCTGATCAGAGAGAATGGCTATGGAGGAATCTGGCTCTGGCTCTGATGGGTGGGGCCATGTTCAGTAAATCTTTAATGCAATTTTCTGTTGATGGGCAGGGCTGTGTTCCCTCACTGTGGTTTTCCCTGAGGCACCTGCCAGTACTGCTGTATTCAGTGCCTCTGACCCTACTGCAGGCCACTGCCAACCCACACCTCCACTAGAGACTCCTGAACACTCACAAGTAAGTCTGGCTTAGTTTCCTTTTGGTTCACTGTTTCTTTCTACTGGATCCTGGCACACAAGGTTTTGTTTGCATCCTCCAAGAGGCTTCAACAGTACATGAACCAAGAACTTCCAGATGTTCAAGCAGGATTTAGAAAAGGCAGAAAAACTAGACATCACTCGCCAACATCTGTTGGATCATAGAAAAAGCAAGGGAATCTCAGAAAAACATCTACTTCATTGATTATGCCAAAGCCTATTATTGTGTGGATCACAACAAATTGTGGAGAATTCATAAAGAGATGGGAATACCAGATTACCTTACCTGCCTCCTAAGAAATCTGTATGTAGGTCAAGAAGCAACCGTTAGAACTGGACATGGAAAAACTGACTGGTTCCAAATTGGGAAAGGAGTACATCAAGGCTGCATATCGTCACCCTGCTTATTTAGCTTATATGCAGAATATATCATGCAAATGCTGGACTGGATGAAGTGAAAGCTGAAATCAAGATTGCCAGGAGAAATATCAATAACCTCAGATATGCAGATGACACCACCCTAACGGCAGAAAGTGAAGAGGAGCTAAAGAGCCTCTTAATGAAAGTGAAAAAGAAGAGTGAAAAAGCTGATTTAAAACTCAACATTAAAAATCTGAAGATCGTGACTTCAGTTCCCATCACTTCATGGAAAATAAATGGAGAAAGAATGGAAACAGTGAGAGATTTTATTTTCTTGGTCTCCAAATTCACTGCAGATCGTGACTCGAGCCATGAAATTAAAAGACTCTTGTTCCTTGGAAAAAAATCCATGAGCAACCTAGACAGCATATTAAAACGTGGAGACATTACTTTGCCAACAAAGGTCCATATAGCCAAAGCTATGGTTTTTCCAGTACTCATCTATGGATGTGAGAGTTGGACTGTGAAGAAAGCTGAGCACCAAAGAATTGATGCTTTTGATCTGTGGTGTTGGAGAAGAGTGTCTTGAGAGTCTTGAGAGTCTCTTGGACTATAAAGAGATCAAACCAATCAATCCTGAAGGAAATCAGTCCTGAATATTCATTGAAAGGACTGATGCTGAAGCTCCAATATTTTGGCCACTTAATGTGAAGAACTGACTCATTGCAAAAGATCCTGATGCTGAGACATATCGCAGGCAGGAGGAGAAGGGGACAACAGAGGATGAGTTGGTTAGATAGCATCACCAACTCAATGGACATAAATTTGAACAAGCTCTGGAAAATGGTGATGTACAGTGAACCTGGTGTGCTGCAGCCCATGGGGTCGCAAAGAGTCACACATGGCTGAGTGATTGAACTGAACTGAGCTGAATTTATTTTGTACTACAAAATAAATTTACTTTGTACTACATACAAAGACATGAAGATACATCACAAGGATATATTATTAGACAACCTTACTATATACAAAAGGAAGACTACCTATGCAAAAATGTAACTTCCTCAGATATTTCCTTACCTCTTACCTCAGTCTCTCTGAACATCTTATTCATTGGTAACAAATTATTTTTCTTAAAACAAAGCTCCAGTCACAACAATTCTCTGATCAAAGGTCTTCAAGGTTTATA
This sequence comes from Neotragus moschatus, assembly GCA_006410615.1. Taxonomy (NCBI): domain Eukaryota; kingdom Metazoa; phylum Chordata; class Mammalia; order Artiodactyla; family Bovidae; genus Neotragus; species Neotragus moschatus. The sequence continues at coordinate 661,387 of SJYA01000539.1, read as the reverse complement.
TTGAATCTAAATCTAATTAAGTATAAGTACCTCTAGTGGGAATTAGAACCTTCAGCAATAATATCCAGCATGTTTTCTACGTAACTTATCTTTCTTCTCATATATAGCTATAATGTAGGGAAACTAGAAATTTCGTATTTTTTCAAAATTCACAGTAAAGTTTCAACTCTTTGCTAGGTTCTCTTTTTAACATATGTCTTCTATCTCTCTATTTGTGTGTGTTGGCTAAGTCGTTGCATTTGTGTCAAACTCTTTGTGACCACATGGACTGTAACCTACTAGATTCTTCTGTCCATGACACTCTCCAAGTAAGAATACTTAACTGGATTGTCATGCCATCCTCAGTATCTATATAACTTATTGTAAAAGCCATACTCAGTCTTACAAGGCTCTTCAAATACCAAGATTTTTGAAGTCTCTGTTCATAAAAAGAAAGAAAGTATGGCTACAAGAAAAGTGAAAAGTGGTATTAGAGGTCAGATTATAGAAAGAGGATATTTATTTTATTATATAGACGGCAGCTGGGAGGAACAACCCAACGTCCAAGGAGCTGTGGCTGCGCAGGCATAGGAAGGCCTAGAAGAGCTATCCCACGTTGAAGGTCAGGAAGGGTGGTGGTGTGGAGATACCCCTCATCCAAGGTAAGGAGCAGTGGCTGCCCTTTGCTGGAGCAGCCGTGAAGAGATACCCCATGCCCAAGGTAAGAGAAACCCAAGTAAGATGGTAGGTGTTGCAAGAGGGCATCAGAGGGCAGACACACTGAAACCATACTCACGGAAAACTAGTCAATCTAATCACACTAGGACCACACCCTTGTCTAACTCAATGAAACTAAACCATGCCCTCAGGGCAACCCAAGACTTGCCGGTCATGGTAGAGAGGTCTTACAGAATGTGGTCCGCTGGAGAAGGGAATGGCAAACTACTTCAGTATTCTTGCCTTGAGAACCCCATGAACAGTACAAAAAGGCAAAATGATAGGATACTGAAAGAGGAACTCCCCAGGTCAGTAGGTGCCCAATAGGCTACTGAAGATCAGTGGAGAATTAACTCCAGAAAGGATGAGGGATGGAACCAAAGCAAAAACAAAACCCAGTTGTGTATGCAACTGGTGATAGAAGCAAGGTCAGATGCTGTAAGAGCAATATTGCATAGGAACCTGGAATGTCAGGTCCATGAATCAAGGCAAATTGGAAGTGGTAAACAAGAGATGGCAAGACTGATTGTCGACATTCTAGGAATCAGTGAACTAAAATGGACTGGAATGGGTGAATTTAACTCAGATGACCATTATATCTACTACTGTGGGCAGGAATCCCTTAGAAGAAATGGAATAGCCATCATGGTCAACAAAAGAGTCTGAAATGCAGTACTTGGATGCAATCTCAAAAATGACAGAATGATCTCTGTTCCTTTCCAAGGAAAACCATTCAATATTACAGTAATCCAGATCTATGCCCCAAGCAGTAATGCTGAAGAAGCTAAAGTTGAACAATTCTATGAAGACCTACAAGACCTTAGAACTTACACCCAAACAAAATGTCCTTTTCATTCTAGGGGACTGGAATGCAAAAGTAGGAAGTCAAGAAACACCTGGAGTAACAGGCAAATTTGGCCTTGGAATACGGAATGAAGCAGGGCAAAGACTAATAGAGTTTTGCCAAGAAAATGCACTGGTCATAGCAAAGACCCTTTTCCAACAACACAAGAGAAAACTCTACACATGGACATCACCAGATGGTCAACACCGACATCAGATTGATTATATTCTTTGCAGTCAAAGATGGAGAAGCTCTATACAATCAGCAAAAACAAGGCCAGGAGCTGACTGTGGCTCAGATCATGAGCTCTTTATTGTCAAATTCAGACTTAAATTGAAGAAAGTAGGGAAAACCACTAAACCATTCAGATTTGACCTAATTCAACTCCCTTATGATTATACAGTGGAGGTGAGAAGTAGCTTTAAGGGCCTAGATCTGATAGATAGAGTGCCTGATGAACTATGGATGGAGGTTCGTGACATTGCACAGGAGACAGGGATCAAGACCAGCCCCATGGAAAAGANGGGGGCAGGAGGAGAAGGGGATGACAGAGGATAAGATGGCTGGATGGCATCACTGACTCGATGGGCATGAGTCTGAGTGAACTCCGGGAGTTGGTGATGGACAGGGAGGCCTGGCACGCTGCAATTCATAGGGTTGCAAAGAGTTGGACACGACTGAGTGACTGAACTGATATATAATGATATATTTTATTAGATGAATAAGTCAATAAATTTTATTTAAATATTATGTAAATGTAAGTATATAAATAAATGATTTCTATACACTAACCTTTAGTATCTCTAATTTCACTTTTCTTGTAGCCATGTTTCTATACTAGATTGTGTTTTCTTTTCTAGAGAATGAAGGATCAAAATATTAACTTTTTCCTGGAACTAAGCAAGTAGTAAGGTGAAATATTAAATGTGAAGTATCAAATTAAGGTCCACTCAGTAAGAGACATGATTCTTAAAAAAAAAAAGCAAAATTGCTTCAAGAAAAAATTGTCATATAAAAAGTATCCTTTCACATGGTTCTTTAATCCTGTGATGAATTCTAATTGTTATTAAGTTGGAAATAACATATTTCAATCAGTCAAAAACCACATATATAAAACTTTAAAGAAGGAAAAACAGAAGGCAAGTTTGTGCAATGATGAGAATATTGGCTCTCTCTGAATAGAGGAGAATAAATGGGTAATTATCAAATATCTGTTGGGTAGTGTGTCAGATATGTTATTTCATTATATTGAATTTAATTGTTTCCTGGAGCAAATAATTTGTGTAGGAGAAACAAAATATGTAGTACTGCCAGACTCAAAAGGTTGGCTTAGAGAGGGTTAGTGCCATGGTGCGCTCTACTAAGAAGACTTGCAAGACACTCGGTCCTGTCTGGAATCTCATAAGACACTTGGTCTACAGCAAAAGGTCTTCGAAATTTGGTCCTATCAAAAATGTCTTTGAGCATAGTTGGTCCAGCCAATTGGACTAAATGGACCAAATCAAGGACCCTTTCGTGTGGACCAAATACCTTGTGGATATTTTGGATAAGATCAAATGCCTACTAAACTTAAGAAAATTTAGCTTATACACAAAATAATTATCTTCTATTTCACATAAAAGAAGCATGTAGATTCGGCTTCCAATATAACGTGATTACATGAGATCATAATGATTTAGTTTCCTTCCTTTAAGCTATTTCACGTTGATTCCAAATCATGCTCCAGTGTGACTGCCAGAACTCCAAATACCATGTGCGTATTACAGTCAACAGCAAGAATGAAGGGATGAAGCAGAGTATCATTTCTCCTTTGAAAGAAATACTTTAGAAATATATAAAGATATTTCCCATCAATGACTATGTCTATTGGGAAACCTACTACCAACTAAAGGGATACTGAAGAATGTATCTAAAATTTAGAAATATTCTTGGTATGAAAAGAGGGAGAATTTATTGAGAAATATCTTGCAGGCTTAGTTAAAAAAAGCACATTGAATTTTGTAAAATAGTTTTGTGTCTTGAGAGTATTATTTTTAGTAGAATGATCAAAACAAAACCGTGAAGATAGTAGAGATGAAATTGCTGGGGAAGTGATGGGTCACATTTATACCTCAGAAAGGTGATTTTAAAAGAACATTATGTACAGAATAAAGCACACTGAAAGGAGGAGGGTGATAATTTGGTAGGTTTNGAAGCATGTAGATTCGGCTTCCAATATAACGTGATTACATGAGATCATAATGATTTAGTTTCCTTCCTTTAAGCTATTTCACGTTGATTCCAAATCATGCTCCAGTGTGACTGCCAGAACTCCAAATACCATGTGCGTATTACAGTCAACAGCAAGAATGAAGGGATGAAGCAGAGTATCATTTCTCCTTTGAAAGAAATACTTTAGAAATATATAAAGATATTTCCCATCAATGACTATGTCTATTGGGAAACCTACTACCAACTAAAGGGATACTGAAGAATGTATCTAAAATTTAGAAATATTCTTGGTATGAAAAGAGGGAGAATTTATTGAGAAATATCTTGCAGGCTTAGTTAAAAAAAGCACATTGAATTTTGTAAAATAGTTTTGTGTCTTGAGAGTATTATTTTTAGTAGAATGATCAAAACAAAACCGTGAAGATAGTAGAGATGAAATTGCTGGGGAAGTGATGGGTCACATTTATACCTCAGAAAGGTGATTTTAAAAGAACATTATGTACAGAATAAAGCACACTGAAAGGAGGAGGGTGATAATTTGGTAGGTTTTTATCAGATAGCCAAGACCTTCTCAATTTAGCAGCAGCATTAGTCATAAGTGAAATAAGTGAGAGTTAAAGGAAAGAAAAATAGTCCAGGTGGTTAATGGGTAATGTTTGAAATACAGATACAAGAGCTGAGTTAAGAGCTCTCTAAGTAAAATGAAATATGTAACATGTTTCTGAATATCACTGGCTCTTCTAAGTAAGAATTTCTATACCTAGTCTGAAGGAAACTCATATGTCCATTAAGAAACTTTATTGAATATTTTATCTCACTTAGATTACCTGGATATTGCACAATTTAAAGAAATAAGCTCTCTTAGTAGTCATAGTAAAGACATATATTTTACAAAACTATAACTGGATTTATACAGGCACTGTTATTGTTTAATTATGGATTTCCAGGGAAAAAGATCTTTTCTTGAAAATCTTGCTGTCAGAGACAAATTCTTAGCTGGTTTTGGAAAGTAATGTTGCCTTCCCAAGCAGAAAGCTAGTGACACGAACTGCTGAAAATTCACGACCAGCTTTTTCAGTAAAACTATAAATAACAGCTATATTGTACCTTGGGAAAACAAACATGGGCTCAAAACTTTATTAAAAGTTATCTTTTTCCTTAAGCTGCTGTGCAAGTCACCTACAGAATAAATCTAATAACTTATGCTTTATCTGTAGCAGACAAAGAAGAGGTAATTGGTTTGTCTGTGTATCTACTCCCAAAATATCAACACAAAATATGTTTGGAAGTTGGGTGAGAAAACTAAAAAGATAGTTGACTATATGCCTGTTGGATTAATCTTCAAATGAGGTTAAAGATACAGTTATTAAATAATACTTTCTCAATTTGCATGTTTTCTGATCACTTCCTGATTGTGTACAAAATAAGAATCTGATTTACAGTAATGTGTACTATTCTTCTGCAGGTATTAGTAGAAGTGTGTTCTTTACATAATCTATTCCAAATAAAGTGAGCACGCTATTTAAATAAAAAACATATATCATTCTATGATAGGCCAAAAGCACCTGATAAAGGTTAGTTCAGTTTCAAAAGGTACCTGAGTGAATAAAACACTTCCTTCATTTACAAATGAAGTTATTATCAGTATGCCTTATTTCTCTGATTTATGTTAACCATTAAAAACAAAACAAAATTTAAAAAAAATCGACATAAGAACAGAGTAATTATGTGAAAGAGGTGAAAGAGAAAGACAAAGGGGAATGAAATCCTAGCTACAAAACTCCAAACAACATCCTCACTCGCACTTAAATTCAATGAACATATGGGGAGGTGGGGAGACCCCTGATCTCTTAGTGTGTTTTTCTTTTGAATTCAATGAAATTAAAAACATTCTACATATTTATGTCTCAAATTCCAGCAAATCTAATAAAAATAAGAAAGAATCCATTCATTAAAGAAGATGAGAGTAAATATCTGGTTTTCTTAGGTTCCAAATAAAAGATGTAATCAAGCATAATGCATCATATACCCACTGAAGGTTCATTTAGAATAAGTTTGGAGAAACTGATCTAGAGGAAGAAGGCATGAAAGAGACTGGAATCTTAACTATTTTGAAAATACAAGAGGAGGTGAATTGAAACAACCGAGAGACTTTTGCTAGAACCCCATCTACGGTCTTTGGTCTATGTTACAAAGTGGTAGAGGGACTTACAGTTAGTTTTTAGGTAGTGAAGTTTTAACTCGGCAAGTACAAAGAAACAAGTACAAGTACAAAGCAAAAGTGAACGATTCAAGAGAATGATTTTTTTTTACATTATTTTTGGAAGCCTGAAAGAAACCAGGTTAAGAAACATTAATTAACAGTAAAGTAACAATTTCAGAGTAAATAATTCGGCTATAATAAATATTACATTGCTTTGTAGTTACTAATGGTTCTTTCTTTCTCATGAGATTCCTAGATTTTCAATACAAAATGTGCCTTGTCCATTCTTTAAAATCTTTAACTTGATATAAAAATGCTTGGTAAAAATGTTTGTGTAATAAACTAACATGGTTTTGTTTCCCATGTTGTCCAGTTTCTGTTTTGTTCTTTTCTAAGGCTATTTTTTTTTCTACAATTCACTATTTTTATTCAGATTTGCACTTCTGCAGATTTTACCTATCAGTTCAGTTCAGCGCTCAGATGTGTTCAACTATTTGCGACCCATGGACTGTAGCATGCCAGGCTTTCCTGTCCATCACCAACTCCCGGAGCTTGCTCAAACTCATACTGATCAAGTCGGTGATGCCATCCAACCATCTGATCTTCCAGTGTCCATTTCTCCTTCTGCTTACAGTCTTTCCCAGCATCAGGGTCTTTTTCAATGAGTTAGTTCTTTGCATCCAAAGTATTGGAGCTTCCACTTCAGCATCAGTCCTTCCAGTGAATATTCACAACTGATTTTCTTTAGGATTGACTAATTTGATCTCCTTGTGGTCCAAGGGTCTCTCAAGAGTCTTCTTCAACACCACAGTTCAAAAGCATCAATTCTTCAGTGCTCAGCTTTCTTTAGGTTCGAATTCCCACATATATACATGATTACTGGAAAAACGATAGCTTTGACAATGTGGACCTTTGTTGGCAAAATAATGTCTCTGCTCTTTAATAAGCTGTCTAGGTTGGTCATAGTTTTCCTTCTAAGGAGCAAGCACCTTTTGACTTCATGGCTGCAGTCATCATCTGCAGTGACTTTAGAGCCCAAGAAAATAAAGTCTTTCACTGTTTCCATTGTGTTCCCATCTATTTGCTATGAAATGATGGGACCAGATACCATGATTTTCGTTTTTTGGAATACTAAACTTTAAACGAGCTTTTTCACTCTCCTCTTTCACTTTCATTAAGAGACTCTTTTGTTCCTCTTCAATTTTTGCCATAAGGCTGGTGTCATCTGTGTATCTGAGGTATCTGATATTTCTCCTGGGAATCTTGATTTCAGCTTGTGCTTTATCCAGCCTGGCATTTCACATGTAAGTTAAATAAACAGGGTGGCAATATACAGCCTTGACATACTCCTTCCCTGACTTGGAACCAGTCTATTGTTCCATGTCTGGTTCTAAGTGTTGCTTCTTGACCAGCACATAGATTTCTCAGAAGAGTAAAGTGTTTTGATATTCCCATATCTTTAAGAATTTTCCATAGTTTGTTGTGATCCACATAATCAAAGGCTTTTCATGTATTCAATAAAGCAGTAGCAGATGTTTTTCTGGGATTCTCTTGCTTTTTCTATGATCCACCAATTGTTGGCAATTTGATCTCTGGTTCCTCTGCCTTTTCTAAATCCAGTACTTGAACATCTGGAAGTTCACAATTCATGTACTCTTGAAGCCTTGCTTGGGGAATTTTGAGCATTATTTTGCTAGCGTATGAGATGACTGAAATTGTGCAGTACTTTGAACATTCTTTGATATGACCTTTCTTTGGGAATGGAATGAAAATTAACCTGTTTCAGTCCTGTGGCCTCTGCTGAATTTTCCAAATGTGATGGTGAATGTAGTGCTATCACAGCATCATCTTTTAGGATTTGAAATAGCTCAACTAGAATTCCGTCATGTCTACTAACTTTGTTCATAGTGATGCTTCCTAAGGCCCACTTGAATTTGGAATCCAGGATGTCTGGCTCTAGTTGAGTGATCATACCATCATGGTTATTAGGGTCATTACAATTGTTTTTGTCTAGTTCTGTATATTCTTGCCACCCTCCTTAATATCTTCTGTTTCTGTTAGGTCCATACCTTTTCTGTCCTTTGTTGTGCCCATCTTTACATGAAATGTTCCCTTGATATCTCTAACTAACTTTCTTGAAGAGATCTCTAGTCTTTCCCTGCCTATTGTTTTCCTCTACTTCTTGGCATTGATCACTATGGAAGGCTTTCTTTTTTTTTTTTTCTTTGGCCCTCATGAGCTCAACCCTACCTGAAAAAAATTTATTCCTTATTTTAAATTTCTCTCAGTAGAGAGAAACTGGATTTAAGCTAGTTTGATTTACTGATTAGAATATTTCATATATATTTTAATTTAACTATTTTTTTTCCTCCTTACAGGGGTGATAATGAAACAAACAAAAAAAGACTGATAAACTGTTCTAGAGTATGAGTTTCTTTAGGCAGGAACCATGTTTAAAAATATCTTTAAATCCTCAGCCTCTAAGTGATAGTACATCACTTAGAAGCTAAGCAAGGCTTTCTTATCTCTCCTTGCTATTCTTTGGAACTGCATTCGGTTGAGTATATCTTTCCTTTTCTCCTTTGCCTTTAGCTTCTCTTCCTTTCTCAGCTATTTATAAGGCCTCCTCAAACAACCCTTTTGCCTTTTTGCATTTATTTTTCTTGGGGATGATCTTGATCACTGCCTCCTGTACAATGTCACAAACCTCCATCCATAGTTCTTCAGGCACTCTGCCTAACTGATCTAATCCCTTGAATCTATTTGTCACTTCCACTGTATAATCATAAAGATTTTGATTTAGGTCATACCTGAATGGTCTAGTGGTTTTCCCCACTTTTTTCAATCTAAGTCTGAGTTTAGCAATAAGAAGTTCATGATCTGAGCTGCCATTGGCACCTGGTCTTGTTTTTGCTAACTCTATAGAGCTTCTCCATCTTCAGCTGCTAAGAATATAATCAATCTGATTTTAGTATTGACCATCTGGTGATGTCCATGTGTAGAGTCTCTTCTTGTGTTGTTGGAAGAGGGTGTTTGCTATGACCAGTGCATTCTCTTGGCAAAATATGTTTAGCCTTTGCTCTGCTCTATTTTGTATGTCAAGGCCCAACTTGCTTGTTACTCCAGGTATCCCTTGACTTCCTACTTTTGCATTCCAGTCCCCTAGAATGAAAAGGACATCTTTTTTTTGGTGTTAGTTCTAGAAATTCTTGTAGATCTTTTAGAATTTAAGATTCACTGAGCATGGCCCTGTCCATCAGAACAAGACCTAATTTCTCCCACAGTCAGTCTCTCCCATCACGAAGTTCCCATAAGCCTCGTATTCTTATCCATTAAAGGGAAGACAGAATGAAAACCACAATCACAGAAAACTAACCAAACTGAGCACCTGGAGCACAGCTTTGTCTAACTCATAAAGACTATGAGCCATGTCATGTAGGGCCACCCAAGACAGACGAGTCATAGTGGAGAGTTCTCAGAAAACATGGTACTGGAGAAGGAAATGGCAAGCCATTTCCATATTCTTGCCTTAAGAACCCCATGAACAGAATGAAAAGGTAAAGATATATGACACTGAAAGATAAAGTCCCCAGGTCGGATGTTGCTCATTATGTTACTAGAGAAGAGCAGAGAAATAACTCCAGAAAGAATGAGGAGATGGAGCCAAAGTGAAAACAGTGCCCAGTTGTGAATGTGACTGGTGATGGAAGTAATGTCCAATTTCACCTATAGATCTCATTTTATAAGAGAGCAGTGAACAAGTACAGAATGTATACAGTATGGGTGAGAAAATGAATATGAAAACTGCTTCTTATGAAGAAAAAGTGTTTAAGTGAGTCTACTTCGGTGCAGTGGCAGATCTGCGTATCAAATCCTTGAAAGGCTGCAGTATTCAGGTTTACAGAGTCTGCACCTGTTAGAAAAAGACGTGAGGACATGAGGTTAGATCTGTGTAACACTTAGTTGTCCAAATATGGAACAGTTGCTTTTTAAGGTATGAGATTACTATTTCTGGTGGAGTAAGATGGAGATTGGATTGCTTGTTTAAAGAGATATTTTCAAACACTTTCCTTCCTGGAACTGGAGAGTTTGTTGATTCCCTTACCTATTTCTCTTAAGTATAATAGTTATTTCATCACTCGCCCATTGTCTAACCACCTCATGATGATGTTTTTGAATATATCTTTGACATAGACATCTAGGGAACTATAGGTATTCATTAATAGGTATTTTTAACAAGTACCTTCTTAGATCTTGGGGAATACAGATTAATAAACGTACTTTTCCTCTCTAGATGTTCATGGTTTAGAGAGAGGAAAAGTAAACCATACACATTCATGATGCAATGTGTACAATGAAAATAATCTAGTCCTCATTTTTATATTCTCCTCTGAGCACTAAGTCTGACAAAAATATTGTTGTTTGTGAATTTAGATGGAAAGAAGTTATGTATTCATTCTTTTCAGACTTCCTGTTGTTACTGCTGCTGCTATTGTTTTTTTTTTTTTTTTTTTTTTTT
>SJYA01000539.1:543225-650808 GCA_006410615.1 Neotragus moschatus | reverse complement strand
TTTTTTTTCTTCTTCTTTTTTTTTTTTTTTTTTTTTTTTTTTTTTGCTGCACTGTGTGGTTCTGGTTACTCCACCAGGGATTGACACCAAGTCTTCAGGAGTGAAGGCAAAGAGTTCTAACCACTAGAACACCAGGGAATTCCTAAATCTCCTGGATTTCTCTGTGTTTTGTTCCCAGGAAACAAAACTCCTGTTGAAATCTCTCTATAAAAAGAACTTTTGACTATTCAGACAATATGAGCATGTTTATGTAAGGAATCAGAATCCATATTCATGTAAATTCACTGAATTTTCTAAACTCCAAACCTGGCATGTAGCAATAGAAGGTAACTCAACCAAGTTGAGGGAAAATGTGACAAAAATCAAGTACAAAATCAATACAAATTTATTTGAACAATAATACCTTGTTTTATTAGAAACACTAAATCTACATGCTAGTTTCCTATTGTTGGAATACATGATTGATGCTTCATAGTTCAGTATGTACCATGACATGTCATATATTCTTCACTGCAGAAAAATCTCTCCCAACTTACTGACTTTGCACTTATAGTTCTTTGTTTAGAATCTCTCAGTTCAGTTCAGTTCAGTTCAGTCATTCAGTCATGTCTGACTCTTTGCAAACCCATGGAACTGAATCTACTTGTCAATTCCATTGTATAATCATACAGAATTTGATTAGTTTTGAAAGTCTAAAGGAAGTTCTAAAGCTACTAGAATCGTAATTAGTTTTATTAGCATAGAATGAAACTTACATGCTGGCCAGCTTTACATCCAACAACAGTGAGGCTTTTCATTTATTGATTGTTGCCAAAAAGTAACAGTTATTTCTCATCTTCTCTATTTGAACAATTCTACCCAAACTTAAAACAAAAAAGTCCATAAATGGATAAAGATGTTACTCTAATATTTTTCTGCAGTTAGATTTACAGATTTGGCAAGCATATTAGTGCTATTTGTTTAGATGGAATGAAAGATTAGGATTGTGTTGTTTAGGTGTATTGAAAAACATAAATTTGACTTAATTAAGTATCAATATATAATACATGCAAAAAAACACTTCTTCCAATTACACTAATTTCTATTTTGATTAAAAAATTCTTCAATTCTATGTCTAAGATATTATTATAATAAATGAAAAAAATATTTATCTATTTTAACTTTCACATTACAAACTCCGTTACATGTGCAACTGATTAATATTTCCTTTGATGACTAAACAAATTCATTACAGGCAAACCAGTTTGCTCTCATGAACACTGTTAATGTTATTCACTTCAGTTAGAGATTGAATTTTCTCATCTATAAAAAAGAGGTGCTTCAGTTAAGTAGTTGAAGTTTGTTGTCTGGTTTCCCATTCAAGGTACTAAAATTTATAGGAAGTAAGTTTTATATTTCATTTACATGCTAAAAAGATCACATGAGAAAAATAAAACTCTGGATAATTGTATTTTGTGGCTATTTAAAGTTTTCTGTTGAAGCAAAGATGCATGGTGAAGAAATCAACTTTTAAACACATTTCATATATTAGTAAGTAGAGAAAGCAAAATGGCTGTCTGGGGAGGCCTTACAAATGCTGTGAAAAGAAGAGAAGTGAAAAGCAAAGGAGAAAAGGAAAGATATAAGCATCTGAATGCACAGTTCNTGGAGAAGATTCTTGAGAGTCCCTTGGACTGCAAGGAGATCCAACCAGTCCATTCTGAAGGAGATCAGCCCTGGGATTTCTTTGGAAGGAATGATGCTAAAGCTGAAACTCCAGTACTTTGGCCACCTCACGCGAAGAGTTGACTCATAGGAAAAGACTTTGATGCTGGGAGGGATTGGGGGCAGGAGAAGAGGACGACCGAGGATGAGCTGGCTGGATGGCATCACTGACTCGATGGACAAAGGTTTGAGTGAACTCCAGGAATTGGTGATGGACAGGGAGGCCTGGCGTGCTGTGATTTATGGGTCGCAAAGAGTCAGACACAACTGAGCGACAGAACTGAACTGAACTGAAATGTAATATATTCTGGATAGGCTCCTGGAAGGGGAAAAGAACATTAGGTAAGAACTAAACTATGGAATTTAGTTAATAATAAATGTAACTAAGATATCATGCTCGTGTAAGATGTTAACCATATGAAAAGTCAGTGTTCAGGTGTATGGCAACTCTGTACACTGCCAACACAATATTTCTGTAAGTCTAAACCCAGTCAAAAATTAAAAAAGCTATTTAATAAGATTACATATAAATATTTTTGTAGGTTTTCTCTTTGAAGTTCAGTATAATAATGTGTCTGAATCACCATTGCAAATATTTGAGAATTAAAGTTAAGCCAGGAATCCTCAGGTGCTAGTCTTTGTACATTTTCAAGCAATGTTCTCCATTTAAAATATAAACATAAAGCAACTATTTTTGTTCAGTTTCTTTGATTTATCAGAGCACTGAAATCCCTTAGTCAGAGTGATGACTTCAGGACTGGCACTGGAATTTATATTGGAGTTGCTGCTGCTAAGTCACGTCAGTCANTAGTCTTTGTACATTTTCAAGCAATGTTCTCCATTTAAAATATAAACATAAAGCAACTATTTTTGTTCAGTTTCTTTGATTTATCAGAGCACTGAAATCCCTTAGTCAGAGTGATGACTTCAGGACTGGCACTGGAATTTATATTGGAGTTGCTGCTGCTAAGTCACGTCAGTCATGTCCGACTCTGTGCGACCCCATAGACGGCAGCCCACCAGGCTCCCCCGTCCCTGGGATTCTCCAGGCAAGAAGACTGGAGTGGGTTGCCATTTCCTTCTCCAGTGCAAGAAAGTGAAAAGTGAAAGTGAAGTCGCTCAGTCGTGTCTGACCCTCAGCGACCCCATGGACTGCAGCCTTCCGAGCTCCTCCGTCCATGGGATTTTCCAGGCAAGAGTACTGGAGTGGGGTGCCATTGCCTTCTCCGATATTGGAGTTAAATTGGAGTTATAAGAGGTCAATTTTTCTTTTCCACTAGACTTGAATCAGAGACACTGTGGCTAATACTGCTAAGCACATCTTGCCACCCCAGCAGAACAGGAACAAACACAGACAAATGAAAGAAAGCTTTGCAAAAGAAGAAAACAATATTAGTCATATAGATTATACCCTGATGTCAGATCATCTTTGAAACCTATACTTGGTCTTTTCAGTTTTCTTTTGCAAAAAGTAGCCATGGCTTTTGCCCACAAAACACTCTTAACTGATACAGAAAGATTTGTAGTTGAGGAAGAGAAAGAAGTTCCATCCATTGTTTGATGCTGTTTTCCTCAAAAATCTCATATTATTTCCATATTTAATAAAGTCAAGCCATGTTTCTTACCTCTCATCTCTGTCTTGTCACTTCACTTATCCTTTCTTTCTACTTTTCCCATTCATATTTATTTCTAATAAAAAAGTTAATTGTGTCTTTTTCTCTGCTTTTATCTTATCTTCCACCTCAAAGATCTTATTTTGTTACTTTGCTGAACAAAAACAGTTCAATGAAAAGAATTCTGGTGACAGTAGTTAAGATAGTACATTTTCATCTTAATTCATACTGTGTATGGTTGCTAATTTACTTGGTTGTAATGACCAACATTATTTACCGTAGCCAAAATATGTCAGCAAACACAGTGTCCAGCAATAGATGAATGGTTGAAGAAGATATATATATATAAACATCAGAATATTATTCAGCCATAAAATGAATGAAATCTTGTGACAACATGCATAGATCTAGAGAGTATTATGTTACATGAAACAAGTCAGAGAAAGACAAATACTGTATTATTTAATTTATATGTAGAATCTGAAAAACAAAATAAATGAACAAACATGACTAATAGAAACAGTCATAAATACAGAGAACAGATCTTTGCCAGAGAGGAGAGGGGATAGGAAGATGAAAGAAATAGGTGAGGAAGATTAAGAAATACAGACCTCTAGTTACAAAATCAGGGAAGGCAGTAGCAACCCACTCCAGTACTCTTGCCTGAAAAATCCCATGGGTGGAGGAGCCTGGTAGGCTGCAGTCCATGGGGTTGCTAAGAGTTGAACACAACTGAAGAGACTTAGCAGCAGCAGCAGCAGTTACAAAATAAATGAGTCACAGACATGGAATATACAATGTGGAGAATACAGTTAATAATTATGTAATCTCTTTGTATAGTGTTAGATGATAACTAGAATTATGGTGGTGGTCATTTAAAATGTATACAAATATTGAATCACTATATTGTCTGCCAGAACATAATATAATATTCTAAGTCAACAACAAGATGAAAAACTCAAGAAAAAAATGATGATTTGTGATTGCCAGAAGTAGGAGGTAGGGTGAGGGCAATTGGATGCAGGCAGCAAAAAGGTACAAACTTACAGGAATAACACAAATAAATACTAGGGATGTAATGTACAGCATAATATAATTAGCACTACTGGATATTATGTATGAAAGTTGTTAAGGGAATAAATCCTAAGAGTTCTCATCTCAAGGAAAATGGTTTTTTTCTATTTATTTTGTTTTATATCTATAGGAAATGGTAGATGTTTGCTAAACTTACTGTGTAATCATTTCATGATGTATATTAGTCAGATCATTATGCTATATACTTTAGATTTATACAGTGATCTATGTCAGTTATCAGATGGCACCCCACTCCAGTACTCTTGCCTGGAAAATGCCATGGGCTACAGTCCATGGGAGTCGTGAAGAGTCGGACACAACTGAGCAACTTCACTTTCACTTTTCACTTTCGTGCTTTGGAGAAGAAAATGGCAACCCACTCCAGTGTTCTTGCCTGGAGAATCCCAGGGACAGGGGAGCCTGGTGGGCTGCCATCTATGGGGTCGCACACAGTCAGACATGACTGAAGCGACTTAGCAGCAGCAGCATGTCAGTTGTATTTCAATAAAACTGGGAGAGAAAAAAGGAAAAACTGTGATTATAAACGCCTTTAGAGCAGAGACCCTGTCATATCTGAGTTTTATTGTAAATCCAGAGCAGGCCACACTCTGTTGATAAATAAACTTGATAAAGACACAATACTTGTTATGTGTTATTTGCCTGAGAGCAGGCAAATAAACAGCATTTGAATAGTCAAGAGCTATCTAAACAGAAATGGTTTTGTTGTGAACTTGTTGTCTTTTATTTCTATAAAATACCAAGTATCCAAGTTTTCTTTTAGGAAACATAGCATTCAGGCTAAAAATTTTTATATGAGTCCTACAACTCTAAAATCCATGAATCTAAAAGACTTTCAGTCATCTTCCATTCCTTTATCTGCAATTTTATGACTCTAGTTTAATCCAAGTCAAAATACTGCATTTTCCTCTATATGCCATTGTAGTGACATTGTGAAAAGGACTAAGGATTCCAAAAGTATTCTTAGAACAGCAAATGTAGTACTAGTCACTGTTAGCGCTAATCCCACCAGAACCATTTAGAAAAATGCAAACACAATTAATGTCCTGTCTCATAGTTTTCATATGATAAAAATAAAAATGGTTATTTAGGAAAAGCATAATTCATACTGAAATTCTTATTGAAGTCAAAGTTACATTTATTCAATGTTTCCTTATGAAGGTGGAAAGATAGAGAGATATGGGATCATTTAATAAATGTTCCCTGTTAGTATTCACAGGCTGTTTAAAATATATAACAACATAAAATAGTCTGAGGGCATCCAATTAAACAACAGAGTACAATTTATAGTATTGCATTTGATTTCACAAATGAATTTTTGACTGCATGTGATTTCTAAAGGTTTCATTGTTTGCCTCTAAAATGGAAAAAAGAATTGTACCTTCACTCTAGTTTTACTTGGAAAAATAAATAACACACACACAAAATACTCAAGAGTAGGGGTTAGTACATAATATTCAACATATGTTAGCCAAGTCGTTAGTATGACTGTGAATAGATACCAGGATTTCTGATGATTTGACCTAATACAAAAGTAGATTGTTTAAGTCTGGAACAATATTTACAGTATCTAAAATAATTTATTTTATTGGTTGCTAAGTTCTCAGTGCTTTAGTGTGGTAATCTGCCTGTAGATATTTCAGAGAAACTATGGCATGTAAGTATGCGCAGATTTCCTACATATATCTGTTCAAAAGACTATTTAGTATTCTTATTTAAAGTGTTTTAAGGCCAGAGTGAATTTAAGCTCATATTTCATTTACGTATCTGAGAGTCATATAGTCCATATGCATCTGACAATTTTAGGTAGGATTATTATTTTTCTTTGAAAAATGAGGGGTCGAATAAGATACTTGACCTCTGTTAAAAAAGAATCAAGGTAGTATCCATAAATAGCGTTAGAATTTGCTTAATAATATAACTTAAATTTTAGCCAACAAAAGAAAAAGAAGCACAAATGGCAAAGGTCTACATCAAGGAGAGAACGTTAAGGAAAAAGTAAGACTGAAATTTCAAGTGACATTAACTGTGGAGGGGGAAGAATCAGGAGAAAAATTACCTTAAGTAAGTTTTATGGCTCCTGTATGACTTGGACTATACCACTGGCAACGATATCTTAATAATTTTTCTTCTTCCCTAGTTTTTATGAATTTTGGTTGTCTTCATTGCCAGAATCCCATGCTTAATTGGTATGCTTGTGGTAGCATCTCTGCTCAGGTTTAATTCACAGTATTAAAATTTAAAAATAATTTAAAAATCATGTATTTTTAGACCAATTCCTCTTGATTCGCTAATCATGCAAAGTGATTAAAGTAGAAAGTAGATAATGAATTTAAGCTTTGGTTCTCAAACTCCTGTGATTCACTCAAAGTATAGCCCATGGCCCCATCTGGAGTCCTGTTAGAAACATTAAATCCTTGGCCCCATCCCAGCAAAACTGAATCACAGTCTGCATTGAACAAGATATCCAGGAGATGTGTTAGTACATTAATGTCTGAGAAATACCACTTATTAAAAATTCAGATTCTTGAGTAGGCTACCTGGAGATTCTGCTTCAACAAGTCTCCAGTAAGTGTGTAGAAACTTGCAACTAAACAATTATCCTAGTTGATTAGGACACTGACATCCCGAGAAACATTTTTTTAAAAAGATGAACTTATTGTGAGGGTCATCCTAGGTGTATTTAAATAAATATGAAGGGTATTCTAGGAACTGAGCTTTTTAAACTTACCTAATTTGCCGGGAGAAATATCAATAACCTCAGATATGCAGATGACACCACCCTTATGGATGAAAGTGAAGAGGAACTAAAAAGCCTCTTGATGAAAGTGAAAGTGGGGAGTGAAAAAGTTGGCTTAAAGATCAACATTCAGAGAACGAAGATCATGGCATCCAGTTCCATCACTTCAAGGGAAATAGATGGGGAAACAGTGGAAACAGTGTCAGACTTTATTTTTTGGGGTTCCNACTGACTAGATGGACATGAGTCTGAGTGAACTCCGGGAGTTGGTGATGGACAGGCAGGCCTGGCGTGCTGCAATTCATGGGGTCGCAAAGAGTCGGACACGATTGAGCGACTGAACTGAACTGAACGGAATGCATCCTGGATGATGGCATGCACAGTACTCCCAGAGCTGGGGAAACGGTTTTAGCGGAGGCTGCTTTTCTGATGTTCTGTACTTCGCATACTCAAAGCCAAGTCAGAAAAAGTAAGCATTATGGGCCCAGCCCTAGTCTCTGAAAATGCACAGTCTACTTTGATAAACTCTTATGCACATTTTGTTTAGTGAAAAGGAAGACTTGTGGGCAAAACAGGAGAAACTTGAAATAACATTCAGTGTAATAATCCCATTTTTAAGTTCACCTCTGTATCTAATCTAATGATTTGCCTTTCATTCTTCCCTTCTTAAGCCAATCTATAAGAGAATCAGAAAAGCTTTTGCCTTTTTGAATTAGAAGCACCTGATTTGGTACTTTTCTTATCATAAAGAAACCATGTAGCCATGAGAGTAACACAGAGGTGAGGCAGTAAAATTCCCCCAGAGCACTGTAAAAATGTGATACTATTAATTCCAACCCCACCCCAAAGGAAATTAAAACTGCAATGTTCATTCACTTCTGGCAAGAACATAAATTGGTACAACCTTTCTGGAAAGCAATCTGGCATTATACTTCAAAAATTTTTTAAATGTTCATACTCTTTAAACCAGCAATTCCTTCTCAAGTAATTTTTCCTAAAGTAACATGAACAAAGATTTATGCACAAAACCTTCACGGCTATGTTACTTGTAGGGACAAAAATTGATATCACCCTTTATATTCCATAATAGAGAAGGGGTTAAATATTGTGGTAGCTATGTGATAGGGGCATGATTAAATCATGTAAATTGATTCAATATGGTCTGTGACAGGCATAGTAATTAGCAAACAGAATGCCGGATCAGTATCTGTTCAAAATGGGAGAGTAAAATCTTACATGGATATTAGATGGATAAGGCAGACTATTGTAGTGGAGAAAACACAGAGTGTAGGTCAAAAAGAATTACAATCTAGTCTAGTCTCAAGGATATACAAACTACGGGACTAGATCTACCTATTTATCAACTCTGAGATCCAATTTTCTACCTGAATAATGGGAATTCATGCTACCTTACCTGAAATATTTTGTTTTTATGTGTCTGTGAACATCTGAAATTCTATATATGAAAGTTCATTTCAACACAGTGTTGTGTAAGTGTGTTAGTTAAGTGATAATTATGATGAAGATTTAGACCCAGAGGGAAAACTCTTGGTTGGGATAATTTGTAGGATACAAGAGTTCTGCAAGTAATATTGGAAAAACATGATTCCTATGATTACAATATGCCACACTTATCATGACCACTGATTTTGTAGAAAGAAACCTGTCCCCAGATATGGTATACATTTGTTAAGAGAAAACTAATACCGAGTTCCTTCACTCTTGAGCTATGTTCTTTGGTACAGTTAATTCCCATTGCATCATTCAGAGTGGAGATGTGATTTTAATGTTATCACAATGCATACATACATACAAATACACAAATGATAACTACATGAGGTGTTACATATGTTAACTAACCTTATTGTAGTAATAATTTTACAAAATATATGTATATCAAATTATCATCTTGCAAACCTTCAATTGACATAATGTAATAAATAGNAGAGTGGAGATGTGATTTTAATGTTATCACAATGCATACATACATACAAATACACAAATGATAACTACATGAGGTGTTACATATGTTAACTAACCTTATTGTAGTAATAATTTTACAAAATATATGTATATCAAATTATCATCTTGCAAACCTTCAATTGACATAATGTAATAAATAGTATCTCAATAAAGTTGGAAAAAAGGAAAATATTGGACATATGACTCAACCCCCACAAAAAAAAAAAAAATTATTCTTTTGTCCAGGCTATAGATAGAGATATTCTGTTTTCTACCACCAGGCTTTAACCTTGAAGGACATATTTGAACTTGCCTGTAACCGCTTTGCTATTATGTGGCACCTGGATATGCAATTAATATGGCAGAGAACCGAGCCAAAATAGAGGGCAATGGGCTGTCTTGCTTCATTTGAATTAAACCTTCCTCTGCATTAAGCTTTTTTTATTATTTAAGTAAGCTAGTTAGAAGTAAGCTAATTAGAAGATTTCTATTGTTAGTCAATTTGAATTTGTTTTCTTGACTTAGTCAAAAGATCCCTGATAGTATTCATAAAATATATAAATATGAGTTATTAGTAATACAATGTTTTCATTACACACAAGTTTAAACAGACATCTATTCAAAAAATATATTATCTGTTAACAATGAATGATTTGAGATACAATTTATGGGACATACAAAATACAAATCCACCATTAAACACTTTCTAGAAATAAATTTCCAGAAAAATCCATCCACTATAATGCCACATGACAAACCATAAAATGCCTGAATATACTAATTTTGTTTATACTTACAGAAACTATAAATTTCTCAAAATGAGTTAAAGATAATAAAATAAGGGATGAGTTTAGTAATTATATTATAAACCACTTGGAAAATTGTATGGTCTAGTGAGGAGGCTTACAACTCTGGTTGTACTGGGATCAACATCTCTGAAATTCTGTTTCCCTATTTGACATTATGTGATAAAATTCTCATAGAGTTCATCCACATGAAGTGCATGGGGCAATACCAAGCCTATACCTTCATTTCCTCCTTCCCTCCCCACAGTAAAATAAACACATGATATCCTTACACTTGGATGAAATCCTAAAACTCATTCTATTAATTCTGGATCTTCTCCCAATGCAATTCTTATATAATATTCTGAAATGATAGACATTTCAATACATACTTGGGGAAACGTTTTAAATTTGAAATTCCCTAAAAATGTATTGACAGCTTACATAAAACTGGTGAAATTAGAAGTGTATGTTTTTTTTATGGCTAAGTATGGATTAAGTTATTTGAAATGAAGAGTGCATATTTCTCTAGAGGAAACAGCAGCAAGCAGGATGTTAGATTCTGAAAGCAGAAGCAGGGCTATTAAACTGTATGAGTGATCTAGAGGACGTAGTAAAGAGTGAGGTGCTGAATTTCTGCTGATCACCCAAAATTACTCTGGTTAGTGGAAAAACAGGCAGGATTATGAGGAAATCCAGAAGGATCTAATTAAATTGGGTGATTGGACAGTGTGATGACAGATTAAATTTAGTGCGGATAAGTGCAAGGTAAGTCATATTGAGAAACATAATTTAAACTTTCCATGCACACTGATGAGTTCTGAATTAGCCTGAATCTCTTAGGGAAAGCATTTAGAAGTCATTATGGATAGTTCAATGAGAAAGCTGCTCCATGTGGAAGAACATGTAGAGTAGCCAATAGAAACACTGATGGGTATTAATTTGAGCTTGTGGAATAATATGAAAACTATTAACATGAAATTACATAAATCAATGGAATTCTCATAGTTGGCTATACTTATTTTAGGTAGTTTATCAGAAAACACTAAGGTATAGTTGGCAAGTGTGTTCAATTTTTAAGTTAAAAGTGGACAAATAGATTGTGCATTTGTTTAAGAGTACAATTGCAGCAAGACACAGATTTAATAGGCTCAAAAAATAATGAGTGGTTCAGCAAAAATCTTTGGCCATTTCTTTTCAATAAATACTAAAATATGAAGATAAGATCATATTGGAAGAACTAAAATCTACATTTTAACAGAAATACCTTTAATATGACTCAAAATCAATTTGTAATTCACTAGTGAAGTAAATCATTGAGTCAAATAGTTCAGTGAATCACAAGGATTAGATATTTAAATGACTATGAATAACATTTGCAGCTATACTAGCTACACCAAGTTCAGATGCCACACATTTATCAATCCCCTTGCTCCAGTGTGCAGAGAAATCATCTAAGCAGCTCAGGGAAGATTTGTTTTTTTAGTTTAGTAATATACCTTATAAGTGACTGGAAAAACCATATAACAATTGGTCATTATATTATTTATTTTAAAGGAAAACTATTTTATCATCCTATATGAGTTTATAATTTTTAAAATATGCAGTGATGTGTATTAGGCATAATATTGTTGATGCAAGTACTACTCAGTTATAAGGATCATAGGAAAGCTTTTAAAAAAGTAACTAAATGAATATAAATGTTAAAATTGTATTTATGTTATTGCTATAGTTCATTAATTTAATAAATGTGATTAAGCATTTGCACTGTTTCAGGAAAAGCAGAAGTTACAAAGTACCCAGAATGAATAAGACCCCTGATGTTGCAAATCATAAAGTGGAATATAAGCAGGATATTTAAAATAGCTACATGCTTATGTTATACGTATTGTTATTGTTATTGTTCTGTTGCTAAATCATGTTCAACTGTTTTGAGACCTCATGGACTATAGCCTACCAGGCTCCTCTGTTCATGGAATTTCCCAGGCAAGAATACTGGAGTGTGTTGTTGCAATTACTCTATCCATGGGATCTTCCCTATTAAGAGATCAAACTCAAGTCTCCTGCATTGGCAGGCAGATTTTTTTACCACTTAGGTAGCAATACAATATCTAGAGTTTGAATGTAGCAACTGGGCTAGGCAAACTTACTTTCAAAGAGGGCACTGGAAAGTTTCAGAGGAAAAATAATGATAAAAAAGCTGAGAGATAGGAGAGCTTTTTGTCAAGAGAGAGAAAAGTGTATTCAGTTCAGGGAAAACAATCCAAGGAAAAATACAGAAATCGTATGTGGCAGATTGTGGAGAACTACATACATTTGTAGATGGGTGCTTGTGATGCAAGATTTTAACGGTATGGTTATTTTTTTCTAAAACAACTATTTTGGAAGGACTAGAGTCATATGACGGAGAAGGCGATGGCACTCCATTCCAGTACTCTTGCCTGGAAAATCCCATGGACAGAGGAGCCTGGTAGGCTGCGGTCCATGGAGTCGTGCAAAGTCGGACACGAAAGAGAGTTCCCTTTCACTTTTCACTTTCATTCATTGGAGAAGGAAATGGCAACCCACTCCAGTGTTCTTGCCTAGAGAATCCCAGGGACGGGGGAGCCTGGTGGGCTGCCGTCTATGGGATCACACAGAGTCGGACATGACTGAAGTGACTTAGCAGCAGCAGCAGAGTCATATGAAACTTAATGGTAAACATTAATTAAAACAATTGTTAATACCATGATTTAAAAGTTTATTTTTCTACCCTCCCTGTCCCCCCAAAAAAGGGTCAAAAACTTTGGCTGAGTATGTATATTTCTTAGGCCCTTCATTGAGCTCAGTTCAGTTGCTCAGTTGGGTCCACCTCTTTGAGACCCCATAGAATGCAGCATGTGAGGATTCCCTGTCCACCTCCTGGAGCTTGCTCAAACTCATGTCCATCGAGTTGGTGATGCCATCCAACCATCACAACTTCTGTCATCCCCTTCACCTCCTACCTTCAATTTTTCCCAGCATCAGAGTCTTTTCAAATGAGTCAGCTCTTCGAATAAGGTGGCCAAAGTATTGGAGTTTGAACTTCAACATCAGTNATATTGAGTGCATCACTTTCACTGCATCATCTTTTAAGGTTTGAAATAGCTCAACTGGAATTCCATCACCTCCCCTTAGTTCTGTTTGTAGTGATGCTTCCTAAGGCCCACTTGACTTCACATTCCAGAATGTCTGGCTCTAGGTGAGTGATCACACCGTCGTGATTATGTGAGTCATGAAGATCTTTTCTGTACAGTTCTTCTGTGTATTCTTGCCACCTCTTCTTAATATCTTTTGCTTTTGTTAGGCCCATACCATTTCTGTCCTTTATTGAGCCCATCTTTGCAGGAAATATTCCCTCGATATCTCTAATTTTCTTGAAGAGATCTTTAGAGTTTCCCATTCTATTCTTTTCCTCTATTTCTTTGAAATGATCGCTGAGGAAGGCTATCTTATCTCTCCTTTCTATTCTTTGGAACTCTGCATGCAGATGCTTATATCTTTCCTTTCCTCTTTTGCTTTTTGCTTCTCTTCTTTTCACAGCTATTTTTAAGGCCTCCTCAGACTGCCATTTTGTTTTCTTGCATTTCTTTTCTTGAGGATGGTCTTGATCCCTATCTCCTGTACAATGCCATGAACCTCTGTCCGTAGTTCATCAGGCACTCTGTCTATCAGATCTAATTCCTTAAATCTATTTCTCAGCTCCGCTGTATAATCATAATGGATTTGATTTAGGTTATACCTGAATGGTCTAGTGGTTTTCACCACTTTCTTCACTTTCAGTCTGAATTTGGTAATAAGGAATTTATTAGCTGANTCTGTCCGTAGTTCATCAGGCACTCTGTCTATCAGATCTAATTCCTTAAATCTATTTCTCAGCTCCGCTGTATAATCATAATGGATTTGATTTAGGTTATACCTGAATGGTCTAGTGGTTTTCACCACTTTCTTCACTTTCAGTCTGAATTTGGTAATAAGGAATTTATTAGCTGAGCACAGTCAGATTATGGACTATATTCAACTATATTCCAATATAAAATCCATGATAGCTCAGTTGGTAAAAAATCTACCTCTTCTTTTGTGGCTCAGCTGGTAAGGAATCGCCTGCAATGTGGGAGTCCTAGGTTCGATTCCTGGGTTGTGAAGTTCCCCAGGAGAAGTGAAAGTCTACTCACTCCAGTATTCTGCCTGGAGAATTCCATGGACTCTATGGGGGAGGGAGGGCAGGAGTCGCAAAGAGACATGACTGAGCAACTTTCACTTTCATGGGGATATTTGTATTTGGTTTGTAATCCTTGTACTTTTCAAGCATCTTCATCCTATAGCCAGCCCAGAACATGTATCAGAGAACATGAATAGGGCTACATGTTTGTTGAAGGGAAGTTGACAGGTGTAGAGAGCAGTGTCAGGGAAAATGTCCAGTGGAAAAAAATCAACACTGTTGATTCATCATCTTTTGTTTACTTTAAACTCTAATGCAGTTAACTAGAAAACGTAATCTAAATTCCAGAAATAAGACCAACTTTTAAATTGAAAAACAACAAATAAAAATACTTTGAATTTTCATCTCCTTGGACTGACCTTTTTTGTATAAATATGTAGACTCTACCAATTTTGAACAACTCTTTTGTGTACAACTATGAAGGGATTAAGAACAAACCTAGACATTAAAAGCTGAAAACCTGAATTTATCTGAATATGTTTATTTATTAAAGCTTTGGGAACTTGACATTGGGAACTTGTTAAACCTTCTTAAATCTGTTTCTTCATCTGTAAAAATGAAGATTATATGCATTTTTAATATGGTTAAGAGGATCAAAAACACAGTTTAAGTTCTCAGTTATCTTAAGACAAGTAAATTAGTGTTATCTTCACCAATTTATATGGTCTACCTTTTGAAATTATTCTATATGAAAGTGAATTTCACCTATAAACTCAAATTTGTAATGTTTATTTAATAAACCCAATATATAACATCATGAAAAGGATTTTTTTCTTCCTCTTTAATTTTACATATTAATTTGTAAACTGGTAGAGGATATTTATGCTCCACCTAAGTAGACCTAAATCTGGATATACATACAGATATAGAGTTGCATCTGTATATAAATTACAGAGAAAGACATTAATGTCCCTCATAAAACTATTTCTGATGGTTAAATAATTATTTGCATTTATTTTGACATGTCCTAAAATATAATTTTGAGTCTCAAGGAAGTTTCTGTTTTAGTAAGTATATAATTACAGACCCTTATAGTAGGAAGGCCTATAAGATCTATCAGATTGGCCCACTAATAATAATGGCAGCTACTGCTTTTTTTAGAGCTGTGGGAAGGAATGATGCTAAAGCTGAAACTCCAGTACTTTGGCCACCTCGTGCGAAGAGTTGACTCATTGGAAAAGACTCTGATGCTGGGAGGGATTGGGGGCAGGAGGAGAAGGGGACGACAGAGGATGAGATGGCTAAATGGCATCACTGACTTGATGGATGTGATGGAATTAAAATGATGAATTTGTTACAGAGGCAATGACAAAATTGTGAACTTGAGGAGAGTAGATGCCACCATTCTTAGGCTAGAAGGACAAAGAGATAAGGAAACAGCTCAGAACTAAGGGAGATCTACATGGTCAGAGCCAAATCCATGGGGGCGATTCAGCCACTGCTGGACATACCCCCCAAAAGAAGATGGTTGGACAGTGACACAGAGCATACCCTTCCACTTTTCTCCTGTCCCTGTTGGTGCTTCCCATTTGCAAAAGACAACAGAAGCTAGTTAATAAAGAAGACTGCGAAAGGAGCCGCAGAGATCAGCTCTGAGGTCATGCAGAGAAAAAGCTAAGCAATAAACCTGAAGGCAAGTAAGTCCAAAGGCCCTCATATCACCAAAAGAAAGTTCATTTTTTACCACATTATTGAGAAAAGTAAATTTTACTAACTCTTATTGGGAGAGACAAAGATTTTATACTATATACCTCATAGTTTAAAACTTCACTACTTCTTTGACATGTTTCCTGTCTCACATATAACTCTACCCAGAGTTTTTCCTTTTTCTCCCTTCCCCCTAGTAGAGTTCAGATGCTAAGAACCACATACATCGCAAAATGTCTACCAAATACTAAGAATGGAGTAAATAATTATAAGCAAATTATAATTCCCTTCATAAAAATCACTCAAATATTATCTTAATATTAATATCTTATTTCAATATATTCTAAAGACTTTTGTTTTCATATATCTTGTTGCCCCTATGATTGACAATAAGTCCATCAGAAGTAATAAAAATGGTTTGCTCCTTCAGTCTCTACTTCTTTACCTCATATTCTGTCTTCATCACATTTCAGTAAAAGTGTGCTATTGACACTTTGGGCTTCCCTGGTGGCTTAGATTTCGTTGACATTAGAAAATTCAAAAGGAATTTATACTGACAAGTCCAGAATTCTCTCTCTTTCCATTCCTTAAGAATTTCTTAACCACATTTGAGCTACTGAACCTCTCCCTTTCTCTATATTAGTATTTTCTCTTCTTGGTCTCCATAACAACAAAATTTACTATTTCTCCAGTATCTTCTTAATCTCCTTTATTAACTCTTCATCTGCCCAAACTTTAAATGCTGAAGAATTTCTGGACCATGTCCTTGGCTTTCTTCCATTTTATATTTGTTCTCTTTCTCCTCCTCTCTTTTTCTCTGCAATTTTAATCAACCTCATGGTTTAAAATACCCACCTTGCAAATTCCTATCAGAAGCCTAAACTCTTCTTTGAAATACAAATTCATATATTCAACCAATTACCTAACATTTCCACTCAGTCATCACAAATATATTATTCTAAAGAGAACATTTGATTAATTTATCCTCAATACTGCTTTGGGATTCCCAGGTGGTGCTAGTGGTAAAGAATTTGCCTGCAAATTCAGGAAATAAAAGAGACATGGGTCTGATCCCTGGATATGGAAAATCCCCTAGAGGAGGAAATGGGAACCTGCTCCAGTATTCTTGACTGCAAAATCCCATGGATAGAAGAACCAGACAATTTACAATCCATGGAGTCATAAAGAGTTGGATACAACTGAGAACACATATACACACAAACTTCTACTTTGGTTGTACAATTTCTTCCATCTCTTACTCTCTTCATCTCGAAGAGCCTACAACTCAGCCATAATTCTTTGATCTTTACCCTCTACTTCTTGGAAGGAAAGTTATGACCAACCTAGACAACTTATTAAAAAGCAGAGACATTAATTTGTCAACAAAGCTCTGTCTAGTCAAGGCTATGTTTTTTCCAGTAGCTATGTATGGATGTGAGAATTGGACTAACAAGAAATGAGTGCTGAAGAATTGATGCTTTTGAACTGTGGTGTTGGAGAAGACTCTTGAGAGTCCCTTGATTGCAAGGACATCCAACCAGTCCATCCTAAAGGAGTTCAGGCCTGGGTGTTCCTTGGAAGGACTGATGTTGAAGCTGAAACTCCAATATTTTGTCCACCTGATGTGAAGAGCTGACTCACTGGAAAAGACCCTGATGCTGGGAAAGATTGAGGGCAGGAGGAGAAGGAGATGACAAAGAATGAGATGGTTGGATGCCATCACCGACAATGGACATGGGTTTGGGTAGACTTCGGGAGTTGGTGATGGACTGGCGTGCTGTGGTTCATGGGGTTGCAAAGAGTCGGATATGACTGAGTGACTGAACTGAACTGAACTCTACAACCAATCTGCTCACATCACATTTCAGCTCCACTCGCAAAGTATGTGTAGAATATATACATTTCCATCTTCTCCATTGCTCTCAACCTCACTCTAATCTTTCATTTATATTAGTGCAAAAGCATCTTAAATAATCTCCTACTTCCACTCATGTTTCTTTGCAACCCATCCTCCACAAAGTAGCCAGAGAAATCTTTTAAAAATGTAACCAAGACAATGTCATCCTCTTGTTGTTGATTTCCTGTTCTACTTAGTGTAAAACCCAAACTCTTTATTATAATCTATAACACTATACAAGGGTAATTGATAATCCTGTAGACAGTTTTGCCTTTATCAGATTTTTCTGGACATATTTATTGAAATCAATACATCACTAAACAGATGTATCCATTCCATATATGTCAATTGATCTAAAATCCTTTATCATCTTCTTAAAGTCAGTAAAGTTAAAAAAACATAAAGTTTCCAAAATCCAAAGCACTTCAAAGGCAAGTGGTGCAACTTTATGTCTTAACTTGAAGTGGAGCCTAACAGTGGAGCTCAAGCCAGCTCTCTATTAATAGAGATATGCTTTCATGAAAAGAAAAGAATTAAGTTTGCTGGCTTTCTTGCTATCCTTTTCAGCATTGGAATCAATGATGCAATTCCAAGGACTTCAGGCCCCAAAGCAATCTCACTCTCAACCCCACACTAAAACCCAAAGAAATATCAAATGGAGATAAGAGAATTACATGAAAGATTACCTGTAACTGTGGCCTGCTGCCACTTGGTAGGACAATCAACATGCATGGGGGATTAAACTATATAAACTCAGTTGAATTGAATCAGCTGTCTTAATGGGCCAGAAAATCAACTAGTCTGAGTGAAAAATTCACTTGAAATGGTTGACTGGCACTAGTTGAAGAAGCAACTGAAATTTGTAGAATCCTTAAAATGCCCCAAATTAGGAGGAAAAACAACAACAACAAACTATCCTTTTTTCATCTGAGTTCTTGACATCATCTAGAAAATAGCCTTGGTACTCTAAACCTGAAAAACCAATTGTACCTCTCCTAATCTCTAAAAATAGCTGTTAACTTCTCAATGATACCTATCACATGTAAACCAAGGGCACAAGGAGCACATATAAGATCTTTACTTATATCTTTATTTTATGAATAATTTACTCAATGGTCACAAATATTTATAAGTACCTTTCTTTATGATATTACTGCATATTACTATAAACACTGTGCTTTTTACATTGAGTTTTCACATGCATTTTCTCAAGATACTTTGAATCGGGCTTGTTATCCTTGTTATTCATATTGAAACCCTGACACTGAGACATGATAGTTGATTTGTCCAAGATCACGCAAATGTGGATTGGCAAAGCTGGGATTCAAATAAAGACCTTCACCTTCTATAAAATATATATATCTCCTTAGCCTTCTGAAAATCTATCAAGTCACTTTTTTTCCCCAAAAAATTATTTTCCTTAATAACCAGGAACTCTATAATGGTTTATCATTTTGCCTAAGAAAGAAAGAAAGAAAGAAAGTGAAGTCGCTCAGTTGTGTCTAACTCTTTGCAACCCCTTGGACTGTAGCCTATCAGGCTCTGCCACCCAAGGGATTTTCCAGGCAAAAGTACTGAAGTGGGTTGCCATTTCCTTCTCCAGGAGATCTTCCTGAACCAGGGATCAAAACCCAGGTATCCCCCATTGCGGCCAGATGCTTTACCATCTGAGCCACCAGGGAGAAGTTAAGAAGTTATAAGCCATTATAGAGTTCCTGGTTATCAAAGAAAAGTCATGCCATAATACTCACCTGTTAACTAGGCCTCACTATAAGAATCCATTTATTAAGTCACCCTTAGAACTATGATTTGATCATCCAAATAATTTGAAGTCAAGATCATATTTACCAAGATATAACAATACCAAAAAATGAAAGTAAAGCTCTTGTGCAGGTGTTTTCTTCTTAAATTATTCATTTGTATGTGGATAATAATCTTACAGCTACCACAGTCTTTCATTCTGAAGTCTCAAATGCTTTTCAATGAATCAAATTCTATCTTAAATAGAGTAAGTAAATAGTTCATTTTAGTAGAAACTATATTGTCACTACATCCTCAACTTTCATTTAAAACTGTGCATTACTTATTCAGCTATTTGAAAGCTAATATTATCAGCTCCTCTCAAGGAGCTATTTTGTCTTTTTTTCTTTTTTTTCATCTACAAGGCTTCATTTTTAAACCTATAACACTGTATGTTTTTGAGACATCAATTACCATTTTAAAACATACCAGTCTATCTTGAAATTTTCTCCACAAGTTTCTTTGCTAAAGAAAACATTAACCCTTTCAATTTATTGGGAATCAATGTTTAATCCTCTTTTTTGTTCTCATACTTATTACAAATAATAAAAATTTCTGAGTGTCAGTTTAAGAAGTGAAAGTGGTGGGTAATAGTCCTATTATTTATTGATCATTTTAAAATAAAAGTTTTAGTGCTCTCTATTTGAAAAGCAAACCAAGAAATTATATTTCACATCTATGTAATAAAAAACTGCATTTTGGAGATGTTTTATGCAGTACTTTAATATCTATAAAAATTGAGTTTCTATTATTACTTAAATTTATGATGGTTATTTCAAACTTTCATAACAGGTGAAAAAAAATTTACTTACCTCTACCAGGAGTATAGAGCATGGAGAATATCCTGATGGATACTGAAAGTTCATTTCAGGTCATTTCAGTCGCTCAGTCGTATCCAACCCTTTGCGACCCTATGAATTGCAGCATGCCAGGCCTCCCTGTCCATCACCAACTCCCTGAGTTCACTCAAACTCATGTCCATCGAGTCAGTGATGCCATCCAGCCATCTCATCCTCTGTCGTCCCCTTCTTCTCCTGCCCCCAATCCCTCCCAGCATCAGAGTCTTTTCCAATGAGTCAACTCTTCGCATGAGGTGGCCAAAGTACTGGAGTTTCAGTTTTAGCATCATTCTTTCCAAAGAAATTCCAGGATTGATCTCCTTCATAATGGACTGGTTGGATCTCCTTGCAGTCCAAGGGACTCTCAAGAGTCTTCTCCAACACCACAGTTCAAAAGCATCAATTCTTCGGCACTCAGCCTTCTTCACAGTCCAACTCTCACATCCATACATGACTACTGGAAAAACCATACTGAAAAGCAAGTCTTAAAATATCAAAAGTATTCTAAAATTATTTTATATATAGCCCTTTTAAACACCTTAAAACTCCATAACCTTTTAAAACATTAGATAGTAATGATTTCTTCATATCCTCAAAATCTGAAATGAACACAAAAATTTTAATTGGCTATATCCCAATACAAAATAAAAAGTTTAAAGTTTAGGGAAAAAAAAGAAAAAGATCTCTCAAAACTTTTCAAATTAATCTATTTCTTACATAGGTATTATTATATAATTTATAATTATTAAACTGTTATGACATATTTTACTTAGATAAATAGATTTGATTTTTAAATACATTGACATTATAGAATATTCTACTTAGACATTACTTAATGTTTCTTGATATTTCCTTATATGCTTACATATGTATTTTTTTCTGTGAAAATGCATGTTATATAATATTACCCCAATTTTATTCTCCAAACAAATACTTATTAAATTCCACCCATGCGTGAGACATGGTTTAACCACAGAGGATGAAATGTACCAAAAATGCCCATCCTCAATAAGTTCACATTCTAGAATGGAAAACATTCAATAACGAAAACCAAAATAAAAAGCAAAATGTATGTTAATGTAATCAAAGTACTGTGGCTAAAAATCAAGCAGTCAAGGGGGATAGAGATTAGATATTAGGGCAGTGCTTACAGGTTTATTTTCAGGTAGGTTAGTTAGTGGGAGACCTCACTCTGAATGTAAAATTTGACAGAAAACCTTAAGATGGTAGAGAATTTAGTCACAAAGATGCCAGATGGGGGGAGGTGAAGATAGGTGAAGAGTGATATTGGAATACCATATTATAAACCAATGTAAGGATTTTGGTCTTTGCACTTACTTGGGTGGAAAGCATATAGAGAGAATTGAGTAAAGATTTCAGACACATCCAATGACTACATCTATTGTAATATGGATAGAACTGAATTGTGGAAGAAGAGCAAAGAATTGTGAAAACTATTGCAATCAAGATGAATCATTTTATTGACTTACAAGAATTTGGTGACAGTGGAAATGTGAAAAATACATATTGAAACTGGAGTACACAGGACTTGGTAGTAGTAGTGTTAACCATTCAGTAGTGCCTTATTCTTTGTGACTCCATGGACTGTAACCCACCAGGCTGCTCTTTCCATGGAACTCTCCAGGCAAGAATACTAGAGTGGGTAGCCATTTCCTTCTCCAGAGCATCTTTCTGACCCAAATATTGAGCCCAAGTCTTCTGCAATGCAGGCAGATTCTTTACCATCTCAGCTACCAGGAAGTCCATACATGATTTACTGATGGATTAAATATAGTATCTAAGAGAAAAAGAGGAAGCAATGATAAAAAGCTGGAGTGATTATGACTAAGATAGAGAAGTTATTTCAAGCCTTGAGGCTACATGGGATAACCTAGAGAATGAGTATAGATAGAAGTGAAAACAGGTCTGAAGATTTAAGACAGAGATATTTAGCAAAATCCAAAATTTAGTCAGGCGTAGGGGTTCCCTGGTAGCTCAGTGGTAAAGAATCTGCCTGTCAATGCAGGAGACACTGGCTCAGTCTCTCGTTCAGGAAGATCCCTTGGTGCAGAGCAACTAAGCCTGTGTGCCACAACTACTGAGCCTGTGCTCTAGAGCCTGAGAGCCACAACTCCTGAAGCCCATGTACCTAGAGTCAGCGCTCCACAAGAGAACCCACTGCAGTAAGAAGTCTGTGCACCACAACTAGAGAGTAGCCCTGCCTTGCCACAGCTAGAGAAAAGCCCCCACAACTACGAAGACTCAACACAGCCAAAAATAAATAAACACATAAGTAGAATTTAAATTTTAGTCAGATGTAAATTGAGAAATTACCAGATCAAAAGTCAATCCATGAGAAAATTTTGTTTAAATATCAGAAGAGTTGAGTGTCCTGGAATCCAAGTGAAAAATAATTGTTTGAAAAGGAGGAAATGATCTAATAAATTAAATAATATCAATTGATTGTGTAAGAGGATTGAAAATTAGCCACCAGCTCTGTCAACATGAAGGTTATTCTGAGTTTAACAAGACATATTCAGTGATTTCGAGAGAAAATGAATAATTCAGTGTGGAATTTTGCTCCAAAATGGTGGTAGGAAAATATAGCTGAAGTTAGAAACTACCTCAAAAGAGAGTAAGTAAGCAGAAAGATGATTAAAGAAAGAAAATTGGTAGGGTCTTTGTTTTTTGTTTTTTTTTGATGAAATATAGCATTGTATAGAACTAATAAATAATTGCAACAAAGGTAGTGTAATCCATGGTTAAGAGACTATTTTAATGTCTAAATATTTTTGTGATCTTTTGTTTTGTAGGTGTTATGAACAGAAGAATATATTTTGGGAGCACTTTATGTTTTACTTTAAAGTCATATTCATTTCTAGGAAGTGAACCAGATGTAAAAAATTAGATGGCCATGAGGTTGATGACATGACAGAGAATAAGATCTAGCTTGGGTTTTCCAAGTGGTTTGGTGGTAAGAAAAAGTCACCTGACAATCTGGGAGATTTCAGTTCAATCCCTGGTTTAGGAAGATCCCTTGCAGAAAGAAATGGCAACCCACTCCAGCAATCTTGTATGGGAAATCCCATGGACTGAGGAGCCTGGTATACTACAGTCCAAAGGGTTGCAAAGAACCGTACATGACTTAGCAACTGAGCATGGGACAACTGTCATACAACTCCATTTCCCTGGCTAGTCCTAGCCTGCCAATCATTGTGCTTACTAATATTTAAATTTTCTGTTTGGAGTGAACAAAAGTAAATCTCTTAGAAAATGATCAGTTTTCACTAAGATTTTTAATTTAGACCTTCTCCAGTCTGAGCAGTGTTCTTATCTTTTTAAATTATCTGAATTGCTTTTCTCTACTATGTGTAAGGGCTTCCCTTGTGGCTCAGTTGGCAAAGAATCCACCTGCAATGTGGGGGACCTGGATTTGATCCCTGGGTTGGGAAGATTCCATGGAGAAGGGAAAGGCTACTCACTCCAGTATTCTGGCCTGGAGAATTCGATGGACTGTACAGTCCTTGGAGTTGCAAAGAGTCAGACAAGACTGAATGACTTTCACTTCACCATGTGTAATATCATAGTTAAAACTAAAAATGCCCATTTGTAAAAAAATTATATTTACTTTTACTGCCATTAAAATCTACCAGGATTGTTGAATTATTTTCTGTAGCCAGCAATGAAAAAAAGAAAATGACAGTTTGTGTAGAAATCAAACATTTTAAGGACTACTTTTCTAATCCAAAGTAACTAATGTTTGAACATCTTTGATAAAACTTGATTATCATCGCTTTTGTACTGTCCCTCCAAGAAACTGATTGCACAAATAATGTAAAAGAAATACAGAGTTTGTGCTTAAGATAAAGACTTCTTGGTCTTATGAAATACTAATGGAGGCTTACAGAGACTGGGTGAAGTGTCCAAAATGATGCAGTTTATTAATCCAACTCTGAGATTCAATCTCACTTCACTCTCCAGCTCTAATTAGTTTAAATATAAACTTTAGGTTAAATATATGCTTCTAGAGTAATAAAACAGTTTCTGATTAATATCCATTCTCTTTTTTCTGGAATCACAGAACTTTATGGTTTTTAAATAGTAAAGTTACTTTTTTCTAAGATTTCTAAGCTTATACTAAAACACTTTATTCATTTTTAAATAATATCTATTGAGTTTCCACCATATTTCAACTACTATTCTTGGTGATAGGATTGCTGCTGTTGTAGTCCAAAGCTCAGTCATGTCCGACTCTTCACCAAAAGATGGACTGCAGCACGTTGAAGTTCCCTGTGCTTCAACAACTCCCAGAGCTTGCTGAAACTTATGTCCATTGAATCAGTGATGCCATCCAACCAACTCATACTTTGTCATCTCCTTCTTCTCCTGTTTTCAATATTTCCCAGCATCAGGGGCTTTTCTAATGTGACATCTTTGTTCTCTTGCCAATCTTGAGTCCAGCTTGGGCTCCATCCAGCCCTACATTTCAAACAATGTATTCTGCATGTAAGTTAAATAAACAGGTGGCAATATACACCCTTGACATACTCATTTCCCAATTTGGAACCAGTCCATTGTTCCATGTCCAGTTCTAACTGTTGCTTCTTGACATGCATACCAATTTCTCAGGAGGCAGGTAAGGTGGTCTGGTATTCCCATCTCACTCAGAATTTTTCACAGTTATTGTGATCCACACAGTCAAAGGCTTTGGCATAGTCAATAAAAAAGAAGATGTTTCTCTTGAACTCTCTTGCTTTTTCGATGATCCAGCTGATGTTGGGAATTTGATCTCTGGTTCCTATGCCTTCTCTAAATCCAGCCTGAACATCTGGAAGCTCCCAGTTCATGTACTGTTGAAGCCTAGCAGTCCTGTGACCACTGTTGAGTTTTCCAAATTTGCTGACATATTGAGTGCAGCACTTTCACAGCATCATCTTTTAGTATTGGAAATAGCTCAAATGGAATTCCATCACCTCCACTATCTTTGTTCATAGTGCTGTTTCCTAAGGCCCACTTGACTTCACATTCCAAGATGTCTGGCCCTAGGTTGCTTTTGCTGACTTCATAGAGCTTCCCCATCTTAGGCTGTAAAGAATATAATCAATCTGATTTTGGTGTTGACCATCTGATGATGTCCATGTGTAGAGTCTTCTCTTATGTTGTTGGAAGAGGGTGTTTGCTATGACCAGTGCATTCTCTTGGCAAAACTCTATTAGCCTTTGCCTTGCTTCATTATGTATTCCAAGGCCAAATTTCCCTGTTACTCCAGGTGTTTTGACTTCCTATTTTTGCATTCCAGTCACCTATGATGAAAAGAACACTTTTTTCGGGTGTTAGTTCTAGAAGGTCTTGTATGTGTTCATAGAACCATTCAACCTCAGCTTCTTCAGCATTACTGGTCAGGGCATATAGACTTGGATTACCATGATATTGAATGCTTCTGCTAAGTCCATACAATTTCTGTCCTTTATTGTGCCCATCTCTGTATGAAATATCCTCTTGATATCTTTAATTTTCCTGAAGACATCTCTAGTCTTTCCCATTTGACTTTATTCCTTCTTTTCCTTTGCATTGATCACTTAGAAAGGCTTTCTTATCTATCCTTACTATTCTTTAGAACTCTGCATTCAGATGGATATACCTTTCCTTTACTCCTTTGCCTTTTGTTTCTCTTCTTTTCTCAGGAATTTGTAAGGCCTCCCCAGACACAATTTTGTCTCTCTCTCTCTCTCTCTTTTTTTTTTTTTTTTTGCATTTCTTTTTCTTAGGGATGATTTTGATCACTGCCTCCTGTACAATCTCACAAACTTCCATCCATCATTCTTCAGGCACTCTATCCATCAGATCTAATTGCATACCTGAGATTATTGATATTTCTCCCAGCAATCTTGATTCAAGCTTGTGCTTCATCAATCCTTGCATTTCACATGNTTTTTTTGCATTTCTTTTTCTTAGGGATGATTTTGATCACTGCCTCCTGTACAATCTCACAAACTTCCATCCATCATTCTTCAGGCACTCTATCCATCAGATCTAATTGCATACCTGAGATTATTGATATTTCTCCCAGCAATCTTGATTCAAGCTTGTGCTTCATCAATCCTTGCATTTCACACGATGTACACTACATATAAGTTAAATAAGTAGTGTGAAAATATACAGCCTTGATATACTCTTTTCACAATTTGGAATCAGTCCATTGCTCCATATCTGGTTCTAACTGTTGCTTCTTGATCTGCATATACATTTCTCAGGAGGGAGGTAAGTTCAGTTCAGCTCAGTCACTCAGTCATGTCTGACTCTCTGCAACCCCATGAATAGCAGCATGCCAGGCCTCCCTGTCCATCACCAACTCCCGGAGTTCACTCAAACTCACATCCATTGANGGGCAGGAGGAGAAGGGGACGACAGAGGATGAGATGGCTGGATGGCATCAGTGACTCAATGGACATGAGTCTGAGTGAACTCCGGGAGTTGGTGATGGACAGGGAGGCCTGGCGTGCTGCGATTCATGGGGTCGCAAAGAGTCTGACATGACTGAGCGACTGAACTGAATAAATGCTTGGGGATATTAAATCAAACTTCATTCTCCTTCTCTCTCTCTTTCTCTTTCTCTCTCTGTCTTTCTCTCTCTCAC
The DNA here is from genome assembly GCA_006410615.1 of Neotragus moschatus. Taxonomy (NCBI): domain Eukaryota; kingdom Metazoa; phylum Chordata; class Mammalia; order Artiodactyla; family Bovidae; genus Neotragus; species Neotragus moschatus. The sequence goes on along the minus strand of SJYA01000539.1, from coordinate 623,852 downwards.
ACACACAGACACACACATAGTACTTTATAGATGAGGAAATGTAGCCACAGAGAAAATAAGTAACTTGTGTAGCCAACAGGTTTGTAACTGACAAAACTAAAATCAAAGTATAAAGCATAGTGTTTCAAGTGCAAGCTGTGGAGAAAGAATACCTGACTCCTACTGCAGGTTTACTACATTATTCCTACCTAGTGCCCTGGAGAAAACAACACAAGTTTCAAAATTAAGCTAAATTTCTCTACTTTTCTAATCATATTGCCTCTCTTCCTATTATATTAACTCTGATTTATTAAATTAATTTTCTCTCATACTTTAAAATTGTTTTATATTTCATTAAGTCCTACCCTCTCTTTACTAGTTCTTTCCTAGGTCTGTATTTGGTTTTAATCATGTGATTACTTTCTTCTGCTTTAGTTGACATACACCAGGCTTACATTTAGACTTTCTTGTACTTTTTTATGTTAAAAATATTTCCTAATGACTACTTTAGATGGTCCCACAAATTTTGACAAGAAGCACTTTCATTTTTGTTTAGCTCTGAGTATTTTCAAATTTCCTTAAAACTTTTTTCTGCAAACCAAAGTTTACTTGGTAGTATGTTTAATTTCTTTAAAACTGAGGTTTTGTAAGCTATTTTTTACTCTATCAATGCATTTATTTTATTTTGATTATATCAAATATATAATTATAGTGTATATGTATTTTATTTATTAAATATGCATATATTTGTATTAATATCTGAACTCATTCTATTTGCAGATGTTTTGAAATCTACTGAAATTTTCTTCTCTGATAATGCATAATAAATTTTCTGTGAGTAATCTATATATTATGTAAAACAATGCATATTCAGGAGTGATGAGTGTAGAGACACTAACTTAACAATGTAGCTCCAAAAAGTCCTTATGAAAACTTTATAAGCCAGTTAAGAAGTCACAATACCCGAGGCAAGTACAAATTCAAGAACAGCTCCGTCAAAAGGAGTAAGAAAAATGATTGCGTTTAATGTGCAACAGTCTTTTTCTTTCCCCTTAAGTCTGTCAACTCAGAATAGTCAAAGAGAAAGCACTCTAGTCATAACTTGTCACTTGGGTGAAAAGCATGAACACACATCCAGTGTTTCAGCTTTTAGTTGGGGATTGCCCAAGACACTAGTTTCTTTTCTCATGTGACTTGGAGTGCTGACCAAGAATTACATACTTAAAATGCCTGGAGACCATTAAGAACAAAGCTAAGCAGCTTTGTTCTTCAGCTAAGCAGCTGAAGATAAGCTTCAGCATCAGAGAACATGTAGTACCACAGATAGACACCAGGGAGCAAGATATTATAACCTCCTGATTACAAAAAAAAAAAAAAGAAAAAGAAAAAAGAAAAATCTCTCTAACTGGGAATTTGCATGCACAAACCTATCAAAGGCACATTGCAGAAAAATTTGTAATATTCCATTGTGTATATGTACCACAACTTATCCATTCATCTGACAAACATCTAGGTTGCTTCCATGTCCTAGCTACTGTGAATAGTGCTGCAATAAACATTGGGACTCATGTGTCTTTTTCAATTCTGGCTTCTTTTTCAATGCTCAGTAGTGGGGTTGCTGGGTTATATGGTAGTTTTAAGGAATCTCAATACTGTTCTCCATAGTGGTTGTATCAGTTTGCATTCCCACCAGTAGTATAAGAGAGTTCCCTTTTCTCTATACTCTCTTCAGCATTTATTATTTGTAGACTTTTCGATGATGGCCAATCTGACCAGTGTGAAATGATACCTCATTGTGGTTTTGATTTTCATTTCTCTAATAATGAGTGATGTAAGGCATATTTTCATGTGTTTATTGGCCATCTATATGTCTTATTTGGAGAAATGTTTGTTTAGGTCTTCTGCCCACTTTTGATTGCATTGTTCATTTTTCTGCTGTTAAGCTGCATGAGCTGCACTCAGCTATAAAAGGGAATGCATTTGAGTCAGTTCTAATGAGGTGAATGAACCTAGAGCCTATTATAGAATGAAGTAAGTTAGAAAAAGAAAGACAAATATCATATATTAATGCATATATATGGAATCTAGAAAGGTGATACTGATGATCCTACTTGCAAGCCAGCAAAGGAGACACAAGCATAAAGAACAGACTTTTGGATTCTGTGGGAGAAGGGGAGAGTGGGATGATTTGATAGACTAGCATATAAACACACATATTACCATATATAAAATAGATAACCAATGTGAGAGTGATGTACAAAACAGAGCATCCAAAGAAAGTGCTCTGTGACAAGCTAGAGGGGTAGGTTGGGGAGGGAGGTGGGCGGCGTTTTGGAGTGGAGGGGACACTTTATACATATGGCTGATTCATATTGATGTATGTCAAAAGCCATCACAATATTGTAAAGCAATTATCCTCCAATTGAAATAAATTTTAAAAAAGGGGAGAATCTGGAAATGCTTTAAGAATCTCTAGCTGGGCTGATTGTGAAATTCTTTCCCTATGAAAGTCTTTCCTGGTGGTTCAGACAGTAAAGAGCCTGCCTGCCGTGCAGGAGACCCAGGTTTGATCCTGGGATATGATTATATTCTCGAAAAGGAAATGGCTACATTCTCCACTAATCTTGTTGGAAAATTCCATGGAGAGAGGAACCTGATGGGCTATAGTCCATGAGGTCACAAAGAGTCAGACATGACTGAGTGACTAACATTTTCACTTTTTTTCCCCCTATGCAAAGGTAGTTGGAGAAGGTAATGGCAATCCACTCTAGTGTTCTTGCCTGGAGAGTCCCATGGACAGAGGAGCCTGGGGGGGCTACAGTCACGGGGTTGCAGAGAGTTGGACACGACTGAGCGACTGAACTGAACTGATGCAAAGGTAGTATCTAAAACTAGGAGGGGTGACTGTATTTTTTCAAATGCTCAAATCTCAGCAAAACATAACAGGGTACATAATAAATTGAAGGGCATAGCCCAATCAAAGAAACAGAAAATATCCAGAAACTTACCCTAAAAAAAAAGGGAATCTATGAATTACCCGATCAAAATTTCAAAACTATTATCTTAAAGGAGCTAAGTAAACAAAATAAAATATTGATAGACTGAAAACAATCTGGAAAATAATGTATGAACAAAATGAGAATACAATAGATAAGAACTATAAAATGAAAAAAAAAAATCAAAAGTTATAGATACAATACAGTACTGCATTGTACAATACAATAACTGAATTGAATGATTCACTAGATGGATTCAACATCAGACCTGATAAAACAGAAGAAAGAATGAACAAACTTAAAGATAAGGAATTTGAAGCTATCAAGCAAGATGATCAAAAAGAAAAAAGAAAGGAAGAAAACCTAAGAAACTCATAGTTAAGTAAATAAATAAATAAATAATCCAGGAGACTAATATACACAACTGTGAACTTCCAGATGTTCAAGCTGGATTTAGAAAAGGCAGGGGAACCAGAAATAAAATTGCCAACATCTGCTGGATCATCAAAAAAGCAAGAGTTCCAGAAAAACATCTATTTCTTCTTTATTGACTATGTCAAAGGCTTTGACTATGTGGATCACAATAAACTGTGGAAAATTCTTCAAGAAATGGGAATACCAGACCATCTGACCTGCCTCTTGAGAAACCTGTATGCAGGTCAGGAAGCAACAGTTAGAACTGGACATGGAACAGCAGACTGGTTCCAAATAGGAAAAGGAGTAAGTCAAGGCTATATTTTGTCATCATGCTTATTTAACTTCTATGCAGAGTACATCATGAGAAACGCTGGGCTGGAGGAAGCACAAGCTGGAATCAAGACTGCTGGGAGAAATATCAATCACCTCAGATATGCAGATGACACCACCCTTATGGCAGAAAGTGAAGAAGAACTAAAGAGCCTCTTAATGAAAGTGAAACAGAGTGAAAAAGTTGGCTTAAAGCTCAACATTCAGAAAACTAAGATCATGGCATCTGGTCCCATCACTTCATGGAAATAGATGAGTAAACAGTGGAAACAGTGTCAGACTTTATTTTTCTGGGCTCCAAAATCACTGCTGATGGTGATTGCAGCCATGAAATTAAAAGATGCTTATTCCTTGGAAAGAAAGTTATGACCAACCTAGATAGCATATTAAAAAGCAGAGACNGTCCCATCACTTCATGGAAATAGATGAGTAAACAGTGGAAACAGTGTCAGACTTTATTTTTCTGGGCTCCAAAATCACTGCTGATGGTGATTGCAGCCATGAAATTAAAAGATGCTTATTCCTTGGAAAGAAAGTTATGACCAACCTAGATAGCATATTAAAAAGCAGAGACATTACTTTGCCACAAAGGTCCATCTAGTCAAGGCTATGGTTTTTCCATTGGTCATGTTTGGATGTGAAAGTTTGACTATAAAGAAAGCTGAGTGCAGAAGAATTGATGCTTTTGAACTGTGGTGTTGGAGAAGACGCTTGAGAGTCCCTTAGACTGCAAGGAGATCAAACCAGTCCATTCTAAAGGAAATCATTCCTAGGTGTTCACTGAAAGGACTGATATTGAAGCTGAAACTCCAATACTTTTTCCACCTGATGCGAAGAACTGACTCTTTGGAAAAGACTCTGATGCTGGGAAAGACTGAAGGCAGGAGGAGAAGGGGACGACAGAGGATGAGATGCCTGGATGGCCTCACCGACTTGATGGACATGAGTTTGAGTGAACTCTGTGAGTTAGTGATGGACAGGAAGGCCTGGCGTCCTGTGGTTCATGGGATCACAAAGAGTTGGACACGACTGAGCGACTGAACAGAACTGAATTGGTAGGAATACTAGAAAGAAAAGAGAGAAGAAAAAGGGCAGAAAAATTATTTGGAGAAATAATGACTGAAACTTTCTGAATCTAAGGAAAACTTGTAAAATTATGCTATCTTCAGACAGACATAAATTTATTTCATTTCCAATTTGAATATGCTTTATTCTTTTTTACTTCCTAATTGCTTTGACCAGGAATTCCATACTATGTTGCATAGAGGTGATGAGAGTAGGTGTCCTTGTCTGCATTCTGATCTTATAAGAAAAGTTTCCAGTTATTCAACTTCAGTATAATGTTAGCTGTGGTTATCCACATACAAAGGGTTCAAAATACTTCAACTAAGGTGACTTTAAAAAGTTCCACAACAATACCCATTATAATAAAACTGCAAAAAGTCAAAGAGAGATTCTTGAAAAATTCAAGAGAAAAATGACTTACTATGTAAAAGAGAGCTCCCATATCCAAATAATTGAATGGCTTAGCAAAAGTGGCTAAATTTCTAGAAACATACAACTTGAAGAACTGAATCATAAAGAAATAAAAATCTGAACAAGCCTATAACTAGCAAAGAGATTGAATAAGTAATCAAAAACATCTCAACAACAACAATAAAAAAAAAAAAAAACCCAACAAAGAAAGGGCCCAGGACCAGATGGCTTCACTGGAGAATTCTACTAAATGTTTAAAAAGAATTAATACCAATCCCCAAACTGTTCTAGAAAACTGAGTAAAAAGGAACACTTCCAAAATCACTTTATGAAGGCAGCATTTCCCTGATGTAAAAAATCTGACAAATATACTGCAAGAAAAGAAAATTACATCCAGCCACTGTCCCTGATAAATATTGATATAAAAATTCTCAGAAAAAAAAATACTAGCAAATTCAATTCAAAAGCACATTAAATAGATCACACACCATGGCCAAATGGGATTTAGTCCTAGAATGCATGGATGCTTCAATGTAGAAAAATCAATCAATATAATAGGACAAGCTAACAGAAAGAATAACAAAGCTATATGATGATCTCAACTGATGCAGAAAAAGCACTTCATGGAATTCAACATTATCTCATGATAAAAACAGTCAACAAACTGGGAATTGAAGGAAATTACTTCAAAATAATAATAATAAAAAAAAACACATATGAAAAACCCACAGCTAGTACCATACTAAAGCTGAATAACTGAAAAAACTTTTCTGCAAGATCAGAATGCAGACAAAGATGCCTACTCTCATCACTTCTATGCAAAATAGCACTGGAATTCTCAGTAACAGCAATTAGGAAAGAAAAGGGAATAAAGCACATTCAAATTGGAAATGAAGAAATAAACTTATGCCTATCTTCAGATAATGTAATTTAACAAGTAGAAAACCCTTAAGATTATACACACACACACATACACTGTTCAAACTAATTAATAAATTCAGCGATGTTGCAGGATACAAATTAGTTGTGTTTCTACACACTAGCAAAGAACAAACCAAAAAAGTAATCAATAAAACTATTTCATTTGCAATAGCATCCAAAGAATAAAATGCTTACAAATAAGGTTAACTAAAGAGGGTAAAGTCCTATACATTGAAAACTATAAGATACTGAAAGAAACTGAGGGGGAACACTAATAAACAGAATATATAGCCAGTATTCAAGGATTGGAGACTTAATGTTGTTAAAGTATCTATACTACCCAAAGCTATCTGCAGATTTAATGGATATTTATCAAAATCCCAGTGGTGTATTTTACATAAACTGGACAAAATCCTAAAATCTGTGGAACATTCAAGAACCACAAGTTGCCAAAACAATCTTGAGAAAGAAAAAGTTAGAGGCCTCATACTTACTAATTTCAATACATATTACAAAACTACAGTAGTCAAAATAGCATGGTACTGGTATAAAGACAGACATACAAACAATTGAAGGCAATAGCAACCCACTCCAGTACTCTTGCCTGGAAAATCCCATGGATGGAGGAGCCTGGTAGGCTGCAGTTCATGGGGTCGCTAAGAGTTGGACATGACTGAGCAACTTCACTTTCACTTTTCACTTTCATACATTGGAGAAGGAAATGGCAACCCACTCCAGTGTTCTTGCCTGGAGAATCCCGGGGATGGCAGAGTCTGGTGGGCTGCCATCTATGGGGCTGCACAGAGTCGGACACAACTGAAGCGACTTAGCAGCATACAAACAATGGAAGAGAAAGAGAGTTCAGAAATAAACCCTTGCATTTGTTTTCAACTGGCCTTTGACAATAATATGAAGACCACAAAATAGGAAAAGCAGGATCTCTTCAACAAATGCCATTGGATAAACAATAGCATACTAAAGAATAAAACTAGACTCAACACCACATAAAAAATGAATCCAAAATGAATTAAAGACTTAAATGTAAGGTCAGAAATCATTAAACTCCTAGAAGAAAACATAGAAGAAACACTTCATGACATTGGATTTGACAGTTATCTCTTGGATACGATACCAAAGCCCAGATGGCAAAAACAAAAATAGACAAATGGAACTACATAAAGCTCAAATATCTCTGCATAGTAAAGGAAATAATGAAAAGAGTGAAATGGCCACCTACAGAATGGGAGAATATATTTGTAAATTATATATATGACAATGACTTGATATCTAGAATATATAAAGAGCTCTCACTCTTTAATATATAAAGAACTCAACAACAAAAAGCACAAAAGAAACTAATTAAAAATAGGCACAGTACATGAATACAGTTTTCTAAAGAAAATATACAAATGACTAAGACACATAAAAGTTCTCTCACATTGTTATTCATTGCATTTGTTGCTCAATCGTGTCTGACTCTATTGACCCTATGGACTGTATCCCACCAGGGTTCTCTGTCCGTGTAATTCTCCAGGCAAGAACACTGGACTGGGTTGACAATTCCCTTCCCCATTCAATTTTGAAATACAAATTCAAAACACAGTGATATATCACTTCACCCTCATTTGGATGCTTCTATAAAAACAAACTTTACATCCCTTGTGGCTCAATTAGTAAAATATTTCCTTGCAAAGCAGGAGACCTGGGTTCCATCCCTGGGTTGGAAAGATCCCCTGGTGAAGGGAAAGGATACCCACTCTAGTATTCTGGCCTGGAGAATTCCATGGAGTGTATAGTCCTTGGGGTTGCAAAGAGTCGGACACGACTGAGCAACTTTCACTTCATTTCACTTCATAAAAACAAAGCCAATCTGAAAACAATGTGTTATGGAGCATTTGGAGATAATAGAACTCTCATGCACTATTGATACCTTTGTAAAATGATACAACCACTGTGGAAAACACAAGATTCCTCAAGTAGTCACAAATAATATTATCTATAAATTACACTTATAGGTATATATCTATCAGAATTGAAGATAGGAAATATTTGTTTCTACAGTTTTGAAATCCGAAAATATCTTAAAGAAATATTTGAATGTTCATGTTCATTGCGAGATTATTCACAAAAGCCAAGAAATGGAAGCGACCTGTGTCCAGGGACAAACAAATGGCTAACTAAAATGCTGCATATATGCAAAATGGAATATTTTATCATATGTTACAGCATAGGAGAACCTTGACTACAGTATGCGCTGTGAAATAATTCAGTCACAGAAACAATTACATCATGATTCTACTTATACTTGTGTGTATGTTCAGCTGTGTCCAACTCTTTGTGACCCTGTGGATTGTAGCCCACTAAGCTCCTCTGTCCATGGATTTTTTGGGGGGGGGGCAAGAATAAAGAAGAAGTGAGCTTCTACTTCCTACTTCAAAGAATCTTCTTGACACAGGGGTCAAATTCAAATCTCTTGTGTCTTCTGCATTGACAGGCAGATCTTTTACCACTGTGCCAGATGGGAAGCCCTGATTTCACTCATATGAAGGCTCTAAACTAGTCAAACTTCTAAGAGAAATAGAAAATGGATTTCCAGGTGTTTGGGGAAGTGTAGAAAGGGGAGTTGTTATTCAATAGATATAGAGTATCAGTTTTGCAAGATCAAAAATTTCTAGATATTTGTTGTACAATGATGTGCTTAGCATGGTAATGTACATTGAAAATGGTCAAGGTGGTAGATTTTATGTTAAATGCTTTATGAATATAAAAATGGATAAACACAATTTAAGAAATTACACATTCTGAAAAAATATTTTTTGAATACAGAAATTAAAATTTGGGGTTTTTTAAATGTCTTCCTGTTTTTCTGATAATGGTTATCATATAACATCGATAAATTATATGTGAAAATATGTTATTTATGTCTTGTTAATCTTTTCACAAAGGATTAATTGTGATATTAAGTAATTTATTATATTTCTTTCACAAAGATATATTGTTCTTTATCCTGTTATGTTCTATCACTTTAAACAGCTATTGACATCACTAACAATGATTTCTCTTGATTTAAGTTGCCTCACACATCTACTNGGAGTTGTTATTCAATAGATATAGAGTATCAGTTTTGCAAGATCAAAAATTTCTAGATATTTGTTGTACAATGATGTGCTTAGCATGGTAATGTACATTGAAAATGGTCAAGGTGGTAGATTTTATGTTAAATGCTTTATGAATATAAAAATGGATAAACACAATTTAAGAAATTACACATTCTGAAAAAATATTTTTTGAATACAGAAATTAAAATTTGGGGTTTTTTAAATGTCTTCCTGTTTTTCTGATAATGGTTATCATATAACATCGATAAATTATATGTGAAAATATGTTATTTATGTCTTGTTAATCTTTTCACAAAGGATTAATTGTGATATTAAGTAATTTATTATATTTCTTTCACAAAGATATATTGTTCTTTATCCTGTTATGTTCTATCACTTTAAACAGCTATTGACATCACTAACAATGATTTCTCTTGATTTAAGTTGCCTCACACATCTACTTTACTCCTTTTGCTTTCAAGCTGTCTGAATTACTTTATATTGAATGCAGGCAAGATAAGTATTGTACGTTATGCTTTGGTACATATACACAATGGAGTATTACTCAGCCATTAAAAAGAATACATTTGAATCAGTTCTAATGAGGTGGATGAAACTGGAGCCGATTATACAGAGTGAAGTAAGCCAGAAAAAAAAAACACCAATACAGTATATTAAAGCATATATACGGAATTTAGAAAGATGGTAACGATAACCCTGTATGTGAGACAACAAAAGAGACGCAGATGTATAGAACAGTCTTTTGGACTCTGTGGGAGAGAGAGAGGGTGGGATGATTTGGGAGAATGGCATTGAAACATGTATAATAGCATATAAGAACGAAACACCAGTCTGGGTTCAGTGCATGATACTGGATGCTTGGGGCTGGTGCACTGGCTGGTGCACCCAGAGGGATGGTACGGGGAGGGAGGTGGGAGGGGGGTTCAGGATTGGGAACATGTGTACACCCATGACAGGTTCATGTTGATGTATGGCAAAACCAATACAATATTGTAGTTAAAAAAATAAATAAAATCTGAAAAAAAAATAAATAAAAGCAAAAATAATAAAGTTTTTGTATTTTGAATGACAATTTAATCCATATAGAATTTATAGTTCTAAAATTATAGATTCTATGTTTATTATTTTAACAACTCTTCCTATTAGTTAGAGTACTATTGGAAACCCCTAAAATCTTATTTCAGAACTCTCCTCTTAATACAATCACCCATTTTGTGCTTTCCTGATAACTTCTGGGATTTTCTTAATAACAATTACTTTCTATTCAAGATCAGTAGGTTTTTCTTTCATAATAGAGTAGATGGATTATTGTTCCCAACTTTTCACTCCCTTCCTTTAAGGGAATTGTGCATCTACATCCTGTGTCCAGTGGCTTCACAGTGCCTAGACCTACAATAGGCAAAATACACAGAAGTCATACTGACTTTCAGCTCATCATAGAGATTTTCTTTAACCATAGGAATATGTAAGTACAAAATAAAAAAAGAATTAAATTGTGCTTGCCTGCTTTGACTTGCTCCTCTGTGATTCTACCAACCACCTTGAGAAAAACAGTCCAAAATAAGCAGACACATGTATGAGAGATAAAATTCAATTGTTTTTAGCCTTTGATATTTTGAGACTGAAAACACAATAATAGAGGCAGTATCCATTCTTCTATTAAGCCCACATATTAACTTATGTTATAATTACCTTTTTAAATGTAAAATATTCAATACATAAAAAATATATGTTCTAAAATATAGCAAGATAGTGATTATATGTTTCACTCATAANCTGTGATTCTACCAACCACCTTGAGAAAAACAGTCCAAAATAAGCAGACACATGTATGAGAGATAAAATTCAATTGTTTTTAGCCTTTGATATTTTGAGACTGAAAACACAATAATAGAGGCAGTATCCATTCTTCTATTAAGCCCACATATTAACTTATGTTATAATTACCTTTTTAAATGTAAAATATTCAATACATAAAAAATATATGTTCTAAAATATAGCAAGATAGTGATTATATGTTTCACTCATAACCTCATTTAAGTCTCATTGCTAAAACTGGTGAAACACCTTATTTACACCTTTATCATAACTCTTTCTCCCCGGTCCTGAATTTTGTGTTGATAATTCTATTGCATAACATTAGAAGATTGCTACATATGTCAATAAACAATGCATATTATATATGATTATGTACCCATACAATTTTTTAGATTTACTCTATTATTTTGAATACATTTATAGAATTTCATTTACTGTTATGATTGATTGATTTGATGGTAACTGTATTAGCTGCTGAGTGCAGCTCTAAAGCTTTCAACCTCTTCTCTGTTCTTTGTACTGAAATTTGGGAAAAAAAAAAAAAAAAACTTACTCATTAGCCTCACCATGCCTGGTAGTCAAAAAGGCACTTTCATTTTTTGAATAAATTAAAAACTCTCCTTAAAGTGTTGTTCTTTTGATATCAGAATTTGGGATTTTAATGGCCTAACTGATTATAATTACAGACATTTGTTTCATTATACTCATGAATGATGAATCACTCAAAAGGCGATCTATTGAATTCAGAATTCTAATCTATTTTTAAATTAGAAAACTCTGAGGCAGTAATTTAGAGTAACAAGCAAAGATTGTTTTGTGGTCCCAGATTCCTCCTTTATTTAATTAAAATTGTTTTTAAAAATAATAATTGGGAATAAGGTGTTCTGTTTAACAGAATATTAAAACATAAATACTTTATTGAGTATGCTTTGAAAAAAGGAATTTTTTTTCAAAAATATAACAACAGATGTGCATGCAGAATGTACATTTCTAAGTATGATTTATACATGGTCTTTGTTATATATTAGTGTAAATATATAGCCAGTGTTTTGCTAGATGAACATGAAGTAAAAATGAAATATGTTTTGTGAGATAAATTGTTCTTTATATTTTTAAATCTGGATAAAGATTACAACATGTCAACAAATTGCCTTTGTCAACAATCTGTTATCTTTTAATTATAATATATAATACATGTGTAGTGTTATAACATAGATACACATGCTTGTACATGTGTATCTTAACTACAGCACATATTACAGCATATAAACCAACTAATAATGATCCTTATTGTGTTTGCATGGAAAGAGAAATGTTCAATAAGAATAAGGTAGTGTAGTTTTTTTGTCCTAATTATTGGTAGCACTTTAATTTTATTATTATTATTGTACTCCATAGCCTAGTATCAGCCAACAGAGAAGATGGTGATGAGCACTATTTAAAATATGATATTTGTAAATATTCTTTTAAAGGGAGTGGGGATTTATCCTTTGCTCAATGCTTTATTTGAGCCTTCTTTGAGGCTTTAATATAAAATAGTATTATAAGATATAGGGATGTTTCTTTCCAAAATATTTATTACCTTATTAAGGTAAACTGTCTTCCCTGCTGGTGGATGATATTTTATAGAAAAAATACAAAATCCTATAAACTTCACGGCTGGAGTCCAGACACTTTTTAGCTGACAACACTATAACCATTACTTTCATTCTAATTTTAAGGACAGTAGTAGCAGCACTTCAATTAACCAATTAATCAAAATAATACTCAATTTCTACACACTAGTTCATAAAGGCTCTCCATATAACACATTATTTCAAATGAATGCCACCTCCTGCAATGTTGGTTGTGCAGCTGGCCTAGAAAAGCACAGTAGTTAGCCCTTTCCATTGCAGTGAAAAAAGTTGTCAACACTGACACTTAAGTGACTGTAATTAGTGCACTGAGATTAATGTGGGAACTCTGTACCTCTCCTAGTGTCACTGTCACAGACTTATGATACCCTCTAAATTGCAATAGTTCATTGGTTCATTTGCCAAATCTTTTTCTCACTTAGAATGACTAAAAGCTAAAAAAAAAAGAAAGAAAGAAAGAAAAGAAAAAGATCTTGGGTACCAGAAAAAGCAACCTCAATTGAATAAAGTCTAAAGGACTTCAAATTGTACTGTGTTTTCTGAGTATTTGTATGAGAAGGAAACATCAAATGACCATACAAAACAACCAAATCCTTGTAATTGATAACTTGAAATATTTTTCAAAGTGAATGTGAAAGTTCAGAAATCAATTTTCCATGAATGCAACTTTAAAAACATAAAAGAATAAAAAGAAAGCAAGTTCTGCCTATTCAAACAATTTAATTCAAAGGTTTGACATGCTTTATGAAAAAAAAGCTTCTAATAATAAAAGGGCATGAAATATGGTATCAGGTTACATATCATGCAAAATCTAACTAGTCAATATTATTGAAAAATATACTAGTGTGTAACTGTTTTATTTATGAGTATTTCTATAGTTAATTTTTTTTTCTTTTCTAGTTTTACTGAGATATAATTGAAATAAAGCACTGTATGAGCTTAAGGTATACAGCATAACGACTTGACTAACATACATCATAGAATTAACAGCTATCATTGTGGATAAAAGAATAAAAGAATAAACATTTTTTTTCTTGTGATGAGGACTTTCAGGGTTTACTTTCTTAACAACTTTCATATATAACATACAACAGTGTTAACTGTTACATTGATCATGTTTTCCATGGGATTTTCCAAGCAAGAATACTGGAGTGGGTTGCCATTTTCTCACTGCTTCAATAAACTTACCAGGAAATGTTGATGAAGAGGTCAATGCTAACAGAAAAGAAAGAGTTTAAGGTTTTTGTTCTTGATCCTAATCCAAATTTTTTGTGTCTTGGATAATGACTTGGAATAGTGATATACATCAGTTATAAAAACCTTGGGGGGTAATGATGTATTGAATGTCATATCTGAGATCCAAAACTATCTCANTGCTTCAATAAACTTACCAGGAAATGTTGATGAAGAGGTCAATGCTAACAGAAAAGAAAGAGTTTAAGGTTTTTGTTCTTGATCCTAATCCAAATTTTTTGTGTCTTGGATAATGACTTGGAATAGTGATATACATCAGTTATAAAAACCTTGGGGGGTAATGATGTATTGAATGTCATACCTGAGATCCAAAACTATCTCAACATAATATACTAATAAATTGGGTGAGATAAAAGTTAACTTAACTTTAATGCAGAAAAACAAACAAACACCTTACATAGACCAAGAATCAGACTAAGAAATAAACAATGTGGATTAAAGGAAGCCTTCATCAAAAGAGTAAGGACACTTGTTGGATACAACTTCAACATACATTAGCAATGTTATATTTATGCTAAAATGAGTTAAAATGAGTATAGGATCTATTAATAAAATGTCATTTCTTAACAATGATAGGTGCCATTTGGGTCTGGATGCTATCATAATCTGAGAATGTGTGGATAGATTTGAGAATACCCAAAGAAGAATTACTAGCACAAGGAAAGAGCTGAAGATATCTAGATTAAAGAGGAGAATACTTAACAGAAAAATGAAAACTACCTTAAACACATGAAAGATTTTCACATAATTTTGAGTTGAGATTTATTTTATGTTCTTCCACCAGTTAAATCTAGAACTAGTATTTGCAGTTTAGAAGGCTGTGAATTATGTTAAGAAAACGCTTCTCTCATGTTGTGTACTTTTAGTTTTGTTTTTCAAACTATGCACATTTTTAATGGTTTCATTAATTATTGAATTTTATACAATGATCTGATTCAATCTGAGATTCCATCTTGTACATTAACATCTTTTAGAGTCATTACAAGAGAAAACCATATTAAGAAGTATATGTTTATATTAAGGGTATACATACATACATATATTTGGGTATGGCATAAGCCCTCTTGGAGGAAGTTGCCATTAAACCCACCATAGAGCTTCCAGGACTTACCCAGGACTAGAAAATAGACTCTTGGAAGGCACAAACAGAACCTAGTGTGTAACAGGACCCAGGAGAAAGGAGCAGTGACCCCACAAAAGACTGACACAGACTTTCCCTGGAGTGTCCAGGAGTATCCGGTGGAGGCATAGGTCAAGGGTGGCCTGCTGCAGGGTTGGGGGCAGTGAGTGTACCAGTACATGCATGGGATCTTTTGAAGGAGGTCGCCATTATCTTCATTACCTCCACCATAGCTTGGCCTCAGGTAAATAACAGGGAGGGAACACAGCTCCACCCATTAACAGAAAATTGAATTAAAGATTTACTGAGCATGCTCTCTCATCAGAACAGGACCCAGTTCCCCTCAGTCAATCTCTCCCATCATGAAGCTTCCATAAGCCTCTTACCCTTCTCCATCAGAGGGTAGACAGACTGAAAACCACAATCACAGAAAACAAACCATCTGAGTACATGGACCACAGACTTGTCTAACTCAATGAAACTATGAGCCATGGCATGTAGGGTCATACAAGACAGACTAGTCATGGTGGAGAGTTGTGACAAATACAGTTCACTGGAGAAGGGAATGGCAAACCACTGCAGTATTCTTGCTTTGATAACCCTATGAACAGTATGAGAAGGCAAAAAGATAGGACACTGAAAGATGAACTCCCCAGGTCAGTAGGTGTCCATATGCTACTGGAGATCAGTGGCGAACTAACTCCAGAGAGAATAAGAGATGGAGCCAAAACAAAACCAACACCCAGTTGTGGATGTGACTGGTGAAAGAAGCAAATTCAATGCTATAGAGAGAAATATTGCATAGGAACCTGGAATATTATGCCCATGAATCAAGGCAAATTGGAAGTGGTCAAACAGGAGATGGCAAGAATGAACATCAACATTTCAGGAAAGAGCAAACTAAAATGGACTGGAATGGGTAAATTCAACTCAGATGACCATTATATCTACTACTGTGGGAAAAAGTCCCTTAGAAGAAATGGAGTAGCCATCATAGTCAACAAAAGAGTCTGAAGTGCAGTACTTGGATGCAATCTCGTAAATGACAGAATGATTTCTGTTTGTTTCCAAGGCAAACCATTCAATATCATGGTAATCCAAGTCTGTGCCCCGACAAGTAATGCTGAAGAAGCTGAAGTTGAATGGTTCTATGCAGACCTAAAAGACCTTCTAGGATTAACACCCCAAGATGATGTCATTTTCATTATAGGGGACTGGAATGCAAAAGTAGGAAGTCAAGAAACACCTGGAGTAACAGGCAAATTTGGCCTTGGAGTACAGAATAAAGCAGGGCAAAGGCTGACAGAGTTCTGCCAAATGAATGCACTGGTCATAGTGAACACCCTCTTCCAACAACATAAGAGAAGACTCTACACACGGACATCACCAGATAGTCAACACCGAAATCAGATTGATTTCATTCTTTGCAGCCAAAGATGGAGAAGCTCTACACAGTCAGAAAAACAGACCAGGAGCTGACTGTGGCTCAGATCATGAAACCCTTATTGCAAAATTCAGACTGAAATTGAAGAAAGTAGGGAAAACCACTAGACCATTAAGGTATAACCTAAATCAAACCCCTATGATTATACAGTGGAAGTGAGAAATAGATTTAAAGGGACTAGATCTGATAGAGTATGTGATGAACTATGGACAGAAGTTTGTGACATTGTACAGGAGACAGGGATCAAGACTATTTCCAAGAAAAAGAAATGCAAAAAGGTAAAATGGCTGACTGAGGAGGCCTTACAAATAGCCGCGGAAAGAAGAGAAGTGAAAAGCAAAGGAGAAAAGGAAAGATATATCGATATGAATGCAGAGTTCCAAAGAATAGCAAGGAGAGATAAGAAAGCCTTCCTCAGGGATCAATGCGAAGAAATAGAAGAAAACAATAAATGGGAAAGACTACAGATCTCTTCAAGAAAATTAGAGATACCAAGGGAACATTTCATGCAAAGATGGGCTCGATAAAGGACAGAAATGGTATGGACCTACCAGAAGCAGAAGATATTTAGAAGACGTGGCAAGAATACACAGAACTCTACAAAAAGATCTTCACGATCCAGATAATCATGATGGCATGATCACTCACCTAGAGCCAGACATCCTGGAATGTGAAGTCAAGTAGGCCTTGGGAAGCATCCCTACAAACAAAACTAGCNTACACAGAAGAACTGTACGAAAAACATCATGACCTGGATAATCACGATGGTGTGATCACTCATCTAGAGCCAGACATCCTGGAATGTGAAGTCAAGTGGGCCTTAGAAAGCATCACTACGAACAAAGCTAATGGAGGTGATAGAATTGCAGTTGAGCTGTTTCAAATCCTTAAAGATGATGCTGTGAAAGGGCTGCACTCAATATGCCAGCAAATTTGGAAAACTCAGCAGTGGCCACAGGGCTGGAAAAGGTCAGTTTTCATTCCTAACCCAAAGAAAAGCAATGCCAAAGAATGCTCAAACTACCACACAATTGCACTCATCTCACACGCTAGTAAAGTAATGCTTAAAATTCTCCAAGTCAGGCTTCAGCAATACCAAATGCCAAAAAATTCTCAAACTATCACACAATTGTACACATCTCACACACTAGCAAAATAATGCTCAAAATTCTCCAAGCCAGGCTTCAACAATACATGAACCATGAAATTCCAGATGTTCAAGCTAGTTTTAGAAAAGGCAGAGAAACCAGGGATCAAATTGCTAACATCTATTGTATCATTGAGAAAACAAGAGAGTTCAAAAAAATATCTAGTTTTGCCTTATTGACTACAGGAAAGCCTTTGACTGCGTGGATCATGACAAACTGTGGAAAATGTTAAACAAATGGGATTACCAGACCACCTGACCTGTATGTATGTCAGGAAGGAACAATTAGAACTGAACATGGAACAACAGACTGGTTCCAAATAGGGAAAGGAGTACGTCAAGGCTTTATATTGTCACCCTGCTTATTTAACTGATATGAATCGTACATCATGGGAACACTTTGCTGGATGAATATAAGCTGGAATCAAGATTTCTGGGAGAAATATCAATAACCTCAGATATGCAGATGACACCACCCTTATGGCAGAATGTGAAGAAGAACTAAAGAGCCTTTTGATGAAAGTAAAAGAGGAGAGTGGAAAAGTTGGTTTTAAGCTTAACTTTCAGAAAACTAAGATCCTGGTCTCTGATCCCATCACTTCAGGGCAAATAGATGATGAAACAGTGGAAACACTGGCAGACTTCATATTTTTAGGCTCCAAAATCACTGAAGATGGTGATTGCATCCATGAAATTAAAAGATGCTTACTCCTAGGCAGAAAAATTATGACCAACCAGAGAGCATATTAAAAATCAGAGACATTACTTTGCCAAGATAGGTCAACCTAGTCAAGGCTATGGTTTTTCTAGTGGTCATGTATAGGTGTGAGTTGAACTATAAAGAAAGGTGAGCACTGAAGAACTGATGGTTTTGAACTGGAGCCTTAGAGAAGATTCTTGACAGTCCCTTGGACTGCAAGGAGATCCAACCAGTCCACCTTAAAGTAAATCAGTCCTGAATATTCATTGGAAGGACTGGTGCTGAAGCTGAAACTGCAATACTTTGGCCACCTGATGGGAAGAATTGGCTCATTTGAAAAAACCAGGATGCTGGGAGAGGTTGAAGGCGGACAGAGAAGAAGGGACGACAGAGGATAAAATGGTTAGATGGCATCACCGACTCAATGGATATGAGTCTGAATAATTCTGGGAGCTGGTGGTGGACAGGGAGGCCTGGCATGGTGCAGTCCATGGGGTTGCAGAGTCGTGCATCACTGAATGACTGAAGTGAACTGAACAGAATGTATATATACACACAGATATATTAAGTATATGAATATACTAATATGTGTATGTTAAGAAATATAAGCCATATTAAGAATAGATAATTTTGAATCCCAGATCAAAATACTAATGCTTTGGATTTCTATAATATTGATTACTAAGCTAACAGGCTACTAGAAGTACAGGTTTTCCCCACTAACCAGAAGTAAAGCATTCCTTTGAAGCTTTTCATAGGCCCAAATGGTGTCAAGGAAAAAATCAATTATCTCAGTACATATCTTGCTAATGGATATAATAATGCATCAAATTTAAAGCACATAGCTCACATATGTAGATCAAAACTATAGGAGCTTGATGCTGAGACTCTGAATGTAGTTTCAGGGGAAGGAACTTGTCAGTACCACTCTCATTTCTCTGGGTACATGCTTGCTCTCCAATACTCGAAGAAAAACGAACTCTGGCACATTTTTTTTTTTTAAACCAAAAGTCCTCTTAAAATTTCTTTAAGTTACTGACATAAAAAACAGTTACTGACATAATGCTTCGGTAAAAATGGAGTGGCAAAGAGACCTTATGAAAAGTGGAGGATACCTGTATTTATTCGGAAGGGTAGTTTTAAGGCAGATCACAGAGGAACCTCCTTGATAGGAGTAGTAAGAACCTGTGATCATTCCATAAAGAAATATAGACTTAAAAAGTGAGAAATATGAGCCAAGAAAGAACCTTCTCTTTCTATAATTGCTTCAAGAAATATTACACTTAAAAAAGTGACTCTGAAAGACAATAAAAGTAGAGATTAGCTTGAATTAATGTTAGTAATGGGGAGTGTTTTTCTTATTATAAACTGCTTATTATAGTAAAGAGTTAGTAATATGTAAGTGAATTTAAAAGAATTACCAAAAAAAAAGAAAAGAAAGAAAACACAACTTGGAAGTAACCATTTTCCTACTATCCATCTTAAGACATACCTTTAAATCCGTGTGTGTGTATGTGTATGTATATGTGTACGCCCACTCAATTGTGTCCTGACTCTTTGCTATCCCATAGACAGAAGCCTGCCAGTCTCCTCTGTCCATCGGATTTTCCAGGCAAGAATGCTGCAGTGGGTTGCCATTTTCCTGTCTAGTAGCTCTTCCCCACCCAAGGACTGGACCAGTCTCTGGCATCTCCTGCACTTGCAGACAGATTCTTTACCACTAGCCATCTGGAAAAGTGAAAGTGAAGTCACTCAGTCATGTCAGACTCTCTGCGGCCCCATGGACCGTAGCCCACCAGGCTCTTCTTTCCATGGGATTCTCCAGGCCAGAATACTGGAGTGGATAGCCTTTCCCTTCTCCAGGGGATCTTCCCAAACCAGGGATAGAACCCAGGTCTCTCGCATTACAGGTGGATTCTTTACCAGCTGTACCACAAGGGAAGCCCTTGGGAACTAGGTAAATATGCAAATTTCTCCATCTCCACCCTAGACCTACTGACTCAGAAACTCTGGAGGCAGTAAAGTCCAGTCTTTAAACAATCTCTCCAGGTGAATCTGATGTGCATTCAATTGCAAAATCCACAGATATAGAAGGCATAGCCAGAAAAAACAAACAAACAAACAAATATAAAAATGCTGGGCCATAGTTTCTAAATATTTAAATTTACCAGATAATACTAGTTTCCTAAATTGGAAATACACCAATTTCTAGGTCCAAAAACAGGTAATGTGAGTTCTTGTACTAATTCTTCTAAACACTTGGCATTGTCTGATGTTTAAGTAATTTTGCCAGTATAGTAGGTATGAAATATCTCATTGTGTATTTAATTCGCTTTTCCATATTTATAAATAACTGTTGTACTTCTTTTCCCAATTTTATCAGAGATCTGTACCTCCTCTTGTCTGAATGTCTTACCATTTTAGGTTGGAGTCACTATTTCAGTAGATGAATTCTTTTTAAATGATTGTTATTTTTTCTTCTTTTATTGGGATTTTAATGTATCTCAGTATCAATCATATCTTGATTTCATGTGGCCATTATAATATTTCACTTTATAGCTCATTTTAAGCCCTTGTTACAATGTCTTTTGATTCATTGCAGTTCTTAATTTCAGTGGGGTTGAAGTTTTTACCCACTCCTAAGCCAACAAAGCTAGTGGAGGTGATGGAATTCCAGTTGAGCTATTNACTGAGCGCCGAAGAATTGACGCTTTTGAACTGTGGTATTGGAGAAGACTCTTGAGAGTCCCGTGGACTGCAAGGAGATCCAACCAGTCCATTCTGAAGGAGATAGGCCCTGGGATTTCTTTGGAAGGAATGATGCTAAAGCTGAAACCCCAGTACTTTGGCCACCTCAGTGGAAGAGTTGACTCATTGGAAAAGACTCTGATGCTGGGAAGGATTCGAGGCAGGAGGAAAAGGGGATGACAGAGGATGAGATGGCTGGATGGGATCACTGACTTGATGGACATGAGTCTGAGTGAACGCCGGGAGTTGGTGATGGACAAGGAGGCCTGGCGTGGTGCAATTCATGGGTCTCAAAGAGTCAGACACGACTGAGCGACTGAACTAAACTGAACTGAACTGAAGCCAACTTTTTCACTCTCCTCTTTCACTTTCATCAAGAGGCTTTTAGTTCCTCTTCACTTTCTGCCATAAGGGTAGTGTCATCTGCATATCTGAGGTTATTGATATTTCTCCCAGCCATCTTGATTTCACCTTGTGCTTCTTCCAGCCCAGCGTTTCTCATCATATACTCTGCATATAAGTTAAATAAGCTGGGTGACAATATACAGCCTTGATGTACTCCTTTTTCTATTTGGAACCAGTCTGTTGTTCCATGTCCAGTTCAAACTGTTGCTTCTTGACCTGCATATAGGTTTCTCAAGAGGCAGGTCAGGTGGTCTGGTATTCCCATCTCTTTCAAAATTTTTCACAGTTTACAAGCTACTTAATGACTTATGACCATGATTGCAAGTACGGGCACACACGCGCACACACACACACACACACACACACACACACAGATTTTATTTACTATGGCATGGATCCTAGGGCTAACGTTGGGAAGAATCAACATATATGATACTGATATTTTACTCATAAGTGTGGGATATCTTTTTTAATTAATATAAATATTTCTTTGTATCTTACTGTAGAGTTTTCTAATTTTCTCCATAGTGTCTACCATATTTGTATTAGATCTACCATGGTTGTTTTTATTGTCTAGTAACAACGTCTTCTCCTGAATTAAATTTTTGTTGATGCATATAAGTATAGTTGTCTAAATTTTGGCATTTTACTTGGCAATTTTGATACATTCTTTGATAAATCAACTGACTTAAGTAGATTATTTGAGATTTTTACGTAGACAGTTATATTACTTACAAGTTTTCTTTTTATTTAAATCTTGATTGTTTTTGTTTCTATCATTTTTCTTATTGTTCTGACTCAAAACTCCAACATAATGTTAAAGAGAAGTGGTATTAGCTATATTGCTCAGTATACATTTTGGGGGCTATTTTTCAGTATTTGGATATTCACCTATGCACATAATAATATGAGAGACTTTAGCATATATGAATATTTGGCCTTATTTGATGCTTTGTGGTTGTTCTTATTACTGTAATTGTATTAGCTTTTGGTCTATTAATGTAAAGAATAACCTATGTAAATAATACAATCTAGAATGTATTAACATCCTTGGTATAAATATACCTTTATCATTATATATAGCTATGTTATCGCAGTGGCAGATTCAGTTCAGTTCAGTCGCTCAGTCGTGTCCGACTCTTTGCGACCCCATGAATTGCAGCACGCCAGGCCTCCCTGTCCATCACCAACTCCCTGAGTTCACTCAGACTCACGTCCATCGAGTCAGTGATGCCATACAGCCATCTCATCCTCAGTCGTCCCCTTCTCCTCCTGCCCCCAATCCCTCCCAGCATCAGAGTCTTTTCCACTGAGTCAACTCTTCGCATGAGGTGCCAAAGTACTGGAGTTTCAGCTTTAGCAGCATTCCTTCCAAAGAAATCCCAGGGCTGATCTCCTTCAGAATGGACATGTCCTAATATTTAATTTAAAATTTCTGTGTCCATGTTAATAAGTGAAATTGCCTTGTAAATTTGCCATTCTTATGAACACCTTGTCTTGATTTATTTTTAAAATATACTGGGAATGGTGATCATTTTTGGTTTTGTTTTATTGCTATTTGGTGTTTGTTTGGAAAACATTTCTGATTAAGAATTCAATTCCTTCAGTGGCTTCAGACTATTTAAATTTATAATTTATTTTTAATATATCTGGTCATTTCCATTTAACCAAGATTTCCTCCAGTTTATTACATTGCCACATTTATTAGAAACCTCGCTCACATTGCTTATTCTTATGATATATTTAGCATCTATATGGTTATATCTCCTTTTTCATTCCAAATATTTGTGTTCTTCTTTATGTTTATCTTATTAATCTTATTTTTTTTTTTTTAGTCTTTTCAAAGTAATAAATGTATTGGAACTTTTTGCTCAGTGACACACAAAACAAAGCAATACATTTTAGATTCAAACACAACAAGCATTTGTTTTGTGTTTTAGGAAAAGCACAAGGAAAGAAATGTTTAAGTTTTTGGAGAATAGTGCTATGTGTATTATTAATTATGATTTCAGATTTACAACAACAGGTTTTTTTTTTATAAGAAATGCTCACCACTACATTCTTTTTTTAGATTAGTGTTTGCAATCACTCCTACCCAACGCTCAGCAAATACCATTTATAGAAGTAACTGATTTATTGAAAAATACATAACTTTGAATTCAGGGTACCATCTCTTTGGCAAGAAAGTGGTATATTTCCAACTAAAAGTAATTTTATCCTGAATATTATACAATGATTCTCATTGTATCACCACCAAACTTTCTTGTCTTAATGAAAGAAATATAAAATAAGGTTACACACACGTCATGAGCACATCTTTTACTGACCTAGAGGTTCTACCCCCTCTAGTCTAAAAATAATATTACTGTCACTAGTTAACATAGGTTTCCTTGGCATGTTTACCAAAACTAGTGTACCTAATTCTATCTGAATATTAAAATTACCAGAGAAGCTTTGAATATCCCAAACCAATTGTAGAGGATCTCCCTCTGTTGGCTTATAGCCCAAGAGGTTCAAATGTGCAACAGAGGTGAAAACCAATGGCATAAGTTTATGTATCTCTGAAAACCTAAGCCTTAAATTCATGTGTAACATTATCTTACAAGAATAGACTGAGGTCAAAAACCACTGCAGCTAATAGCAGAGTGTTCTTCCTGAACTAATTCAATCATTATAAGACACTTCAAAAGCAATTTCCTAATTTGTATTTTTACACTATTGAAAATGCTTTAATAGTATGCCGTGTTTTGTCAAAGATTTTCCCATGTTGTAGAATTAACTACTTTACACTTTAGAGTATATTTATCTTATTTTAAGCTCTCTAAATTGAAATTTGTGCGTGTTAATCTATTTTTAATAAAACTGGTCAGTTAACCTGAGTTGGTTAAGGCATGTAGTAAGTAATATAAAAAAGAAAAATCCATGCTGATATTACAAAACCAACACTAAAAGTCTTTGTAACAGAATATCCTGAGATTAGAGTGATGCTGTAGAAGAAGGAACTGGGTAGGTACATTTTTTAAATGTAATCATCTTTAATCCATGAAGAAATATAATTTTGTGAAAGAAACTTTGAATTGTTAATTTAGTTGCTACTGTCTTAATTAAATTTGCATTTATATAGCCATATTTTCTTAACCAAACATACTTCTATTGATTGAATCAGGTAATTTCATTTGTTTTTCAATAATTACAAGATGTAATATAATAATTGTCCTCATTGCTTTCATAAACTAAAGTTTGTTGTTTTTCTTTTTTTATCTTGATAATTTGTGTAATAATGTAAGTTTCTTTTTATTTTGCAGAAAAATTTATTGCAGTTTATGGTAGACAAGCTTCTGCCCTTTGTATCTACCTGTGCGGGACCTCTCCTGATTTCACTCCGAGGATTGTTTTCTAAATATTACTCGTTTATGGCTGCCCTGGGTCTTTGTTGCTGCATGTGCATTTCCTCCAGTTGTAGCATGGGGAGAGCTCCTTTCTAGTAGCAGTTCATTATTGAGGTGGCTTCTCTTATTGCTGAGCTTAGGCTCCAGGGTACATAAGCTCAGTAATGGTGGTGCATGGGCTCAGTTGCCCCACAGCATGTGACATCTTAATGGACCAGGGATTGAATCTGTCTCCTACTTCGGTAGGCAGGTTCTTAATCACTGGACCACCAGGAACTCTGGTCCAAGGATTTGAATGAGGTTTATCCCATCACCCAGAACCTTAGGTGAGCACCATATTCAAGCCTGATCATCCAGAATATTTCACTTAATTGTACATGGTGGAGGAATCTAGTGTCCATGACCAAAGGCAATCCATGTAGATTTATCTATTTTAGGTTAAATTATAAAGATAACAGGTGATGGCTATCTTTAACACAACTTTATCATAAGAAATCTTGATTGGCAATGAAACTAACCCAGAATAAAACAGTGCTGAGTGAAACTTGAAAGAGTCCCAGTGATATATTTCAAGTCTTTGGAAACAAATGCTTCTCACTTGCAGTTTAGTGTGAGAGAAATACATTTTTTTTATCAAGCTAAGATTAGTTGTTTTTTTGGTCGCTAACAAAAGAGTTTTGGCTACTAAAATACTATCATGTTTAAATGTCATAACTTTCAAGGAATAACACGACAGCATTTTATGTACCAACCAGGAAATAAAAGGAAAAGTTGTCAATTAAACATTAACTGCACGATAAATCTCAGTCTCGGATTTCTTAAAACTGATCAAATAGAAACAATGATACATGGTAACAGAAAAATTGAAGAAGTAGGGTTTTGAAAATAAAATATCCTAAAATGTGAAATTACAGAAGCCAAGCCAGGAGATGCTACGCCTCAGATTATAAGGAGGCAACTTTCTCACATGACACATTATTGGATACTGTGACTTGGGCCAAGTATTTATTTAGGCTAGAACTTTAGGAGATTTGATATGAAAAATGAAAATATTTAAATCATTTAACTAATTATTATGTATGACCTTAATAAATTCCTACAGATAAGAGACATTCTGACCTCAGCAGAGCACTGAAGGAACACAAAACACCTAGAGTTAGAGAAGACTCCTCCCCCACCACTGCTGATCATTTTAAGATACCTGATTCACGTACATTTCAGGGCTCAAAAATCCACATCTCAAATTCTACACTAAAGTAAGAAAGCTAGAAACAAGACAGAAGGTAAAATAGCCTTCAAAAGGGAGCTAAGTCTTGGCCATCAACACATCTAGGATCTTCTGATTCAAACAAATTGCCTAAGAATGGTAAAAATTAAATCTCCACTTAAATTAAAAAGAACTCACTAAGGTTCACTCTGGCCTGGATAGGTTAGTCTATTACTTTACAGGTCAAAAACAACAACAACAACAACAAAAAAAAAACAATTATGCTAAAAACAAGAGACATGAATAAAACATTTTGAAGGGCTGTTGCCAAAAGACAAACAACTATGCTGGGTTACAGATTAAAAGCTCTTGACTCTTGGCTTTGGTAATTATCCCATAAAGTGGATTGAACACAAATTGATGGGAAGCCAAGGAAGGATTAAATGGAATTAGTCGTATTGCCTGATAAATTCCTGAGTGTGGGAAATAAAGTCCTCAGTTCAGTTCAGTCACTCAGTCATGTCCAACTCTTTGCGACCCCATGGACTGCAGCACGCCAGGCCTCCTGTCTATTGCCAGCTCCTGGAGTTCACTGAAACTCATGTCCATCGAGTCAATGATGTCATCCTGCCACCTCATCCTCTGTCATCCCCTTCTCCTGCCTTCAGTCTTTCCCAGCATCATGCTCTTGTCAAATGAGTTGGTTCTTCACATCAGGTGGCCAAAGTATTGCAGTTTCAGCTTCAGCATCAGTCTTGCAGTGAATATTCAGGGATTTCCTTTAGGATAGACTGGTTGAATCTCTTGCTGTCAAAGGGATTCTCAAGAGTCTTCTCCAACACCACAGTTCAAAACCATCAATTCTTCAGTACTCAGCTTTATTTACAGTCCAACTCTCACATCCATACACGACTACTGGAAAGACCATAGCTTTGACTAGATGGACCTTTGTTGGCAAAGTAATGTTTCTGCTTTTTAATATGCTGTCTGGTTGGTCATAACTTTTCTTCCAAATTTTATGCCCGATAAATTCCTGAGTTTGAGAAACAAAGTCTTATGCTTGTTTAACTCCAAAAGCAGTCCCTAGGCACTGTAATCCAAATCTTCACCAATGGAAAGGGAATGCTAAGCTGTAGTAATCATTAGAAAGGTTTTTACAAAATCCCCTTCTCAAATATGATGTAATACAGAAATAGAAATATGAAAGCTTCTAAAGAAACAGAATCAGGAACAAGAAGGTTGATTGACACAGAACACTCTTCGCTGCAGAACAGCAAACCTATGTTATGCATACAAAAAGGACATTGTGTGTGGTGTAGAAAGATGAATACTGTATATTCTTTCTCCATCTGCCCTGTCTAAATGAAGTTTTTTATTGAAGATATTCTACTTACTCATTGCCATAGTACATTAAGTATGACGGTGATGGGTTACAAGCCATAAGAAGACCCTGGGCAAAAGAAAACATAACCAGAGGCCTTGGACTAACAGTTGTGTACAGTAATTGCATGAGATATTAGTTACTCTAATACTAAGGAGAATGTGATATGTATCTGCATTGGCCTATTGTATAGTTGTAACAAGTTAGGAAAAGATGCTTTAAATTAATCTATATTGAAGAAAAGATGTCAGTGTTAGCCAGAAAGAGATTATTGAATATCTTCTATTTGTCCTGTTGTTCCACTGATGTATGAAATCTAAGTCTGGGTACGTGATCAAAACCTAACTGGGGAGCTTGAAAGACTAGCTGTAAGATACTTAAGAGAGAAAACCAGGATTTCAATAAGCCAATGAAAGTTATTCCTCAAATTTGTTGAAGATATTTGTAAGAGATGTTATTGAGAAATGGAGTATTTCCTGAAATATCAATAAACAAAAGATGTCATGATCATCAGCAATTGCAGCCCTCCAATGTGAGCAGGTGAGTCCTATGGGAACTCAAGAAGGAGAAGAATATAGCTATCTAGCATCCATCAGACTGCAGTCACTTTCTGTAGTCATTCCTTATGGTGAGCCCTGCTGAAAACTCAGGATAGTAGCCTCAGATGGCTGAGATGCATATCAAAGGAATGATTTCAGTTAGCCCAAACTCTTAAATCTCCCCATACACAAAGGAAAAAAAAAAAAAAGGTTTAGTCACTCAGTCTTGTATGACTCTTTGCAACCCCATAGACTGTAGCCTGCCAGGCTTCTCTTTAGGCAAGAATACTGCAGTGGGTTGTCATTCCCTTCTCCAGGGGATCTTCCTGACCCAGAGATTGAACCTGGGTCTTCCACAATGGGGGAAGATTCTTTACCTTCTGAACCACCAGGGAAGCCCACACCACCGTAAATAAAAAAGTGCTAAATTTCCTAACTTGAGTTGTCTGGTTTTCTTTCAATTCAGTTCAGTCACTCAGTCATGTCTGACTCTTTGCCAATCCATGGACTGCAACATGCCAGGCCTCCCTGTCCATTGCCAACTCCCAGAGTTTATTCATACTCATGTCAATTAAGTCAGTGATGCCATCCAAGTATCTCATCCTCTGTTGTTCCCTTCTCCTCCCACATTCAACCTTTTCTAGCATCAGGTCTTTTCAAATGAGTCAGTTCTTCACACCAGGTGGCCAAAGTATTAGAGTTTCAGCTTCAGCATCAGTCCTTCCAATGAATATTCAGGACTGATTTCCTTTAGGATGGACTGATTGGATCTCTTGCTGTCCAAGGGACTCTCAAGAGTCTTCTCCAACACCACAGTTCAAAAGCATCAATTCGTTGGTGTTCAGCTTTCTTTGTAGTCCAACTCTCACATCTGTACATGACTACTGGAAAGACCATAGCTTTGACTAGATGGACCTTTGTTGGCAAAGTAATATCTCTGCTTTTTAATATGCTGTCTAGGTTGGTCACAACTTTTCTTCCAAGAAATAAGCGTCTTTCAATTTCATGGCTGCAGTCACCATCTGCAGTGATTTCGGAGTCCACCCCCCCCCACCACCATAAAAAAATACGTCTGTCACTGTTTCCACTGTTTCCCCATCTATTTGCCATGAAGTGATAGGACCAGAAGCCATGTTTTCTTAATGTTGAGTTTTAAGCCAACTTTTTCACTCTCCTCTTTCACTTTTATCAAGAGGCTCTTTAGTTCTTCACTTTCTGCCATAAGTGTGGTGTCATCTGTACATCTGAGATTATTGATATTTCTTCTGACAATTTTGATTCCAGCTTGTGCTTCATCCAGCCCAGCATATTAAAAATAATCTTTTGATGTTCAGAACCTACTCTTTGTTGCAAAATTTGCATATAACCTGGCTCCTCCCCTGGTGCCCTTGGAGCTGTTCTCTAAGGGTACTTCAGATACTGTCTCTCCCAGGCTTAGAGTCCTAAATATTCCCACCGAATAAAACATAATTCTTAACTTTTAGGTTGCGAATATTTTAAGTTGACACTAAAACAATAAAAAATGTCTTAAATTTCTAGCTGTGCAGTTTATGTTAAATATTGTTTAAACTGAGAATGAACCCAAGGAGAAAAGCAGAGTCTAACGGAAAGAAGGGATTGTAAGAGTCAAAAAAAAAAAAAAATACAACTAACATACTCTACATTCTGGCATTCTGGAAGGTAGTTTCACCCCTGTACTTTTTAGCTATGTGAACAAATAAACTCCACTTATTTTGTTTAAATTTGTTTAACTTGAGTTTTATCATCTTTCTTAAATAGAAACAAGTAGTAATTATAAACTCAAAAGCTGTGGGGATCAGGAACCTTCCATAAATTGTGTGTGTGTGTGTGTGTGTGCGCGCACATGCTCAGTCGTGTCCAACTCTTTGTGACCCCATGGACCATAACCCATCAAGCTCCTCTGTCCACAGAATTTTCCAGGCAAGAATATAGATTCTGCAGGCAGATTCTTTACCATTTGAGCCACCAGGAAAACCCACAAATGTAAATTCCTCCTTTGAGCAAGCTTCTGAAATTAAATATTTCAAAATTGAGCTGTAAGTAATGCATAGTTCTTATTATTTTATAAAATGCATGGTGTAAGCCAATTTTTAGCATGCCTTGATTTTGCATACAAGAATTTAAAATGTACAGCAAATAATTTATATTTATTACTGTACAAAAATGGTAGACATCTGAAAGTTAGTTTTTACCTCCAGTTGCTTATGCTCAAATATTCACCCTGATGTTTCTGGGTTTTTAAGCATCAAAAGCAGCATAAAAAACAACTGATGCTCTAGTCCTATATCAGAGATTGTTGCCTGTTAAATCAGAAACTGCAGACCCCACTTATGTGTATAGTTAGGAAATTGATAGAATAGAGCAGAAGATAATGGTTACTGTGGTGACTTGTAGAGTTTATCTTTATTCCAAAGCATTCTTTGTCAATTAGAAACATTAAAAAAAGAAACAAACAAACAAAAATCAACAACAAAAAAATTCAAGTGTGCAGATTGATTTCTAAGGTATCAGCCTGAGACATTTATCATGTAGTTTCAAGAAGAAAAGTATGTCTGAATAATTCTTTTATCCATTTAAACACATCTTAACTTTTTAGAACATGTTTTAGTAATCAATAGTAACCTATTGTTTCAACACTCAGCAAAGTATGATTTTTCTATATATGTTAATATTCACATTAATTGCTCAGAGGTCTATAGGCTTCTGAGTACTCTACTAAGTGAAGGAGGAAAAGGTTACCACATCAATATAGAAATGACCCAATAAGAAAATTCAATGAATTCTCTGAAAAATTTGGTAGCCTATTAAAATAGAGTATTCCATGAATATGTATTGTACTATACTGAAGGAG
Source organism: Neotragus moschatus (assembly GCA_006410615.1). Lineage (NCBI taxonomy): Eukaryota > Metazoa > Chordata > Mammalia > Artiodactyla > Bovidae > Neotragus > Neotragus moschatus. Next base: position 592,956 of record SJYA01000539.1, on the reverse strand, counting down.
AACACTAAAAATCATTTTGAATAATTGGATTGAAACATAATAAAGGGAGAGATGTAAGTTCAGAAAATCATATTAACAGGAGTATGGGCCCCATTAAGCATGAATCAAGAGCTCTCTGAAATTCTGAGTCTAGAGGCAAAAATTACTTGCAATTAGACATGTTTTATGTGGAGTCCAAGTATCAAAAGGCAAGTGTTTAGATTGAATTGCATACTATCCAAATTCATATGCTGAAGCTCTAACTCCAGTATTGGAGATAGGGCTTTGAAAGAGGTAAAGGTTAAATGAAGTCATAAGGGTAAAGCCTTAATAAAGTAGGAGTAGTGCCTGGAGAATCCCAGGGACTGGGGAGCCTGGTGGGCTTTTGTCTATGGGGTCACACAGAGTTAGACACGACAGAAGTGATTTGGCAGCAGCAGCAGCAACAGTGTCCTTATATGAAGAGTAAGAAACACCAGGATTGCATACCTGCAGCGAAAAGGCCACGTGACACATTGAGAAAGCAGACAACTGCAAAGCAAGGAAAGGGATGCATTTGTTGTTTAGTTACTAAGTCATGTTCAACTGTTTAGCCACTGTTTAACATCTAGGGAGATATTAAAAGGAATCAAATCTGCCAGTACCTTGATCTTGGACCACTAGCCTCCAGAAATGTGAGAAACCAATGTCTGTTGCTTAAGCCACCTAGTGTTTGGTATTTTGTTACAGCAGTCATAGGAGACTAATATAGGGAAATCCCTCATTGTCTGCCCACTCAGTTTCAATGAATAGAAGATCCTCTTCTTTCTCTTTCTCACAATCAATCTACAGGCCTTGGATCAAGATTCATTCTTAATCCTCTTCAAAGTTACCAGGAAAGAGAAAACATAGAAGAGTCATTTCAACCTAGAAGGAACTGGGAATTGATTATTTTACTAGGAAAGACTAAAATCCCAAGAAAAGAGGAGATAATAGGAACAAATGGGCACAAGGCTCTGGGAAATGACCAAGGGAAGAGATAGTTCTAGATGGCAGATGGTATATCTGAGATTCCTGGAAAGCACAGGGATCGTCATATAAAACACCTCAAAAGTTCTAGGGAGTGAGGTATCACTTCCATCTGAATAGGGGAAAGATTTAATTAGGCTAGGACTCAAGTTTCATAGCCACTTTCACATCAGTGCACATGACTTATCAACTTGAAATGATTGTCTATAATTGGTAAAGAACTGGTTGAAAATCCGCTTGGTTTTGTCGTCTATTTGGTGTCATGAAAGCTGGTGAAGCACATTCTAGATACAATGAGAGGTGGCTCCGTATTTATTCATCTTCTCAAAGTCTGGTGAAGAAAGTTAATCCCACAAATTAGAAGGTCGTTATGCTAGATAAAATAACTATTTTATGCATATAAATATTACATTGAAAGTAAATGATAATTCATTTATTCCTATCTACCCAAATATTTTAAGGGAAGAAATAATTATATTTAAATTTCATGAGAATAATTGGTTAGGAAAAATTAAACTCTAGAAAGAAAAGTCACCTATAAGGGAAAACAAGAAAAAAAACCAGAAGTGCAGGTAACCTTATCATAATTCTTGGATTGTTGTTATTGTTATTCAGTTGCTCAGTCATATCTGAAATTTTGCGACCCTGTGGACTGTAGCATGCCAAGCTTTTCTGACCTTCACCATCTTCTGGAACTTTCTCAAGCTCATGTTCATTGAGCCAGTTATGCCATCCAATCATCTCATATTCTGTCATCGCCTTCTCCTCCTGCCTTCAACCTTTCCAGGCATCAGGTTCTTTTCTAATGAGTGAGCTCTTCCCATCTGGTGGTCAAAGTATTGGAGCTTCAACCTCAGAATCAGTCCTTTTAAGGAATATTCAGTATTTATTTCATTTAGGATTGACTAGTTTGATCTCCTTGCTGTCCAAGGGACTCTCAAGAGTCTTTTCCAACACCACAGTTCACAAGCATCAATCCTTTGGTGCTCAGCCTTCATTATGGTCCAACTCTCACATCCATACATGAACAATGGAAAAACCATAGCTTTGACTACATGGACCTCTGTTGGCAAAGTAATGTCTCTGTTTTTTTAATATGCTGTCTAGGTTTGTCATAGCTTTCTTCCAAGGAGCAAGCATCTTTTAATTTTGTGGCTGCAATCACCATCTGCAGTGATTTTGGATTAGATTAGAACCTTGGATTAGAACTAAAACTAAAATTCAGCACATTGACAACATTTTAAAACTAGCAATATGATTTTTATATATTATGAAAATGCTCAGTAGACCCCCCCAAAAGATAAATACATCTACAAAATAAGAACTAAAATGGGAAAATATTATTCCTGAATAGAATTTATCAAATATTGGTGTTCTTAATTATAATGCTCATGGAAATAAATTCACACTAAAACTGACACAAAGAACTTAATAGTCACTTATAGAAAATTTACAGAGGGAGGAGAAGATGGTGAAGGAATAGGATGGGGAGACCACCTTCTCCCCTACAAATTCATCCAAAGAACATTTCAACGCTGAGTAAGATCTACAAAACAACTTCTGAATGCTGCAGGCATCCAGAAAAGCAGAAAATTGTCTTCAAAAACAGGTATGGAAAATACAAAAGATGAAAAAACAGACAAAGGAGGTAGGGAGGGAGCTCAGTCCTGGGAAGGGAGTCCTGTCCTGGGAAGAGAGTCTTAAAAAGAGAGAAGTTTCCAAATGCTGGGAAACACTCTCACTGCCGAATCTGTGGCGAGCCTTGGAAGCACAGAGGGCAAAATAACAGGGAAGAAAAATAAATAAATAATTAAAACCAACAGATTACGAGCCCAACGGTAACTCCCCCAGCAGAAAAGCATAGCAGATGCCTGCATCGGCCACTAGCGAGTGGGGGCTGGGCAGGGAGGCGCGGGAGACGCGGGCTGCAGTGTTTCTTAAGAATTCGGCCTGAACACCCCGTGCGAAACCGGAGTGAACTAACTTGGGCTAGCACACCAGACTGCGGGACAGTTATCACGCGAAAAGCTCTAACATAAGACATTGCCAGGACCGCATACCGAACAAAGGATGGAACAGAAATAGCCGGCTGCAGACCATCTCCCGCCGGTGACAGGCAGCCAGAGCCAGAGCCATAAGGACTGGATCATAGAGCCTGAGTGGTGTGTGCCGTGTGCAGGGGCATGCCCAGCGTGGCTGAGACACTGCAAATACACGCCAGTGCTACTTGGTAGCAGCATCCCTCCCTCCCCACAGGGAGACTGACCTAGTGAGCCTTAAAAGAAGAAAAAAAGTGACTTCCACCACCCCCTTGTGGCAGGGTAGAAATCAGACACTGAAGAGACCAGCAAACAGAAGAAGCTAAACAGAGGAAACCGCCATGGAAGTGACCCCATACTGCCCACAATACCAGAGAAAGTGCCAGAAATATCTGCTATTTTTGCGACCATTCTTATTTTAATTATTATTAATAATATTATTATTTTTGGTAGATGTTTTTATTTAATTTTTTTTCTCCTTTTTATTCTCCTTTTTAAAAAATTTTTAACTCCTCTATTTCTCCTTTAATTTTAATTTCTATAACATACTATCACTTTTCCAAAAAAAAGACCTTATTTTTAAAGCAAATGCCATGTGTGTGTGTGTGTGTGTGTGTATATATATATATATATATATATATAATTTTTTTTTAGCCTTTTTGGTTTTTTGTGTGGCTGTTGGTNTACAGGATGCAGGATGCTTGGGACTGATGCATGGGGATGATCCAGGGAGAGGATGTGGGGTGGGAAGAGGGAGAGGGGTTCGGGATTGGGAGATCATATACACTTGTGGCTGATTCATGTCAGTGTATGGCAAAACGAATACAGTATTGTAAAGCAAAACAAACTAAAAGATAAAAATTAAAAAAAAAGAAAATTTACAAAAGAGAAAATAAATATGACCATCTGGAAATCAATTTACAATATACAAAAAATAGCCTTGAAGTATCTATTTATAGAGTCTCCTATGATAGGACTTTACTCCAATCTAATCTGGGCCTCCTTTGAATAGATCATTGGGCCCTCGATTGCAATTTCTTATACAGGAGAGGGAAATAAGCATTTTTGTTTTGACTAAAACACTGTTGTTGTTATTGATGATGATATATTCAATGGCAATCACGCTAACCTATGCACAATTAAGAGAACTTTACATTCAGTTCGGTTCAGGTCAGTCGCTGAGTCATGTCCGACTCTTTGCGACCCCATGAATCGCAGCACACCAGGCCTCCCTGTCCATCACCAACTCCCGGAGTTCACTCAGACTCACGCCCATCGAGTGACTGATGCCATCCAGCCATCTCATCCTCAGTTGTCCCCTTCTCCTACCCCCAATCCCTTCCAGCATCAGAGTCTTTTCCAATGAGTCAACATTTCGCATGAGGTGGCCAAAGTACTGGAGTTTCAGCTTCAGCATCATTCCTTCCAAAGAAATCCCAGGGCTGATCTCCTTCAGAATGGACTGGTTGGATCTCCTTGCAGTCCAAGGGACTTTCAAGTGTCTTCTCCAACACCACAGTTCAAAAGCATCAATTCTTTGGCACTCAGCAAAACACTATAAAAGTTAAACATCTCAACTAACATAAAGAACAGCTAATGTTTTAAAGAACCCCTCTTCCCTCACAATCCCCAGGGAAGTACACACCTCCCATCCCTGTCCAACACTGTCATCTCTTTGTAGATCTTAAAGGTTGTTATCCTGGACAAATTTTGTTACCATTTTATTGATCTTAGTTAAATTTCTAGTTAGATGATATGTCCTCTTTCAAGTATATGTTATCAGTACTCATGAAGTAGCTTAAGAATACCACCTTCCCTTTCCTCCTCCCTGCTGAGTATCAGATCAAATCTTCCTGTCTCCCTGTCTCCAGAATGTTCTTCCCTCTCTGTTAACAAGGCAAATCACAGAAGGATCTTGGGTTAACACAAGTGTGAAAAAGGACCTGAATTTTTGGTATGTTAATAAACTATGATTTCTTCTTTTCTCTTGGCAAAAGCTTTTACATTTTTACATTCTGAGTCTACAGAGTTTATTTTTTCCTCTAAATATTAGCCAGAGTTAATCTCAATAATGACTTCCCTGGTGGCTCAGATGGTAAAGCATCTGCCTACAATGCAGGAGACACGGGTTCAATCCCTGGGTCAGGAAGATCTCCTGGAGAAGGAAATCGCAACCCACTCCAGTATTCTTGCTTGGAAAATCTCATGGATGGAGAGGCTGGTGGTCCAAGGGTTGGCAAAGAGTCAGACACGACTGAACGACTTCACTTTCATTTTCAGTCCTAATAATAAAAACACAAGCAAGAAACCTTTCATATTGGGAAAAATAAATTCACAGAGTAAATAATAGCAAATAAACTTTCCTTAATTCTTATCTTTTTCAATAATAGATAAGATGCTATTAGTCATACTCATTTCACTGATGAAGTTTCATTATTTAAAAATTGAAATAATTTTCATAGTAACAGAAATAATTGGTCTAGGTGTGATTACTGTAAAAATCATATATTTTTTAGTAGAAGACTTCTTCCACAATTATGGAATATCAACAGTCCTTTGTGTGCACCAGATGTGCTGATTATGAGCTGACCTAATGGAAAATTGCAAAGCCAGAAAATATTATTTTTATATGATTAATTAATACATTAATAAGACAAATATTTATTTAATTGCTTATTATTTGCTAACTTGCTAAACTCTTCAAGGTGTTTATAATACAATAGTAGTAAGAGGGGGTGTGAATGTAAACATAAAAGTGCAAAGAGTTATTATATATGCCAACTAATGTCCATCTAGTCAAGGCTATGGTTTGTCCAGTAGTCATGTATGGATGTGAGAGTTGGACTGTGAAGAGGGTGAGTGCCAAAGAATTGATGCTTTTGAACTGTGGTGTTGAAGAAGACTCTTGAGAGTCCCTTGGACTGCAAGGAGATCCAACCAGTCCATTCTGAAGGAGATTGGCCCTGGAATTTCTTTGGAAGGTATGATGCTAAAGCTGAAACTCCAGTACTTTGGCCACCTCATGTGAAGAGTTGACTCATTGGGAAAGAGTATCACCTCCTCTGATGCTGGGAGGGATTGGGGGCAGGAGGAGAAAGGGATGACAGAGGATGAGATGGCTGGATGGCATCACTGACTCAATGGAAGTGAGTCTGAGTGAACTCCGAAAATTGGTGTTGGACAGGGAGGCCTGGTGTGCTGTGATTCATGGGATTGCAAAGAGTCGGACACGACTGAGGGACTGAACTGAACTGAACTGAACTGAAATTAAGGAACAAGATATTTAATTTTGATGGGGGGCATAAAAAAAGGAGTAAGTACTTCTACTTTATGGAATTTAGCTAAATGGACTTCAAAGAGAAAATAGCTTTAAAGTTAAAAGTCGGTATGTGGGAAAGTAATGAGCAAATTGACCAGGTTATAAAGGGCATTTTAAGGAGAGAGACATGTTTGCAAAAGATAGAGAGATGAAAGACTATGACATGTTTAAAAAGTACAAGTCAATACATATGACTAGAGAGACTGAATCTGTCAATAGGCTCCAGATCAGGATGGACAAAAAAGCACAGGACCATTGCTTTGCCAATTCTTGGCTGGAAGGATGAACATATTATTCTTTCCACCAGTCAATACAGTTTTCAAGTTTCACAGGCAGAGAAGCAGAAAGTAAGTGTGCTCCTCAGAAAATTCCCAGGATCTGGGGATGAAGCTCTTCCAGTTAAAGTGACATTTAACATTTTGATCACCTCAGGTAGATGCAGTTTGGCAATAAGGCAATTGTCAGGAGCCTCCTGACAGAGTCATTTGGGAAGCAGTGTGGTGGTGAAGGTCTTCCTGATTTTTCTGGGCAGGCACCCTAACCTCCTTGCTACACTCCAGAAGCCCCGCCTTTAGGATGATTTTTCTTTCATGTTTCACATTTGTGGCCCCTGAATTTCCTCTGCTCCCCATCATGCTCTGCATTTTTAGATGTCTCTTTTATTTTCCTCCATAGTCTTATAATAGCCCTGAATTAATATATAATCATGAGTAGTTATAAACAGTGTTCATTCAGATCTCATGGAATCTAGTTAAAACCATTGCAAAGTGATTGTGGGTAGAAAAGTCGAAACTTATTTACTGCAGAATTTCTCCAAAATCTGATTCTATCAAACATGGCAAACAGTTTTAATTGGGGTCCTTTTGGGTGTTTGGTCCCCCTCCAGTACAGCTTTCTCTTTTTCATTTCAATGTCTTATGTAGCTTTATCTTTTCCTCTGTTGACCCAGTGTTTCCAGACATGTTTCATCCTGGACTTAAGAATCTTGGAAACAGTCTCTAATCCAAATTTCATTTCGGAAACCCAGTTGCCTCTTGACAGGTGATCCATCAGAAAACATTGAATTCAGCCCTTATGTTTAAATAATCTGTAAAAGCAGTCAAAAAAGGCTATCACTGGGTGTTCACATAGTACATTTTTACTTAACATGGAAAGGTGTTAGGTCTCCAGGTCTAGCAGCAGAAACATGGTGGCTGTGACCCACCGATTCTGGGGCAGGATGGATGAGAGAAAGAGGAAAGAATTCAAATGATGAAACAGTGGATGTAATGTTGATCCAGTACCTCAAATGAATTATCTATTGGAAATCTCACTGGGAAAAAAAATGATAACAGAATTTTAAGTATCATCAAAAAACAGCAGAAATTCATGACGCTAGTTTATTTCTGGTCACCCACATGGCGAGTGTCCTAACCACTCAATTGAGCTCTCACTCATTTATTAATTTCTTCAGCATCACTCATTGAGATAATCAAGGAACAACTTTCATTATATGTAACACAAAGTAGATAATCAATGAATACCCTTTATTCACTTGACTAAAAAGTATTAAGCATCAAATATAAACCAAGCATTATTTCCATGCAGGAAACACAGTGATAAGCAAGTTACATGGCAAGTGTCATATTCTGTAAAGTTTTATGTTCTAGCAGAAAGACTAATAGCAGGAAAAAAAATCATAAGATTCAATGGAATTATGTAATGGGAGCAAGCTGAAGATAAGAACATCTAAAAGGGGTTTTAAACAGTAAAGCCTCAGAGGTAAGAGAAAGAAGCCATACTTGGGAATCACAGAGAGCCTGGATTGGATTCTAGACCTGCTCTTTATAAGGAATGTAAATCTGGATAGATTACATAATAGCTCTGTGTGTCAATTATGCTTCTATAAAGTAGAAATAATAATGATGTGAAATGTGTGTGTGAAAGTGTTAGTTGCTCAGTTGTGCCCAAATCTTTGTGACCCCAGAGACTGTAGCTTGCCAGGCTCCTCTGTCCACAGAATTCTCCAGGCAAGAATACTGGAGTGGGTGGCCATTTCCTTCTCCAGGGGTTCTTCGATCTAGAGCATTGCAGGTAGACTCTTTACTGTTTGTGCCACCAAGGAAAAACCTATAATAAAGATACCTATCTCAAAGTGTGGTTTGAGAGTAAATGAGCTAATGTGTATAGTACTTTACAAAATCGGGCCTTGCTTTTATCACCTGTCACATCCACAACTGGGTGCTGTTTTTGCTTTGGCTTTGTCTCTTCATTCTTTCTGGAGTTATTTATCCACTGATCTCCAGTAGCATATTGGGCACCTACTGACATGGGGGAGGTTCATCTTTCAGTGCCCTATCTTTTTGCCATTTCAGTGTCCTATCTTTTTACCTTTTCATACAAATTGGAAATGGTCAAATAGGAGATGATAAGAGCAAATGTCGATATTTTAAGAATCAGCAAAATAAAATGGACTGGAATGGGTGAATTTAACTCAGATGACCATTATATCTACTACTGTGGGAAAGAATCACTGAGAAGAAATGGAGTAGCCATCATAGTCAACAAAAGAGTCTGAAATGCACTACTTGGAAGCAATCTCAAAAACAACAGAATGATCTCTGTTTCCGGCAAACCATTCAATATCACTGTAATCCAAGTCTATGCCCTGATCAGTAATGCTGGAGAAGCTGAAACTGAACGGTTCTGAGAAGATCTCTAAGACCTTCTAGAACTAGCACCCCAAAATGATGCGTTTTTTCAAAATAGGGGACTGGAATGCAAAAGTAGGAAGTCAAGAAACACCTGGAGGAACAGGTAAATTTGGCCTTGGAGTACAGAATAAAGCAGGGCAAAGGCTTATAGAGTTCTGCCAAAAGAACCCACTGGTCATAGCAAACACCCTGTTTCAATGACAAGAGAAAACTCTATATATGGACATCACCAGATTGTCAACGCTGAATCAGATTGATTATATTCTTTGGATCCAAAGGTGGAGAATTTCTATAGAGTCAGCAAAAACAAGACTAGGAGCTGACTGTGGCTCAGATCATGAACTCCTTCTTCCCAAATTCAGACTTAAATTGAAGAAAGTAGGGAAAGCCACTAGACCATTCAGGTATGACCTAAATCAAAACCCTTACTATTATACAATGGAAGTGAGAAATAGGTTTAAGGGACTAGATCTGATAGATAGAGTGCCTGATGAACTCTGGACGGAAGTTCATGACATTGTACAGGAGACAGGGATCAAAACCATCCAGAAGAAAAAGAAATGAAAAAAAGCAAAATGGCTGAGAAGGCCTTACAAATAGCTAAAAGAAGAGAAGTGAAAAGCAAAGAAGAAAAGGAAAGATATAACCAGTTGAATGCAGAGTTCCAAAGAATAGCATGGAGAGATAAGAAAGTCTTCTTCAGTAATCAGAGCAAAGATAGAAGAAAACAATAGAATGGGAAAGACTAGTGATCTTTTCAAGATAGAGATACCAAGGGAATATTTCATGCAAAGATGGGCTCAATAAAGGACAGAAATGATATGGACCTATCAGAAGCAGAATCTATTAAGAAGAGGTGGCAACAATACACAGAAGAACTCTACAAAAAAGATCTTCACGACCAAGATAATCACGATGGTATGATCATCCACCTAGAGCCAGCCATCCTGGAATGTGAAGTCAAGTGGGCTTTAGGAAGCATCACTATGAACAAAGCTAGTGGAGGTGATGGAATTCCAGTGGAGCTGTTTCAGATCCTAAAAGATGATGTTGTTAAAGTGCTGCACTCAATATGCCAGCAAATTTGGAAAACTCAGCAGTGGCCAGAGGACTGGAAAAGGTCAGTTTTCATTCCAATCCCAAAGAAAGGCAATGCTGAAGAATGCTCAGACTACTGCACAATTGAACTCATCTCACATGCTAGTAAAGCAATGCTCAAAATTCTGCAAGCCAGGCTTCAGCAATACGTGAACCATGAACTTCCAGATGTTCAAGCTGGTTTTAGAAAAGGCAGAGCAACCAGAGATCAAATTGCCCACATCTGCTGGATCATGGAAAAAGTGAGTTCCAAAAAAATATCTATTTCTGTTTTATTGACTATGCCAAAGCCTTTGACTGTGTGGATCATGACAAACTGGAAAATTTTGAAAGAGATGGGAATACTAGACCACCTGATCTGCCTCTTGAGAAATCTTTATGAACATCAGGAAGCAATGGTTAGAACTGGACATGGAACAACAAACTGGTTCCAAATTGTAAAAGGAGTATGTCAAGGCTTTATATTGTCACCCTGCTTATTTAATTTGTATGCAGAGTACACCATGAGAAATGCTGGGCTGGAAGAAGCACAAGCTGGAATCAAGATTTCTGGGAGAAATATCAATAACCTCAGATATGCAGATGACACCACCCTTATGGCAGAAAGTGAAGAAGAACTAAATAACTTCTTGATGAAATTGAAAGAAGAGAGTGGAAAATGTTCGCTTAAAGCTCAACATTCAGAAAACGAAGATCATGGCATTTGGTCCCATCTCTTCATAGGAAATAGATGGGGAAACAGTGTCAGACTTTATTTTTCTGGGCTCCAAAATCACTGCAGGTGGTGACAGCAGCCACGATATTATGATCAACCTAAAAAGCATATTAAAAAGCAAAGACATTACTTTGTCAGCAAAGATGCGTCTATTCAAGGCTATGGTTTTTCCAATAGTTATGTATGGATGTGAATATTGGTCTATAAAGAAAACTGAGCACTGAAAAATTTATGCTTTTGAACTATGGTGTTGGAGAAGGCTCTTAAGAGTTCTTGGACTATAACGAGATCCAACCAGTCCATCCTAAATGAGATCAGTCCTGGATGTTCATTGGCAGGACTGATGTTGAAGCTAAAAGTCCAATTCTTTGGCCATCTGATGCTAAGAACTGACTCATTGGAAAAGACCCTGAAGCTGGGAAATATTGAAGGTGGGAGAAGGAGACAACCGAGAGTGAGATGTTTGTATGGCATCACTGACTTAATGGACATAAGTTTGAGTAGACTCTGGCAGTTGTTGATGGGCAGGGAGGCCTGGTTTGCTGTAGTCCTTGGGGTCGCAGAGTCAGACACCACTGAGCAACTGAACTGATCTGTACAATACTCAAGGAGTTGTTGGGATATAATCATCAGGTAACACTCAATAAAAGTATTTTTGTCATATTATTATTCATGTACTTTTAGGCTTTAACAGGAATGTAACACAATCCTCTTTGTAAGACGTCTCCCCACCTAGCTCCAGATCAGATCTCCTGTTCCATCATATTTTGCTTTTTGAAATATCTTATTTCTTTTGTATATATTTGCAAAAAAAATGAGTAAAGAAGCATAATGACCTTTGAGGGAAAATGTATGCTTAAGGTGACTTTTTTTATACAATTCTTACTTTCAGTGTAGATTATCACTTTATTTCACCATAAGACACAATGTTGGAAAATGATACATGTCTGAAGCTTATTGTATCACTGAAGGAAGAATTTGCAGAAGAACACAGTTCTGAGGCCCTGGCAAGCATGACCATGCCACATGTTTCTTTGGACCCTACAATATATTTCAGACTCCCTTTTTCTTGTAATTTGTGCATAGTGAATTTTAAGGGAAAGTGTGGGCTGGAAGCCTGAAAATCTGTTTCTCACCTCTCACGTATTCATCCTGGTGGGAACTTTGCATGTTCTCCTAATTTTGTAAATCCACAAACAGCTAACTGAACATAACCTAAGTACCAAACACACCGTCTGAGACGGCGCACTCTGCCAGAGTCCCACTGCTCCTTCCATATATGTTCACTTTGTTCTGATCTCTCTTGCCAGCTTCTGGTATCCCTGTCTAGGGTCCAGCACTATTCATCCTCTTCCACATTTCTCCCAAACTTGGCTCTCCTGTCATATTCCTTCCGTGCCTTTTGGAGAGTTATTTCTTTTGTGTTCATTTATATAACATCAGTTAAAAGGAACGCGAATGCATCTTGTAAGAGCTTTGCTCTAAATGCCTTTAATTTTCCTTTATTCCGTTTTGTTATTAGCATCAGTGCATTATGTATCTCTACACTAAGATACAATTTTCCATCTTTGAATAAGGAGCTTTTTTTTTTTTCAAGATAACTGGTGCTTTTTTAAAAATGAAAAAGATAGATTAAATGGAGGCAATCATACAGCTGGGTTTACAAGCATAAATTACTTACAAAGACGGCAAGTCACCAAAAAAGTTCTTTCTATCTGATATTTTCCTTGACTCAATTCCAAATACAAATTAAGTAATGGATTAACTGTTTCCAGGATAAACGCTGATAATAATTATAGTACAAATAGCTTATGGGTGGTGGGAATGCTAAGTGCCACCAGCCTGAGCCCTGGTGGTTTTTCAATTCACTCTCCAAGTTAAGTCTTCAGACACTGCTATATGTTATTTTATAGTTGTGCATATTCATTTTCAGTTTGATTAACTGGTAATATGGCATTAATTATAATTGTACTGATGGAATTATCGTTATTTATATCTCTAAAGAATACCTTCAGAAAATATTTACTGCTTACTTTGTGCTAAGCATAGCTTTAAAATTTCAAACCTTTTATAATTTGGTGTTAGTCACTCAGCCGTCTGACTTTGTGTGACCCCATGGACCATAGCCCGCCAGGCTCCTCTGTCCATAGAATTCTCCAGGCGAGAATCCTGGAGTGGGTTGCCATATCCTCCTCCCACGGACTCTTTTTTTCTAGTAATGTATGCCTTTCATCTATCATTTTTCATGTTTCTCCCTATTTTATGGAACATATTAACAGTAATTATTACACTATTAATATGAAAACTCCAATATCTGTCTAACTTATCAGTGTCTTTCAATTATAATTTCACATTCTCTCTCCATTTTTTTGTCCAAATTTTTCTACTCACTTTCATCCCCAATGATTGAATTCTGGACATTGTAATAAAGTGATTAAGAATCCAAATGCTATTTTCTTTCTTCACAGATATCTCAACTTTCATACAATGGTGAGCTAAATAGAGAAAAATTACTGCTTGGGTAATAAATACTTAGTGTATATCTGCTTTAAACCTGTCCCTAGTGTGAAGTGTGAATCCTCCCAGGGTTTTAAATGAGAACTTGGGCATCCACAGTGTTTTACCTTTTTATTTTTTTCCTGTCAAGAGTTGAAGTCCAATGATTATTTCCTCACTAACACTAGACTGTCATAACATTGAAATAATTTTCAAAAATTCAAACTTTAGTTTCTTTTAAGCCTCCCACCCCATGCGGTTTGTAATTTCAAGAATGTTTAAGTGAGAAAATAGTTTTTTGGTTGAGGCTCCTCATGTCTCCAATATTATCATGGTAGCTTTATCATGTCTGCAAATGCCCTACTGGTTTCATTTAGTTTAGTTCAGTTAGTCACACCCGACTCTTTGTGACCCCATGGACAGGAAGCACACCAGGCTTCCCTGTCCACCACCAACTCCCAGAGCTTGCTCAAACTCATGTCCATTGAGTCTGTGATGCCATCCCACCATCTCATCCTCTGTCGTCCCCTTCTTCTCCTGCCTTCAATCTTCTACAGCATCAGGGTCTTCTCCAGTGCGTCAGTTTTTTTGCATCAGGTGGCCAAAGTATTGGAGCTTCAGCTTCAGCATCCTTCATGGTCTCTCTCTATGACTCCTTATCAGGACAATATCATATTGTCACCCTCTTGCCTGCATCTACCTTCAACAACAAAGTTTCCCAGTGGAAAAACAGTTACAGAAAATCATTCCACCTTTCCACATGTCTTCACTCTGTGGAATCTTAATTTCACTATTCTGGATCATTTCTGAAGTTCTCTGTGGCTCCCCCCCCCTTTTATTTTCAACTCCTGTAGATATTCATAGCTAGAGCTTTTTGTTGTTTTTAAGTCACTAAGTCATGTTGGACTCTTTTGTGATCCAGTGGATTGTAGCCTGCCAGGCTTCTCTGTCCATGGGATTCTCCAGGCATGAAGACTAGAGTGGGGTGCCATTTCCTTCTCCAGGGGATTTTCCCAACTCAGATTTTGAACCCACATCTCTAGCATTGACAGGTAAATGCTTTACCACTGAGCTACTAGGGAAGACTTTTCAAAGCCTTAGCCTATCAAAAATTCCATCCTACTCCAAATTTCTCTTAATTTTTCAATGATACTTTTTGCAGGATAAGAAATTTGACATATTACTTTTATTCAGCTCTTTGAATATATCATATAGATTCTTTTCTGCTGAAAATTCAACTTTATCATTAGATCTTTTAAAGTAACAAATGTTTAGATATCCCAACCCCTGCAAACTACTAAGATATTTAATGTAATTTTTAGTAATTTTACTGTAGAGTCTAAGTATCATTTCTTTGTATTTTTTCCAATTGAAGTTTTCTATCGTTTCTTGAATTTGTGGTTTTAAATCTTTCATTAACTATTGAAATTTGCTTTAATATTGCTTCAAATATTGCTTCTGCTCCATGCATTTGCTCCTGTCCTGTGTTTGAAATTTTCCACTTTACATTTAATATCTATTGTGTTTCTATTTATTTCTTCATTCTTTTGTCTATATATGCTACATTTTGAATATTTTCCTAATTATACTAAGTGCACTAAAGATGTTTTCAACTATGTCTTTATGTCTTCACCAATGGTTAAATTTTTCTAAAACATCAATTTTTAAACATAACATTTTATAGATAATTGTGGTTTCCCACTTTTTTACAATGGTAACATCTTACAAAACCTACAATATCCTAACCAGGATATTTACATCGATCCCCTTAAAATTCAGAATACTTTTGTCACGATGAGAATCCCTCATGTAACCCTTTTGTAGCTATGCCCATTCCACTTGTCTCCCACTGTCACTCCCATCTGAACCCATGGCAGCTACTAATATGTTCTCCATTTCTATAACTTTGTCATTTCAAGGATGTTATATAAATGGAAGAGCACAGTATGAAGTCTTTTGGAATTGGTTTTCACTCAGCATAATTATCTTGAAATTCATCCAGTTTTTACATGTATCAATAATCTGTTGCTTTCTATTACTCTGTACTAATCCATGGTATAGACATATCACAGTTTGTTTAACCTTCCACTCATTGAAGGATATCAGGGTTGTTATCTGTTTTAGATTATTACAAATTATACCTTTATAAACTTTTATGTATATTTTTAAACATATTTTCACTAGGAACACAATTGCTGCCATGAATAATAACTGCATGTTTAAATATTAAACTCTGTGCAGCCAAATCAATAAATAAAAATAAAAATTTTTTTTAAATAAAATGATCTGCATACAAGGTTATCATTACCATCTTTCTAAATTCCATATATATGTGTTAATATACTGTATTGGTGTTTTTCTTTCTGGCTTCCTTCACTCTGTATAATCAGCTCCAGTTTCATCTATCTCATTAGAACTGATTCAAATGTATACTATTATGTAAGAAACGAATCGACAGTCTATGTTCAATACAGGATACAGGATGCTTGGGGCTGGTGCATGGAGATGATCCAGAGAGATAATATGGGGTGGGAGGTGGGAGGGGGGGTTCAGGATTTGGAACTCATGTACACCCGTGGCAGATTAATGTCAATGTATGGCAAAAACAATATAGTATTGTAAAGTAAAATAAAGTAAAAATAAAAATTAAAAAAATGATCTGAACTATACTTGATAAATCTTTTCCTTTTTTTCAATAAGCAGAACATCCCATCTTATTGATACATGAATTAGATTAGCAAGATGCTTCAAACTGCATAAACATTCAAACGAATAGAAAATATTAAGAAAAAAATCTCTTGTTTATTCTTCTATTACTTCAACGAAGACCAGAAAATTATTTTTTAGACTAGTTTGTTATACTCTGTGCCATTATCTCAAAACAAACAAAATACAAAATGAAAATCTTCATAAATATCACTTCATATTTTATATAAAACATGTTTTTCAAATTTATAACCAAGAATTAATATGGTTTACTATTTTATATCCATACACTACTTTTATTATTGTTAGATTTGTTAATTTAAAATAAAACTCCATAGATCCTCATATTATTTAAATGTATTATAAAATGTTCAAGAAAATTCTAATGCTTTTTGCAATGTATAAAGATAAATTTCATGTGGATCTAAATGAGTCATTATGGGTTTATTTGGACTTCACTGCTGGCTCAGACAGTAAAGAATCTCCAGTGATACGGGTTGGGAAGATCCCTGGGTTGGGAAGATCCCCTAGAAGAGGGCATGACAACCCACTCCAGTATTCTTTTCTGGAGAATCCCTATGGACAGAGGAGCCTGGAAGTTTATAACCCATGGGGTAGCAAAGAGGCTGGACATGACTGAGCGACTAAGCATAGCATAGCACGTGGGTGGTCAAAGTTCCATTCAGCTCTTGCAAACTGATTCATGCTGAACACAGTAAAGTTACTGTTTTATAAGAATGTAGCCTTACATGTTAATCTCTCAAATTTTATGCTTATTCCCTGGCTACTACTATATAATATATTGCTGTTCCAACTATAATTTAATTCATAATTTTCTGAAAAAAAAAGTTTCTGATAAATATGAGTAAGTATAATAATTCCTATAATGTAAACATTTATCTTATTTTTATCTCCTTAGAATTAATGCTTAAATTCATATTATAAGTAATATCTAACGTACTAACTACGTAAAACTGAAACACTGTTTGAAAAGATACATAGGTATGTAAAGACATTTTAATGGATCAATCAATGTTTTCCTTTAAGAAAAACAGAAAAGACTGTTTAGAACACTATTTCACATGAGTATTTTTTTCTTGTCATTATGAGAGGAACATATAAAATGAAGTGACTGTCTTTGTATTATTAAAAGTAAGGTATGCTTTTACTAATAATGCATTATGCATTGGATAGCATGATTATGTTATTATTACGCTTATTTGATTATTTAGTATTTATACTTGGTGCCTTTTGTTTTGTTGTTTTTTAAAGAATTTGAATCATATTCAGTACAGTATAAAGCAATTCTGCTAAACATTCCTTCCAGAGCCTGCCAAGAAAAAAAGCACTTTAAGGGAACAGAAGAATTGCTATTATCAGACACCTGTGATGAGTCAATCACTGCAGATAAACACTGAATTTATGTCTGCTCATCTTGGCAGCCAAGGCAGAAAGGAAAAATGTGGTTCTCCCAAGGTTGTCTTCAGACACAAACATTTTCTTGGCTCAAAATTGAAGGGAGACTTTAACATTTGTTGTTTTTTTTTTTATGTTTAGGGACATTGAAAAACATAATAGATGATGTCTTCACACGTTTCTATGAAAAACATAGATATTGTTCAGCTACAAAAGCAGCAGGTTTAACATTAGAGGTAATTGAATTAAAACCTTTCTGTGGGACACTGAGATAATGAAGTCCACATATTCTGTGTCCTGGAAACCTAAGTTAAAATAGACAGAGCCTAGTGAATCTGGAGGAAGAGATAATTAACCTGTCTAAAAGACAGCTTCTTTCAAATATCAGATGTCTTAAATGAATTTTTGGCAAGAATGGTGTTGCCATCAATTTAGAAATCCTGGAGTCCTAATATTTGTTTTGTTAATTGAATGTGGGACCCTAATCTTTGGCTAGTTGACTTCTGCCTCCCCCCAAATACTGTCTTGTCCACAAAAAGATTCATGCAAAAAGTACATATCTTACAAAATCAATTATAAAAGATAGCTAGATCGTTCATTATTACAGTTAGTTATTTGTGTAATTCCTTAATTTGGAATCAACTTCCATGCATTTATGAATTAAATTTCAAGTCATTGAAAAAATATTTTTTATGCTTGTTTTGGGTATTTTACAATAAATAGATATATCTTACAGTCATATACATTTAATTAATGCTATTTAATTTTCCATTCCCTTCCTGGAGAACATCTACAAAAATACATGGTGTGATAGGAACATATAATGATATTATTTAAGCTTTATTAGAGATTTAAAAAAGAAAATTGAAGAAGTAATGTTTAAAGTGAGATTTAAAAAAAAATGTGTAGGAGTTTTCTGGGCAATAGAAGAGTGAATAAGAAGTTGTTTCAGGGAGAAAATTATATGTCTGTATTGATGTAGAGCATGGCATGTGTTAGGTGAGAATCTAATATGACATAAGGGTGAGAAGTTGGCAGAGCCATATCTCAGAGAATCTTGAGCACAGGTTTAAGATTTCAGAATGGATTCAAAGCTGAAATGCAGAATGTTGGCACCATTTCCTCTACTATTCTTTTCCTTTATTTCAAGAACTGGAGATCTGACATTTGATTTCTTGAGATCCTTACTTCTAGGATCTGGATCAAATTCACCATTGAGTAACATACAAGTTTTGAAAGATGGAAGGGAAACAGAAGCCATTATTATTTTTCTTTCTGGCAGACATGGATTTTGTCAGAGGTGATATTTCATAGTGGCCTTGTGAATTTCCTTCCCACCTACCCATTTTGATGGTGGGGATAACTATGATTATTGCTGGCAGTTTCCTATGGTTCCTGCAACTTCCTGATTCCCCAAATCTAGTAGACTATTGATTTATGTATAGTTTTTGCTGACTTTAATTTCATAGAGAGCTGTTTAATTATATAAATTATTAAGTCAAATTTTGTTCTCCTAATTGAATTCTGATCTATATAATATTTGTTAGAAATAGTGAGGAGAATGCAAACTATATAAGTAAAATAAAATTTAATGCACATAGCATATGCTTACTAATATAGGGTAAGACAATAAGAAGTTGAACATAGCAGGCTGAAGAGGAGGAGAATTCTGCTATTTTGTGGGAAACTTTGTGGTCAAAGAGTCACCTGCAATAACTGTGATGGCAGAATCATCAGCTTACTAAGTCTGTAGCTCTATGGAAAGTAGTTTGAAGGAGTTAATAAGAAAGAACAAGTCTAACTCCATATGGGATCTATTTCTTTTGCTGTAACCTTTGTATCCTATTGTTTTTGATACAGTTGAGAATTTTGCTTTAGCCTGAAAAATGCAGGATAGGCCATTCTCAAGCTTGTGACTATTAGAGTATAACACTTGTCCTTTCATATAGAGATACAAAGTTGCAGAACAGAGAATAACATATGACTTATTGGAGGTTTATAGGAATACAGTTACCTGACTTACATGCACAGTGGCAAGAAAAAAGTTTGCCCAAACTAACTATACCCCCTTTCCTTTTAGTATAAGAGAATTCTGGATTCTAACTGGAGTAGGATGGCTCTTTGGAACAGTAGTCCAAAATCTTATTGATCTACTGGCTTTCTGAATACAGTAAGGTCACAATTCCTAGCCCCAACAACCCATTTCTCAATTTATTATTCAGCAAAAAATACTACTTGTTGCACTGACAAAGGGGCTGCAAAGAAAAGATGAATTCAGTCAAAATTCAAGTCAAGATAGATAGGTTTAAGCAGAGGTTAAAGAGAACGCAGAAAATTCAGAAATTATAGGCCTCAAAATGTTGAGAAACCTAATTGTTTCAAAACTCAGACAATGAGGAAAAAGTCTGGAAAACTCTTTGGTGACAAAGGTCTAGCAAGACTTCTCATTAAATAAATTAGCCAAACCTAATAGCAGCTTCCTTAATGAAGCTTTTGTCTTCACAACAAAATCAACTGTCTCATGCATTCTCAAGATAGCCAGCATTAATTCGAGAGTGTCAAGTGACAATAGAAACAAAGAAATGAATCCAGCCTGGAAACTATGTTTAGGAAAATTTGGGATATGGTTACTGATATATGGATCTGAGTAGAAAGAAATAGATTGGGGGATAAATAAGTTTTTAAGAGAATTATGTTACCAAAGAAATCATAAACTTGTACTTAAAAAAATTGCTCAGGCCTTAAACTACCATTTGAAATGCTAAATTTTTACCACTAGAACCACTATGCAAAATCTCTTGAGACCTGGGAAGATGTTTTCCAAATACATACTGGTGATATAGATATGAAGAGTGATGGACAATAAAGAACCTTCTAGAAAATAGAAAAATAATTTATAAAAACAATGGAAAACATTCTTCTCAGAAATTAGAAGAATTATCTAAATAAAGGTTTTATCTACACTTAGGATAAGAGGTCTTAATAAAGTCTGACTATTAGAATATCTCCCATTCTTCCTATTTTATACAAAAGTTTTTACTGGTGCTATTGTGTCCCAGCTTTGGTGAAATTAATGGGTGAGTATGTTTGTGACAGGAATAACTTGTCCTTTTTGTCCATAGGTTCTTGTACCTGAAGAATTAGTTACTGATTCTGATGGAGAGGATAATTCATCATTTTGATGACTGATAATCTGAACTTTAAGTTGGACATTGTGACTGGAATTGCTTTATATTGTCTCTCTTAGGCAAATAAGTTTAAGTAAGTGAGTGAAATGTCTGCGTAAAATGCATATTTATTACAAAAAAATAAGATGGACTGTAAGTGTCATAAGACCCTTATATTCTTTCAGCCCACATAATTAGATGTGATTTTCCGAACTTTATTGTAGCTAAGTGTGGTAATGTCGCTGGATGCTAATTGGTGGAATGTGAGGGAACACATGTATACCATTTCTAGTTCAAACCATAAACATCTGTAATATATGATCCCCCTCTCTAACTTGTTATTCCTGTCCATGAATTTCTCAAAGGCTTCTTTGAATTACCACTTTAAAGACAGCCACACAGGAAATCTGTGGGACAGAAATCACCAGACTGAATTAAAGGAACACTGTAACTACAAGATGGAAATGCTTGGGAAGTGGATAATAGCAGGTGTAGTGAGATCAACTAGAAAACTTTAATAAAATAGAAGTTGTGGTGAGGGAAATTTTGGAGATGGTAGTAAGCACTGTCAAAAGCTGCTGAAAGATTGTATTAGTTTCCCAGGAATACGGTAACAAATTATTACAGAATTGTTGAACAGAAATTTTGAAATCATAGTTCTGGGAACTAGAAATCTAAAATTAAAGTATAGGCATGCCCACCACAGTCCTTTTGACCTCTGAGGCAGTTTCAGAATCATTTTTTGTTGAAGGTTGACGCATGTTTGTGGCCAAATAGGCCTATCAGCCATTTCCTGCTTACCGAATCCCAGAAATTCGGAAACCCTCTGTCGTTTTTTCCCACCACTATCCTTCAGTTCAAGCTGGTAGCATTTCTGCTAATGTGATTGTTTGAATCACACATCTAGTCTCTTCAGCCAGAATTGGTCCAGTCACACTCTTGGTATTCTCTCTAGAGCATGATTTACCATTATTTTCAATAAAAATAAGCTAAAAAATGTTCAAATCCTCCATTTTTAGTTCCTATTGGCATTATGGTATTTTCTTTAGCTTTTTGTTTTCTTTTGTATTTTACTATAAGGCACACAGAGAAACTGTGCTTTGCCTTCCACACTTTGCTTGAAAGTGAAAGTGAAGTCGCTCAGGCGTGTCCGACTCTTTGTGACCCGTGGACTGTAGCCCACCAAGCTCCTCCGTCCACAGGATTCTCCAGGCAAGAATACTGGAGGGGGTTGCCATTTCCTTCTCCAGGGGGTCTTCCTAATCCAGGGATCCAACCCAGGTCCCCCACATTGCAGGCAGACACTTTAACCTCTGAGCCACCAATCTAAATATATTTGTTTATCACCTACAAGTTCTACTTCCCATCTAACAATAGAACAAAATTCAGTCAAATTTTCTGCCAATTTATAATGTGGATGGCTTTTCCAAAGGTATTAATAGTTCTGAAATGACATTCCTTATCTCATCTGATATCCTCAGCAGAGGAACCTTCAACATACATATGTCTTCCAACAGTATCTTCAAGGCAATCTAGATCTTTTTTCTACCATGTGCTTCAGATTTTATCTAGCCTCCCCCAACTAGCCTATTCAAAAACCACTTCCACATTTGTAGATATTTGCTACAGCAGTACCCCACTTCCTGGTACCCAAATCTGTTTCCTATGCCTGCTATAACAAATTAGTACAAATTGTGTCTCTTAAAAGAACAGAAATGTTTTAAAATTCTAGAAACTACAAAATTAAAACCAAGGTTAAGCAAAGCTATGATCTCTCTAAAGATGCAGAGAAGGCCTTGTTAGATGCTCTTCTTTCAGCTTCAGGTATTGTTCTGAATACTTAGTGTTCCTCAACTTGGAGATACATCATTCCAGTCAGTGGTTCCATCATCAAGTTGTGTTTTCTCTATGCATATGACAGTGTCTCTTCTCTTCTGAAAAAGACCCCTGTCATAATGGAATAAGGCTCATCTAATTCAGTATGTCCTCATCTTAACTTGATTACATCTGTAGTGACTCTATTTCCAAATAAGGTCATATTGACAGATACTAGGGCTAGGTCTTCAACAAGTATTTTTGAGTGAAACAATTTAACACCAGAGGTCAACAAAAAAAAATTCTAATTTGTTTCACTGGGTTTAGTACTATAAAACTTATTGGTCACCTTGGCAAAATCAATTAATAAATGTTATGCTATATAAAAACCAATAATATTACATGATTATCAAAATAAATAATGCAACTTAAGATACATTGTCACAGTTATATTATTAAAGGAAAATATCAATAAAATCTTCTAATGTTTTTCTACTGGCCAAAGATGCATAAATCATTGAATTTGATTCTGGCATCAAAATTTTAGAGTGTCTAGAAGAGTGACTAGCATAATTATATCTGGAAGCAGTGATATATTTCAAAATAATGCATTTAGACCAGAAAAGGCACAATTTAAGAGCCTTTGATAGCTATTTTTTAATATAAATTTATTTATTTTAATTGAAGGTTTATAGCTATTTTTGAAAACAGTCTCTAATATGCGAAAAACTAGCCTTCAGTTGAAAGGGAGATTAGGTTGATACTACATAACTTCGGAGGACTGAGTTAAATTGAATGTTGACAAAGAACACTTCATCTCAATATGAGAAAGAATTTAATCATTATAATGCCTAAAAATGAAATCTGCTTATTTAAATGATAGCAACGAGCAGAGAGCTTACAATTGGGACTAAACAATTGAAATTTGGAGTTGTTATAAAACAGGAATCATATGGTAAATAAAAAATTATATTCAAATTTTTCAAACCATGTATTCTCTCATTTTTTAAAAAAATTAAGGTGATTCAAATATATTTTTTAATTAATTTATTTAATGTAATTGGAGGCTAATTACTTTACAATATTGTAGTGGTTTTTGCCATACATTGACATGAATCAGCCGAAGGTGTACACGTGTTCCCCATCCTGAACTCCCCTCCCACCTCCCTCCCCATCCCATCCCTCTGGGTCATCCCAGTGCACCAGCCCTGAGCACCCTGTCTCATGCATCGAACCTCAGCTGGTGATCAGTTTCACATATGATAATATACATGTTTCAATCATATTCTCTCAAATCATTCCACCCTCATCTTCTCCCACAGAGTCCAAAAGACTGTTTTTTACATCTGTATCTCTTTTGCTGTCTTGCATATAGGGTCATCGTTACCATCTTTCTAAATTCCACATATATGTGTTACTATACTGTATTGGTGTTTTTCTTTCTGACTTACTTCACTCTGTATAATAGGCTCAAGTATCATCCACTTCATTAGAACTGATTCAAATGTATTCTTTTTAATGGCTGAGTAATATTCCATTGTGTATATGTACCACTGCTTTCTTATCCATTTGTCTGCCGATGAACATCTAGGTTGCTTCCATGTCCTGGCTATTGTTAACAGTGCTGCGATGAACATTGGGATACATATGTCTCTTTCAATTCTGGTTTCCTCCGTGTGCATGCCCAGCAGTGGGATTGCTGGATCATATGGCCATTCTATTTCCAGTTTTTAAGGAATCCCCCACTGTTCTCCATAGTGGCTGTCCTAGTTTTCATTTCTTCAACAGTGTAAGAAGGTTCCCTTTTCTCCACATCCTCTCCATCATTTATTGTTTGTAGACTTTTTGATAGCAGCCATTCTGACCAGAGTGAGATGGTACCTCATTGTGGTTTTGATTCGCATTTCTCTGATAGTGAGTGATGTTGAGCATCGTTTCATGTGTTTGTTATCCATGTGTATGTCTTCTTGGAGAAATGTCTCTTTAGTCCTTGGGTCACTTATTTTTTTGGAATTGAGCTGCAGGAATTACTTGTATATTTTTCAGATTAACTGTCAGTTGCTTCATTTGTTATTATTTTCTCCCATTCTGAAGGCTGTCTTTTCACCTTGCTTATAGTTTTCTTCGTTGTGAAAAAGCTTTTAAGTTTAATTAGGTCCCATTTGTTTATTTTTGCTTTTAATTCCATTACTCTGGGAGGTGGATCATAGAGGATCCTGCTGTGATTTATGTTGGAGAGTGTTTTGCCTATGTTTTCCTCTAGGAGTTTTATAGTTTCTGGTCTTACGTTTAGATCTTTAATCCATTTTGTGTATGGTGTTAGAAAGTGTTCTAGTTTCATTCTTTTACAAGTGGTTAAGTGCATTTTTAAGTCTTAAAATTTAGATCACAGAATATATGCATTTCCCCTTATTAGCAATAACTGGATAAGCTTTTTCCAATTCACTGAATACCTATGCTAAAATAATTTCTAAATGTTGTTGTTCAGTTGCTCAGTTGTGTCCTACTCTTTGTGACCCTGTGGACTGCAGCACACCAGGCTTCAATAACCTTCACCCTCTTGAAGATCTTGCTTAAACTCATGTGCATCAAGTCAGTGATGCCATCCAACCATCTCATCCTGTGTTGTCCCCTGCTCCTCCTGTGTTGTCCCCTGCTCCTCCTGCTTTTTATCTTTCCCAACAACAGGGTCTTTACAAATGAGCAGGCTTTTTGCATCAGATGGTCAAAGTATTGGAGTTTCAGCTTCAGCATCAATCCTTCCAATGAATATTCAGGGTTGATTTCCCTTAGGATGGACTGGTTTGATCTCCTTGCAGTCCAAGGGACTCTCAACAGTCTTCTCCAACACCACAGTTTAAAAGCATCATCTCTTTGGTACTCAGCCTTCTTTATGGTCCAACTCTCATATCCATACGTGACTACTGGAAAAACCATACCTTTGACTAGATGTTCTTATGTTGGCAAAGTAATGTCTTTGCTTTTTAATATGCTGTCTATGTTGGTCATAGCTTTTCTTCCAAGAAGCAAGCATCTTTTAATTTCATGGCTACAGTCTCCATCTGTAGTGGACTTTCTTGGAGTCCAAGAAAATAAAGTCTATCACTGTTTTCTTTGTTTCTCCATCTATGTATCATGAAATGATTGAACCAGATGCCACAATCTTCATTTTTTTGAATGTTAAGTTTTAAACCAGCTTTTTCACTCTATTTTTTCACCTTAATTAAGAGTCTCTTTCATTCCTCTTCACTTTCTGCCATTAGTATGGTGTCATCTGCCTATCTGTGGTTATTGATATTTCTTCTGGCAATCTTGATTCCAGCTCAGCTTCATCCAGCCCAGCATTTCACATGATATACTCTACATATAAATAAATAAGCAGGGTGATAATATACAGCCTTTACATACTCCTTTCCCAATTTTGAACCAGTCTTGTTCCATGTCTGGTTCTAACTGTTACTTTTTGAACTGTATACAGGTTTTTCAGAAGACAGTTAAGGTGATCTGGTACTCCCATCTGTCTAAGAATTTTCCTCAGTTTGCAGTCAATAAAACAGAAGTAGATGTTTTTTCTGGAATTCTCTTGTGTTTTGTTCAATGAATGTTGGCAATTTGATATCTGGTTCCTCTACCTGTTCTCAATCTAGTTTGTACATTTGGAAGTTCTCAGTTCATGTACTGTTTAAGGCTAGCTTGAAGGATTTTGAGAATGATCTGTCTAGCATGTGAAATGAGTGCAATTGTGCAGTAACTTGAATAATCTTTGGCATTGCCCTTCTTTAGGGTTGGAATGAAAACCGACTTTTTCAGGTCTGTGGCCACTGCTGTGTTTTCCAAATTTGCTGGCATATTGAGTGCAGCACTTTCATAGCATCATCTTTTAGGATTTGAAATAGATCAGCTGGAATTCCATCACCTCCACTAGTTTTGTTTGTAGTGATGCTTCCTAAGGCCCATTTGACTTCACATTCCAGGATATCTGGCTCTAGGTGAGTGATCACAGCATCGTGGTTATCTGGGTCACTAAGATCTTTTTTATATGGTTCTTTTCTGTATTCTTGCCACTCTTCTTAATCTCTTCTGCTTCTGTTATTCCACAATGTTTCTGTCCTTTATTGAGCCCATCATTGCATGAAATGTTCCCTTGGTATCTCTAATTTTCTTGAAGAGATCTCTAGTCTTTCCCATTCTCATGTTTTCCTCTATTTCTTTGTACTGATTGTTGAGGAAGGCTTTCTTATCTCTCTATGTTCTCTTTGGAACTCTGCATTCAGATAGGTATCGTTCTTTTTCTGCTTTGCCTTTTGCTTCTCATCTTTTCTCTGCTATTTGTAAGACCTCCTCAGACAACTATTTTGCCTTTTTGCATTTCTTTTTCTTGAGGATGGTCTTGATCATGGTATCCTGTACAGTATTATGAATCTCTGTCTATAGTTCTTCAGACACTATCGGATCTAATCCCTTGAATCTATTAGTCACTTCCACTGTATAATCATAAGAGATTTGACTTAGTTCATACCTGAATGGCTTGAGATTTTCCCGACTTTCTTTAATAAGTCTGAATTTTTCAATAAAGTATTTGTGATGTGAGACACAGATCCTAGTCTTTTTTTTTTTTTTTTTCGCTGACACTTTAGAGCTTCATCCTTGGCTGCAAAGAATATGATCAATCTGATTTTGATATTGACCATCTGGTGATGTCCATGTTTTGAATCATCCCTTGTGTTGGTGGAAGAGGGTGTTTTTTACCTCTTGACTTCCTACTTTTGCATTCTAGTCCTCTACAATGAAAAAGGTTTTCTTTTTTTTTTTTTTTTTTGGTGTTAGTTCTAGAAGATCTTGCATGTCTTCATAGAACTGCTAAACTTTTTCAACATTAGTGGTTGGGCATAGACTTGGATTACTGTGAATTTGAAAATAGCTTCTAATTTGACTAATATTTAATTTTGTTTATTGTGTTCAGTGGCTCAGTCATGTCCAATTCTTTGTGACTCCATGTAATGTAGCCTGCCTGGATCCTTTGGTCTAATTTTTAGCCTATATGTATTTCTTTACTTTCATCCTGTTTTCTTTACCATAACCCTCATCAATTACTTATCTAAGTCCCTTATTTATATTGTACTTTCCAT
Organism: Neotragus moschatus; assembly: GCA_006410615.1. Classification (NCBI taxonomy): domain Eukaryota; kingdom Metazoa; phylum Chordata; class Mammalia; order Artiodactyla; family Bovidae; genus Neotragus; species Neotragus moschatus. The sequence continues at coordinate 565,376 of SJYA01000539.1, read as the reverse complement.
GATGTCTGGACCATAACTGTTTTGATAAAACTCTCAATTCAGTATTTACAGGCTTCCTACTGTGGCTCACATGATAAAGAATCTGTCTGCCAATATAAGAGACCTTGCCAATGCAAGTTCCTGAGAAGGAAATTGCAATCCACTCCATCATTCTTGCCTAGAAAATTCCATGGACAGAGGAGCTTAATTGGCTATGGTCCTTGGGATCACAAAGAGTTGGAAACAATTAAACAACTAACACCTTTCTGTATTTACATTCTATCTGATGTAAAAAGGTTATATAACAAATTATTGTAAATAATTAATGTACAGTCATATCTGATTTAAGAATATTTGGTCAACACCCTATCAACTCATAAACAATTGTGATGGTCTTCTGCAGTTTTCCTACATATGGAATCAAGGGCAGGAGAAAATATCAATGTGAGTTATTTTTAAAAAACAACTTTTTGTTCAAGGTATTTATTATTTAATTTTATTATCAAATGCGTACTTTCATTAAAAACTGAAAAATGTGACTATTAAAAAAGACAATAAATTATCTACAACTTGAAACTTATCACACATAATAAATCTAATTTTATCATTCTCATAGACCTATTTTTTTAAAGTAGATGATTTACATAGATGTGATTGCACTGTATTTCATAATTTTTAATTTAGTGTTCTCTGTTGTTCATTAAAAATCATAGCTAGTGCATTTTTCACATTATTAAGACATTAAAGCTTTCCTGGTGGCTCAGTGGTAAAGAATGCTTTTATCAATGCAGGAGATGCAGCTTCAATCCCTGGGTCAGGAAAATCCCCCTGAGAGTAAATGACAACCCACTCCAATATTCTTGCCTGGGAAATCCCACAGACAGAGGAGCCTGGCAGGCTACAGTCCATATGGTTGCAAACAGTTGGACATGAGTGAGCAACTAAAACAACAAACAAAATACTGTTCAATAAAAATTATAGCTAGTACAGTTTTTCATGATTAAGACATTAAATTGATGAAAATATTTCATCTATTTAGCTCTTTTAAATAATTTTACTTTCTACTCAGCATTGAGGTTACTTTCAATTTTGTTTGAGTAGTTATGTGTTCACTATATTTAAGGAACTAGTTTAGTTGTGGAGGCTTCTCAGGTGGCTCAGCATATTCAAAAGCAGAGACATTACTTTGCCGACTAAGGTCCGTCTAGTCAAGGCTATGGTTTTTCCAGTGGTCATGTATGGATGTGACAGTTGGCCTGTGAAGAAGGCTGAGTGCCGAAGAATTGATGCTTTTAAACTGTGGTGTTGGAGAAGACTCTTGAGAGTCCCTTGGACTGCAAGGAGATCCAACCAGTCCATTCTGAAGGAAATCAGCCCTGGGATTTCTTTGGAAGGAATGATGCTAAAGCTTAAGCTCCAGTACTCTGGCCATCTCATGCGAAGAGTTGACTCATTGGAAAAGACTCTGATGCTGGGAGGGATTGGGGGCAGGAGAAGAAGGGGACGACAGAGGATGACATGGCTGGATGGCATCACTGACTGGATGGATGTGAGTCTGAGTGAACTCCGGGAGTTGGTAGTAACAGGGAGGCCTGGCGAGCTGCGATTCATGGGGTCGCAAAGAGTAGAACACGACTGAGTGACTGAATTGATTGCAGGAGAAACAGAAGACACCAGTTTGATTCCTGGGTCAGGAAGATCCCCTGGGGGAGGAAATGGCAGCTGACTCCAGTATTCTTGCCTGGAGACTCCCATTGACAGAAGAGTCTGGCAGGCTGCAGCTCGTCCCTGGGGTCACAAAGAGTCAGACATGACTGAAGCAAATGAGCAGACACGTGTACACACTCTGGTTGTGGAGATACAGAAATATACAAAAGAAGTCTTTCGTCTTCAGGAATTTGTATCCTTTTTCAGAGAGATAGTAAATAAATAAGATAATGTCTATGAGTGGAATGAAAGAAATTAAAATAACTTGATAGAGATCTGAGATCAAATTATAGAAAATTAGTCCTTAAAAAGTGGGAGTGAAACATACCAAAGAGAGAGAGGGCAAGTTCATATGTCCCTAGCTGTAAACAACTTAATTTTTTTTTAGCAAAGAAAAATTAATGCCTGGAGGAAAGCAAACAAAGGTGACCTTGGAGTGATTTGTGGATATCAAAGAATGTAGGATACATTGTGTCTCTGTGAAGAAGTTTGAATTTTATGTGAGTTAAGATTCCATTAGGGGATTTGGTGAAGATGTGGCATTATCTGACTTATATATTTTAGAAGCTAGATTATCTGCCCTGAAGAGAAGAGGTAAGGGCATCAGTAGAAACAGGAAGACCAGTTAGGAAGTATTGATGCATTCTAAGATTAAAGGCAGAGATGGAACTAAGTTCTCTGCATAAAATCAGGAGCCATAAAAACTCTAGTCCTATGAAGTCTGCATTAAGAACATCCTTGTCTGCTATTCATGGTTCCACATGATACTATTCAGACAGTCCTGGGAGTAGAGAAATTAGCAAGATTACCAGATCCATGACTAACAAAAAAGTCAGCAAATTTTCTACCTCTACAATAGTGAATTAGTGCTGAGATCATCTACAATAGCAACCTAAAAATCTAAAGTTCTGATGTAAACAAAGATAGTAATATTTCTAAAGAGCTAAGTCTTTGGTTTTTTTATTCCCAAGTAATGCACTATCCTAAAATTTAGTGGCTTAAAGCCACTAATTTTTTAAATATTTTTTTTGAGCAATGTCAAGGAGGTAAATGACACTAGAGCAAAATAAGCAGGAAGGAGAATAGTAGCTAATGTGATCCAAGAAGTACCAAAGGGTCAGACCATGTTGGGCCTTTTAACATATATATATATATATATATATATAACAAATTACCCATTTATAAGTGAAAGATAAATAAAACATGGAACTTTCATAGTCTGTACTCTCAGAGGTGAGTAAATATTGACCTAGATATATAGCTAAATTCACATTGTAAAAATGTAAAGCAATTGAAAAGTGAATCATTCTGTGTGCCAGTGTTTGTGTGAATTCTAAAACAAGTCATTAGGATTACTATTAGAACATGACCAGGGGACAGCATGTCAAATTCATATTAATAGTTTGGTTGCCTCTGACACGGTTCAGAATGCCAGGAGAATGAAAGGAGTATGTGTCCTTTATGTATTATGTTTGTAATTAAAACATGGCTGTCGATGATAAATATTAAATTGTTTACATTCATTAATACTAGATAAATTATTCTCTGTACTTATGTATATGTGTCTGCGTGCATGTGTGTGTTTGTGGGTCCCTGTGCACATGTGTGTATTTGTATGTCAGTGGATATGTATGTATCTTCATTTAAGATATGAATTGCAAGAATCTGTGATAGATTACCAACATGAGACGTGGCCATGAGTCTGGAATCAGACGTAAATCTAATTGTCTATCCTATTGATAAGAGAAACATATCTACCCCCAAGTCCAGTTTTAGGCTATGCACCTATGCTATCCCACAACACACCCTGTCACAAACCTCAACATAGATATGTACGGGCACGTGTGCTCACAGACACACAGGGTTTGGTCTTACCACTGTTTTGGGTGAATTTCATCACTTCAGGAGTAAGGTTTGACCAAAAAGTGTATCTCCTGACTGATCCCCTGCCAATTTCAAATTCCAATCCTCATCTCTTTGACTGTATAAGTGAATGTACTAGATACACTGCTTTCTCACAGAAAGAAGGTTGTGGTTTCAGGCCTCGAGAGTTTTCCACATTTTTATTCCATCAAGTTATAGAATAATTTCATGTTATTATTCTCATTAATTGAGCATATTCTCTTGACACTTTCTTTAGGAACTCTGGAGGAGGATAGGAGTCATCTGTTTAGGATCATATCACCATCTTTCCTAAAGTGATCTCAAATTGTTCTTGAGTGGTTCTCTAGAAAAATAAAATATATTAATAGCAATTGTCCACATATTGCATACACAGTCTGCTTTTAAGGTATGATATTAAGCTAAGAATCTAAGCCTTTTAAAAATCTTGGAAAAGAGCTTGAAAAGTTTGGACTACATAATTAAGTCAATAATTTGGAGAGAATTAGCAATTCTTGAATTACAAATAATATTAGCCTACTTTGTGAAAAAACCATAAGTCAACTAAACAATAAGATTATAACAAAATGTGGAAGAGAAAGTGAGATGAAACAATTTTTCAAAAAGACGGATAAAAGATCACAGTGGGCTGTTGGCAGTTAAAAATATAATTTCCATATAAAAATGGCATCAGAAAGTGAGCCCTATTTATGTTTCAGACATTTGATTACAACTCACTGTTTATTTAGTATCTGCTTCTTTTGTTTGTTTGTTTTGACCAGGCGCGGCGCTAGACATCAGGCATAAACAATGAGTAAGACCCTGGCCAAACTCTTGAGGAATTAAGAGTTTATGTTTAACTTATCTGTTGAGAGATATTAAAATACAGTAGATTTTTGAAAAGTGGGCTTCTGTCTATCCTCAGTGTGGAGAACTAACTAAGTAAATATTGCTCAATAAATGAAAATTGTAGGCCTTGTGTGTGTGTGTGTGTGTGTGTGTGTGTGTTAGTTGTTTAGTCATGTCCAGCTCTTTGCAATCCTGTGGACTGTAGCCGCTAGGCTTCTCTATCCATAATATCTAGTCAATGATTCTCAACTGTATGNATACAGTAGATTTTTGAAAAGTGGGCTTCTGTCTATCCTCAGTGTGGAGAACTAACTAAGTAAATATTGCTTAATAAATGAAAATTGTAGGCCTTGTGTGTGTGTGTGTGTGTGTGTGTGTGTGTGTTAGTTGTTTAGTCATGTCCAGCTCTTTGCAGTCCTGTGGACTGTAGCCGCTAGGCTTCTCTATCCATAATATCTAGTCAATGATTCTCAACTGTATTATCTACTAAGATCCTAAAGTATATTTTTTATACTTTACATTTTGAGCCATATACTCCACTTTTACCCTTCTAGACACCACATCACAAATTTTCAAATAAAACAAAATTTTCACTATGTGTCTTTCTTTGTTTTCACTATCTCATTGCTCCATTTTCTTTTCTTTTAAATTATGATTGAACTGTTTAAACATTAATTCAGTAGAAATATGCAAGGAAAATAAAGGCTATGCTAATTTAAAACTCTCGGATTTAAATTTCAAATTTGTTGAAATAGTCTCCATTATTTTTCTTTATTTTCCATTATTTAATGAATACTTCTTGAGCACCCAATCTGACACTCATAATCTTCTATTCTTACCTACATTTGTAGCTATATTTACTAAAACTTCTTAACAGTGGGAAAGTTTGGGTTATTTACTTCCTTATTCAATGTTTCCTTTGCTCATGTTTCATTTTCTGAATTCTTTCTCTGTTCTTCTCCTTCTAGTTTTATTGAAGTTAAATTGATAATTAAAGTTGCATATATTTAAAGTATGTAATATGATTATTCACTATGTGTATAACCTGTGAAATATTTACCACAATCATGTAAATTAATACATCTGTAACTTCAATCATGTTAATTAATACATCTGTAACTTACACAGCTGCTATTTTTTATAGTGCGAATGCTTAAGATCTGCTCTTTTAGCAAATTTGAAGTATACAATATTATCATAGTCATGATACTGTATATTAAATCCTCAGTGTTTGTTCATTTTATAACTGAAAGTTTGTACCCTTTGATCACCATCTCTTGATCACCATCACCATCAACCATTTTCCTTCCTGTCTAGGAATTTTTTTATGAATTAATTTATTTTTTTGGATTTCATGTGTGATACCATACAGTATTTGTCTTTGTCTGATTTATTTCAACTAACATAGTACTATCCAGTTTCATTCACATTGTTGCAAAGGGTCATATTCCCCTCTTTTAAAGACTGAATGATATTCTACTATAGATAGATAGATCTCGCATTTTCTGTACCAATGTACCCATCAGCAGACATTTGCATTCTTTGCATATCTTGGCTCCTGCGAATACTATTATTACAATGAAAATAGGAGCGCAGATAACTTTTCAAGATACTGATTTTATTTCTTTCATATGTATACTCAGAAATGGGATTGCTGGAACATATGGCAGTGCTATTTTTATGTTTTGAGGAATATCTTTAATGTTTTGCATAATGACTGTCTCAGTTTACATTCCTATTTCTAACAGGTGTGAGGTAATGTCTCATTGTGGTTTTGATTTGCATTTCCCTGATAATTAGTGGTATAGATCACCTTTATATGTACCTCTTTGCCATCTGAACGTCATCTTTGGAAAATGCCTATAGAGGTCATCTGTCCTTTTTTAAATCAGATTTTTTTTAAATTCGTGTTATTGACAGTGTGATTTCTCTATATATTTTAGATGTTTACTTATTATCAGCTATATGGTTTGCATATATTCTGTATGTTTCCTTTTCATTTTGTTGATGATTTCCTTTGTTGTACAGAAGATTTTTAGTTTGAGGTAATCTCACTTGCTCCTTTTGCTTTGGTTGCCAGTACTTCTGGTATCATATGTGAAAAATCATTGCTAAGACAAATGTCAAGGAAATTTTTTCCTATGTTTTCTTCTAAGATTTGTACTATTTCTGGTGTTACATTCAAGTTTTTATTCTATTTCTAGTTGAGTTTTGTGAGTGATGTAAAATAGAGGTCCAGCTCCATTCTGAATGTAGATATCAAGTTTTCCCAGAAGCATTTACTGAATAGACTACCACTTTCCATTGCTTGTTCTTGGTGCCTTTGTCAAAGTCAGTTAACTGTGTATGTATGGGTTTATTTCTGTACTGTTCTGTTCCATTAAACTATGTGACTTTCTTATGTCAATATGAATGTAAATTTTAGGATTCGTTTTCTGTTTCTGTGAATAATTTCATTGGAATACTATAGGATTACATTGAATCTATAGATCATTTGGGGTAACGTGAAGATTTTATTAATAACAACATTAATTCTTCCAGTGCAAGAACACAGGATATCTTTTAATTTTTTATCTTTCTTATGTTCTTTTTAAGCCAATCTTAATAATAAAACAGGCTAAGATTAGTACTGCATGGGTTTTCTTGCAATTTCTCTTTCCGCTTTCAAACTAAAGAGAAAGTTGGCTTTGTGAGATCATTTTCTTCTTCACTTTACATTGAAAGTTCAATTCTGCTATTGCTTTATCTAATTTTTTATTCTCCATGTGTGTGAAACAGAGATAAGAAAAAAATGAGTTCCCCTCCTCTGACTTCTGATAGGTGATCTGAAATGAGAGTCACTTCCATTTAGACACCCTTCCTCCCCATCTACAATGTTTGCTTGGAAAGTAAATATGCACCTTGTTCCAAGCTAATCATTTTCTTTTTTTTTTCTTAAAACACCTTTGAGATGGAGTTTGGACTTACTGAGGACGTGCTGTAATCCTCTAAAAACTGATCTTGAGACCCTGCCTCATAAAGAAAGTCCAAGGGAATGAAGTCAAGGTGGGTAGACAATAACATATAGAAAAAGAACAAGACAACAGTGTTCATCCTCCTTGTTCTGTCCTTCCCTGTGGTTGGACCATGTGAGCACATATACTTTGTGCCCAGCATTCTTGTTTTCACTTTGTCTTTACTGTTAAAAGTTTATTTTTATTTTTAGTTTTGCCAAGTGTCCCATTCAGCTTGCAATTGGAAACATCCTTTATCCCAGGATAATTTTCTTCTTTTATTTATTGATTATTGTTTGTTCTTCACTTGTTTTAATATCTTTCTTCTATGGGCAGCTGATCTGCATCTCATATCTCTGGTCACTGTTCTGTATATAAAGGCTTCCACAACCATCTCCCACAAGATTTGATTTTCTTGTTCTATCTGCTACTGGAGAGAAATTTTCAGGTTTGTCTTTGTAATTGCTGACCTCATTTATAACAATGCCAATTCTCCTACTTTCTGAATCTAATACTTTCCAAAATTCTGTAATTAATCCATTTTTTAAAGATTTTTTTCTTTTACTTAAGTTTTTTCTACACTCTGTACTTATCTATCTTAAAGCCAGTTGTTTTTAAGTTTCAGTTTGTGTCTTATTATCCCATACATCTCACAGATCATGTGCACATGCATTTTATTGAGAGAACAACCTGCTAGTAAATTCTCAACATATCTCCCACTGTAAATTATGTTCATTACTAAGCTCTTCTATACTGTGAATGCTAAATTGCTTCTCATATTGCAGAATTGCTTCTCAGATCCTTTGACCTGTAGTCTCTTTTATATAAGACAGTGATGAAATATTTTCAAGACTAGCTTTTGCCATTATCCATATGATTATGTTTTCTATTGCTTCTATCACTCTTAAGTATTAAGCCTAGACCTTAGTCAGAGAGATCTAAACTTCACCTAAACTGCTCTGAGGGACATTTACTTATATAGCTTGTTTCTGCAAGAATAATGAATTCGTTTTACCAAAGAATAAAAAATCCTAAATTATCTGAAGCATTAACTATAGCTCTTTCTTTTCAATGAATGAAAATTCAGCCCCAGAATGTATCACTCCCATTGCTTTTTCAAGGTAGTTTTTCCTTTTTTTTTTTTTTTTATTTTCCTTTTGCTATCATTGGAAACCAGAAACTATCAAATTATTCCAGGAAAGAAGATTGCTTCTGGGAAGTGAAATCCTGGAAGGAATCTGGGAAGAATTAGTAGAAAGATACTGCTGCTAAGTCGCTTCAGTCGTGCCGACTCTGTGCGACCCCATAGACGGCAGCCCACCAGGCTACCCTGTCCCTGGGATTCTCCAAGCAAGANCTATCAAATTATTCCAGGAAAGAAGATTGCTTCTGGGAAGTGAAATCCTGGAAGGAATCTGGGAAGAATTAGTAGAAAGATACTGCTGCTAAGTCGCTTCAGTCGTGCCGACTCTGTGCGACCCCATAGACGGCAGCCCACCAGGCTACCCTGTCCCTGGGATTCTCCAAGCAAGAACACTGGAGAGGGCTGCCATTTCCTTCTCCAATGCATGAAAGTGAAAAGCGAAAGTGAACTCGCTCAGTCGTGTCCGACTTTACGACCCTATGGACTGCAGCCTACCAGGCTTCTCCAACCATGGGATTTTCCAGGCAAGAGTACTGGAGTGGGTTGCCATTGCCTTCCCCGAGAAAGATACTACGTCATGGAATTTTTTGACAAAATTTTTCCATAAGGGAAGAGATATGAATTACACTTCAACTATGGGAGTGTCTCCACAGCAGACAGGAATTGAAATATTATACAAGAGATATTCCTGAATGACCCAGATATTTTTTCAAGGTATTATTTATGCTTCAGGTAGTAGAAACTTTGTGTTATCTTACTTTGCATTTGCATAATTGTATCTGTATTTATATATGGAAAAATGCATTAGTCTTCCATTAACAAATTTTGGAGCATAAAATAATACATTTTATTGTCCTTTTTTGTACTATAATTAATATTATAACACCTATTCATTAGTTTCTACAAAAGAATGTTATTTTCTGAAAACTATAAGACTGGGTATCAATAGATATCTAACATCACAAACATTATTATTGGCAGATATAACAATATCTGATACAAAAACTGAGTGCATATGTACATGTCTATACACACAATTAAATATATATAATATATATGGTTATTAAATCTATATTTTGCTCCTTAAAATACATCTAATATAGATAAGTCAGACAAAATATTAATTTTAAGAAGAAGAAACTAATATTTACAAAGATTAATTAATTTGACTAAGTTCAGTTCAGTTCAGTTCAGTCGCTCAGTCGTGTCCGACTCTTTGCGACCCCATGAATCGCAGCACGCCAGGCCTCCCTGTCCATCACCAACTCCCGGAGTTCACTCAGAGTCACTCCCATCAAGTTGACTAAGTTAAACTGACAGAAAGTGAGCAAGCAAGACTTAATACTTAGACTTTAAAATCCAGGATACTTTTTTTTTTCCCTATCTATTCATTGCAATGTGTTTTATCAAAGAAACATATTGAAATACAATAGGCTTATTCTATGAATACCTGGTTTAGTATGAATACCTAGTTTAGTTTGTTGTTGTTTGGTTGCTAAGTCATGTCTGTTTCTTTTGAGACTCTATGGATTGAAGCCCTCCAGGCGCTTCTCTGTCCATGAGATTTCCCAGGCAAGAATATTGGAGTAGGTTGCCATTGCCACTTCAGGGGCTGATCGCTGGAGAAGGAAATGGCAACCCACTCTGGCATTTTGCTTGGGAAATCCCATGCGGGGAAGAACCTGGCGACCTACAGGGATGGAATCTGCCTCTCCTGTGTTACATGTGGGTTCTTTACCACTTTAACATGTTCATCATATGTTTCCATTATATAATGTACAGTATCTGAAAAATTCTAATTTTTTGATGCTTTTTACTGTGTTTTCCTGAGGGCAAAGATTGCTATTCTCTTGACAATCATGTACTCAATAAGTATTTATGAATGCTCAAATGGGTAAAATAATCTTTCTGAATACTTACTGTATTCAAGTTACCTTGTTTTTAAATATATAGTCTCCATTTCATCCTATTAAACTAAAAGTGTGCTTTATTCTTATATTAATGGTACATTTGGGGCTTGGATATTTCAATAACATGTCCGTAATCATACTAGTAGTAAATGTCAAAGGTAGAAATTGGACTTAGTTCTATTTTACTCCACAGACCATGCTGTTGAAAACCACACTGAATTGCATTCTAATTTTTTACTTTGTTACCAGAAACATTATTGCCAGTACTATAAATAAAATAGAAGAAGAAAATGAGTTCCAAGGTATTGATAATTCTTCTCACTGGCCTCCTTTTTCCTCCTTACAAAAGAAATAAATGTTCTAGGACAGCTACAAATTTTGAAGTAGTTCCTTGCTAAGTGACATTAATCTATATATTATTAACTAGAAATGAATCATCTAGCTCCAAGTGAATGTCATATAAGACCCAGCAGATTCTTTTGTGTAACTGAACCAGTTTTAACTAGGTCATACATATTTACGTTTCCCAGGTGGCACTAGTGGTAAAGAACCCACCTGCCAAAGCAGGAGACATAAGAGACATGGGTTCTGTCCCTGGGTTGGGAAGATCCCCTGGAGAAGGGCATAGCAATCCACTCCAGTATCCTTGCCTGGAGCCTGGTAGGCTACAGTCCACAGGGCCACAGAATCAGACATGACTGAGTGACTGAGCACACACATACGGGATAAAAAATAAAACAGTAACATTAAAAAAAATAATATCTTCCTTAATTGATTTAATTTCCTTCACAATTGATTCAACAGAGGAGATAGGACTTACTTCTATGTTCCTTCATGGCCAGGTAGATATTTTTTGAAAAAGTCTTTTTCCAAATGACCCCAAATCACTGCAATAGCTTGTTGTCTTAGCTGGCATAATATCCCAGTCCTCTCCCCTAAGCAGGCTAAATTCTCACACCAACATTTCAACATTTCCAGCTGGTTCCTTTCTGGCTTTCATATTTGTAAAGATGCCAGTACATCCCTTTCAGTATGTAAGCCAGACCTGGACAATCTCCATAAACATAGGAAGAATCTCCATGACACTAATATTGAGGCTGACTTGGCAGAAGGAAATCAGTGCTTTCTCTCAAGCATGGAAAAGTGCACAAGGTCCATGCCAACCTCCAGGCTGCTCCTGTGCTTGGCACCTTTCTCACCCTCTAAACTATAGATTCTCCATTATTTGTTATCACCGTTATTATCTCCTTGAGCCAATTCACCTTCTGGCATTCATGACTCCCAGAGTTAAGAGTTTGTTTGTGATGTATCTTAACTATATTTATTTTTTATTGTGTAAGCAGTTTTTTTTTTCTGACAAGAATTTTTGTCCTCTCCAGAGCAAGACTATAAACATTCTATAATAATAATCATAACTGACAATAGAAAATAAATATTTAATATAAAATCGATGAGTTTTATATATATGGATATCCCGTCTTCACTGTTCTTCAAGTGATATACATTTTTATCTCTTTGACCATCTATTACATTAAAACTACATTAATATTGAAATGTGAGAAGGGACAAGGAGACAGTGAGAGGAGATTTTGAGCACTGACCAGGAGAAAAATGTTTCTTTTTGCACAATATTTGTGAAAACCAGACTACAAATTTCTTGTGTAAAACATCCTCTTCATCTGGACCAAACTTATCTGTAAGTTATTTCATTAATATATTAAATGACCTTCTGTTTCTTTATGCAACTATAAATGAAAAGCAAAAAAGCTAATTTTAGCCAGCTCAAACACTCTTGGTAAGGAGATTTTTAGTTAGAAAAAAGTCAAAGCAAATGCAACTTTAAAGATCTCCTTGGCAGTACAGTGGTTAGGGCTCCATGCTTCCACTGCAGGGCTCATGGGCTCGATCTCTGGTTCTGGAAATAAAATCCCACATGCCATGTGGTGCCACTAAAAAAACAATTAATGTGATATTTTGAACATTTTAAATCTACTAAATAATTTTACTCCAAATTATTAGTAATTCTTAATAACTTTGAGCAAAGGACCTGGAAGAAAGATACAGCATGAAGAACTAAATGACAGAGTAAAGTTGTCCTGTAAAGCGTGTAATAGTATGGGCAGTCTAAAAATTCAGTTGCCAGGCAAAGGATGTTCCAGCATTGGAGTTTCATGGGCTGTAGCCCACCAGGCTTCTCTGTCCATGGTGATTCTCCAGGCAAGAATACTAGAGTGGGTTGCCATGCCCTCCTCCAGGAGATCTTCCCAATCCAGGGATCAAACCCAGGTCTCCCCCACATTACAGAAGGATTCTTTACCATCTGAGCCACCAGGGAAGCCCATGGTGCTATATCTAGCTATATATGCTAGATACGGGGCTTCCCAGGTGCCGCTAGTGGTAAAGAACCCACTGGTCAATGCAGAAGATGTAAGAGATACAAGTTTGATCCCAGGCTCTGGAAGACCACTGGAAGAGGGAATGGCAACCCACTCTAGTATTCTTATCTAGAAAATCCCCATGGACAGAGAAGCCTGGCGGGCTGCAGTCCATGGGGTCACAAAGAGTCAGACACGACTGAAGCGACCTATCATGCACACATATGAGACACATTTTATTTCACTTGTAAGTGAAACCTTGGACATGGCCCTTGTCAAGCTCTCAAACTAAAAAAGATAAGGGGATTACCCAACAAAGTCAAGATTATTCATGTATAGGAGAAAAATTTCAATTCAGGATATCCATATTATTGGAAACTATAGGGAAGCTCTGGGAACAAGGAGAGAAGTGTTTCTATTTTTATATAGAGGAATGGAGGAAGTTGGAAAGGGCTATATTTAGTGAAAGTTCATTAGAGGAAAATGAGAGCTTGGAGTTGTGGTAACTTTTCACTGGCTGAGTTGTAATAGTTTCCCATTGACTGGATTGTTGCTTAGCAAGGAGAAAATCTTTTTTTTTTTTTTTTNCAAGTTACCTTGTTTTTAAATATATAGTCTCCATTTCATCCTATTAAACTAAAAGTGTGCTTTATTCTTATATTAATGGTACATTTGGGGCTTGGATATTTCAATAACATGTCCGTAATCATACTAGTAGTAAATGTCAAAGGTAGAAATTGGACTTAGTTCTATTTTACTCCACAGACCATGCTGTTGAAAACCACACTGAATTGCATTCTAATTTTTTACTTTGTTACCAGAAACATTATTGCCAGTACTATAAATAAAATAGAAGAAGAAAATGAGTTCCAAGGTATTGATAATTCTTCTCACTGGCCTCCTTTTTCCTCCTTACAAAAGAAATAAATGTTCTAGGACAGCTACAAATTTTGAAGTAGTTCCTTGCTAAGTGACATTAATCTATATATTATTAACTAGAAATGAATCATCTAGCTCCAAGTGAATGTCATATAAGACCCAGCAGATTCTTTTGTGTAACTGAACCAGTTTTAACTAGGTCATACATATTTACGTTTCCCAGGTGGCACTAGTGGTAAAGAACCCACCTGCCAAAGCAGGAGACATAAGAGACATGGGTTCTGTCCCTGGGTTGGGAAGATCCCCTGGAGAAGGGCATAGCAATCCACTCCAGTATCCTTGCCTGGAGCCTGGTAGGCTACAGTCCACAGGGCCACAGAATCAGACATGACTGAGTGACTGAGCACACACATACGGGATAAAAAATAAAACAGTAACATTAAAAAAAATAATATCTTCCTTAATTGATTTAATTTCCTTCACAATTGATTCAACAGAGGAGATAGGACTTACTTCTATGTTCCTTCATGGCCAGGTAGATATTTTTTGAAAAAGTCTTTTTCCAAATGACCCCAAATCACTGCAATAGCTTGTTGTCTTAGCTGGCATAATATCCCAGTCCTCTCCCCTAAGCAGGCTAAATTCTCACACCAACATTTCAACATTTCCAGCTGGTTCCTTTCTGGCTTTCATATTTGTAAAGATGCCAGTACATCCCTTTCAGTATGTAAGCCAGACCTGGACAATCTCCATAAACATAGGAAGAATCTCCATGACACTAATATTGAGGCTGACTTGGCAGAAGGAAATCAGTGCTTTCTCTCAAGCATGGAAAAGTGCACAAGGTCCATGCCAACCTCCAGGCTGCTCCTGTGCTTGGCACCTTTCTCACCCTCTAAACTATAGATTCTCCATTATTTGTTATCACCGTTATTATCTCCTTGAGCCAATTCACCTTCTGGCATTCATGACTCCCAGAGTTAAGAGTTTGTTTGTGATGTATCTTAACTATATTTATTTTTTATTGTGTAAGCAGTTTTTTTTTTCTGACAAGAATTTTTGTCCTCTCCAGAGCAAGACTATAAACATTCTATAATAATAATCATAACTGACAATAGAAAATAAATATTTAATATAAAATCGATGAGTTTTATATATATGGATATCCCGTCTTCACTGTTCTTCAAGTGATATACATTTTTATCTCTTTGACCATCTATTACATTAAAACTACATTAATATTGAAATGTGAGAAGGGACAAGGAGACAGTGAGAGGAGATTTTGAGCACTGACCAGGAGAAAAATGTTTCTTTTTGCACAATATTTGTGAAAACCAGACTACAAATTTCTTGTGTAAAACATCCTCTTCATCTGGACCAAACTTATCTGTAAGTTATTTCATTAATATATTAAATGACCTTCTGTTTCTTTATGCAACTATAAATGAAAAGCAAAAAAGCTAATTTTAGCCAGCTCAAACACTCTTGGTAAGGAGATTTTTAGTTAGAAAAAAGTCAAAGCAAATGCAACTTTAAAGATCTCCTTGGCAGTACAGTGGTTAGGGCTCCATGCTTCCACTGCAGGGCTCATGGGCTCGATCTCTGGTTCTGGAAATAAAATCCCACATGCCATGTGGTGCCACTAAAAAAACAATTAATGTGATATTTTGAACATTTTAAATCTACTAAATAATTTTACTCCAAATTATTAGTAATTCTTAATAACTTTGAGCAAAGGACCTGGAAGAAAGATACAGCATGAAGAACTAAATGACAGAGTAAAGTTGTCCTGTAAAGCGTGTAATAGTATGGGCAGTCTAAAAATTCAGTTGCCAGGCAAAGGATGTTCCAGCATTGGAGTTTCATGGGCTGTAGCCCACCAGGCTTCTCTGTCCATGGTGATTCTCCAGGCAAGAATACTAGAGTGGGTTGCCATGCCCTCCTCCAGGAGATCTTCCCAATCCAGGGATCAAACCCAGGTCTCCCCCACATTACAGAAGGATTCTTTACCATCTGAGCCACCAGGGAAGCCCATGGTGCTATATCTAGCTATATATGCTAGATACGGGGCTTCCCAGGTGCCGCTAGTGGTAAAGAACCCACTGGTCAATGCAGAAGATGTAAGAGATACAAGTTTGATCCCAGGCTCTGGAAGACCACTGGAAGAGGGAATGGCAACCCACTCTAGTATTCTTATCTAGAAAATCCCCATGGACAGAGAAGCCTGGCGGGCTGCAGTCCATGGGGTCACAAAGAGTCAGACACGACTGAAGCGACCTATCATGCACACATATGAGACACATTTTATTTCACTTGTAAGTGAAACCTTGGACATGGCCCTTGTCAAGCTCTCAAACTAAAAAAGATAAGGGGATTACCCAACAAAGTCAAGATTATTCATGTATAGGAGAAAAATTTCAATTCAGGATATCCATATTATTGGAAACTATAGGGAAGCTCTGGGAACAAGGAGAGAAGTGTTTCTATTTTTATATAGAGGAATGGAGGAAGTTGGAAAGGGCTATATTTAGTGAAAGTTCATTAGAGGAAAATGAGAGCTTGGAGTTGTGGTAACTTTTCACTGGCTGAGTTGTAATAGTTTCCCATTGACTGGATTGTTGCTTAGCAAGGAGAAAATCTTTTTTTTTTTTTTTTTCCTGCTAGGGGATGTAAAGTCAGCTTCTTCTGATGGGTATATGATGTAGGATTCATGAATGGCACTTGTGTGAGACCCTCCACCCCAAGGGTTTCCCAAATCCATTTTGAAAAGGGATTTCCTTTACTCATTTTCATGTTTTCTATTTTATAACACAATTAAAATAGTATTAATAATAGTTTTTAATTACTTTACCATGTTTTACAACTTCTTAGCTATATTAATAATAACTACCACTAGGTATCATCAAATTTCAGATTTTTAACTTTTAATACTGTAATTTTATTTGCATTAAATTTATTATGAGGTATTTAGAAGATTTATTTATTTTTGGCAATTGGTAAAACATCAGTATTTAAAACTTAAAAATAATTATTTCATTGACATTTTTCTTTAAAGGTTGACAAGAACACAGATCTGAGACTTGAAGCCCAAACATTTGCCAGAAGATTAACAAAAAAAGGAAGGGAAAACAACATTGTCACAATGTCTTTTCTAAAGAATTCAGTGTTCTTGATGCAAAAATGTAGACTACAAAAGTATGTACCATAGGCGAAATCAAGCACAGAACATGAGAAAATGATAAAAGATCCAGACAAACACCCACCTACAGGGTGAGATGTGGAAAAACAGCTGCAGAAGAATTAAATTGTTATTATGTACTTTGCTATATTTAAATATTTGGAAACCCAGCGGTCAATCTACAAAAATGTTATTTTACACATAGCATCACCATTTCATTTTCCAAAGCTGTATATTAAATGCTCTGCTTTCAACACAGTCATTTTCTCCCCAACTTCCCAAATCCTGTGCCTCTCCATGTCCATTCCCCTAATCAATTTCATGTCTCTGGCAACTAACTTCCCCAGGAAATGGTGCTACAGCAGAATGAGAGAACAGCGCACTGGAACAATACAACACATCTAAGATTTAGTGAATAAAGATTTTATGGGTTGAGAGGAGTAGAGAAAACTTAATCAGTAAGAAAGAATCTTAGAAGAAAGGACAATGAGAAGGACCCCCATCATCTGCCCCTTAGCTTCAGGTGGAATTTTGAGTGCAAATGTAAATGACAGAATAATAAAAATGTGCTTGAAAGGATCTGAAATCATAAGGAACTTGTACAGTTCTTCCTAAGGTAATGATAAATCTCATAACTATCTCTCAGTCAGTCTTCTCAAGTTCTCTGCACTGTGTGGTAAGAACAGTTAAAAAAAAATGACTAGGAGAGTAGCCAGCAAGGACTCTAACATCCTTTCACAGTTTTCCCATGCTCAATAGCACTTGGAGAGTAGTAAGTATTTCCTGTGCTTCTAAGAAGGGGACAGAAATCGATGGACAATTCAGACTCTATTATTGTTGGAAAAAGGGCAACAGAACACCTGTATGGATAGGCACACAGCATTTGTCTAAGCTTAAGGCAAGAGAGATCATGATTAGACTTCTAAGTGGCTCAGCATGGATAGAGTTTACAGGGAAAGGAAGAACTAGAGCGGACTGTGTGCCAGAAGCCAGGAAAAGCACATTTCAAGAAAAGAGGGAATGTAGAAGTCAGGACAGCTAAGGACTGAAAAGCAGTCTATGAATTAGCAACCCAGCACTTGCTGTTTAACTGAGTGAGAGCAAGAACAATACTGATCGGTGTGTGCATGCATACTTAGTTGCTAAGATATGTTCTACTCCTTGTGATCCGATGGACGGTAGCCCGCCAGGCTCCTCTGTCCATGGGATTGTCCAGGCAAGGATACTAGAATGGGTTGCCATTTCCCTCTCCAGGGAATCTTCCTGACCCAGGGATTGAACTCAGAATTCCTGCATCTCTTGCATTGGAATGCAGGTTCTTTACCATTGAGCCACCTGGGAAGCATGTTGATGGGGTGATGACATCAAATTGCAAGTTTTTGAAAAGGTAGAAACATTGTTTTAAGTGAATTAGTAAGTAATAATATTCAGATAACACCACAAATATTCACAGTGCAGAAAGCACTATTGGGGGAGGGGACATACAGCTGATGGGAGGTGGTATTATCACTGTTTTGATGAACCAGGAACAAAAACATGGTTAAATAACTATGGAAAGAAATAAATATAGTGGGAGTGATTAAAGGAATCTATGAGAGATGGCAGAATTAATAATGTGAGTTAGAAGTAGATGTACTTCTAGTCTCAAGAGAAAAGTTCTGTCTTAGAAAAGGTGGCTAGTAAATATTTTTAAAATTTTTTTTTGCATTAGATGTTCTCTGGGTAGACAGAGATTTAGACACAAGCATAAATAAGCCAAAAGAACTGAAGGAGCTATGAAAGCACATCTCTATGGAAGCTTCTTTTTGGTCACTTTTTATTTAATTCAGTCTCTTTGGTCATTTTGATTCAGCATGGACTAATTTTGCACATTTGATAACCTTGTTTTTCTAAATATTTTGGATTTCTTTTACCTTTCTCAGATTCCTCCTTTCATTTTCCTGATTTGAGATCCCCCATACCTTCTGCTCACGCCTGACAGTAATACATATTTCTGAAAAATGCCACATTATGTTTAAGGTGCATGTGCATCTGAAAATAGTTAGAATCTGACTTCACACATTTTGGAAACAAAAATCATTACAGTAAAACGCCGCAGTTTCCTGGAATTCTGAGCATTTGTTTGGTGCAGACCATCAATTACATAATGTTATAAAACTCACAGCACTGGAGCTTAGGTTTGCAGTAAGGGTCTCTAAGCCCTATTTCTATTACATTGATGTAACTATTAATACTACAGAGGTGCCATTGCTTCTGAGAGTTTCGCCATATCCTTTTCTTCCTCCTTCTTGTTTCATAATGGGTATATATTTCACAGTGACCTGGATGCTTGGGTACTCAAAATTTATAAAGAAATCTCATGTAACAATGTTGCATCCCATAACTGCCCATGGGTTAGTTCAAGGAATCTAATTAAGAGTGAATATTGTAATGCTTTTTCAAGATTTTGATTCAGTAACAAGGTCAAAAATCATATGCCATGATAACAAATGTTTTTAGCATCTAAATAGAGATAATACTAACATATTACTCCCATTACGAGGTAAACTAAGAGGAAATAAGCTTTCATAAAGGAACTTTGTAAATATTGGTCAATATAAGGTATACACAGTTTCAAAGGGTAATCAACCTATTAAATCAAACTTAATACTGAGAATTCTAATAGTTGCACCATTGGACAGAGACCACAAATACTTATGAAAAATATTTTACTTATATTCCAAGTACACAGCATAGATCTAAATTATAGATAAATTTTCTTGATCTATATCCTTCCTAATACAACCTGTTTTACTAACAGAGAATAGTATCTTTCTCTGTGAAAACAATTGGAAGTGAAAAAATAAAATTCAAAAAACTGAATTGTGTTAATTCACTGTCCTTTCATTTTATCCATTTGTATCTTTGCTAAAACTATCAGGTCTAGGATACTGGGATAATTTGTTATTGCCCAAGAAAAACCTTCATATATTTGTTTAAAAAATTATATCAAAAGCTTTGAAAGTTGACATTTAAAGTGCCACAAAAAATCACTGTCAAACATAAGTCAGTGCAATAGGTTGCTTGCCTAAAACAGGTGTGGTAAAAGCAAATTGTGGGAATTTAAATAATATCTTATGTGCATTCAGGAAATTTTCTTTCTTAAAAATATTTTAAAGTAAATAATATACTTAATTAGTGCCTTTGATATTCTTAAAGATGTATATTTGAGTGCTGACTTACACTCTAATTTATTAACCTAAGAAGCACAGACTATTGAATGTGAGCAATTCAAACATGAATTCATAGTTATAGACAATATGATTTATGCTCTTAAAAATCCCCATTTCAGAATTTGTAACTAATTTATCACTATGTCAGAATGTAGGTAAGCTGAGTTATTAAGCTCATGAAAATGATTTTGTTCCAGCAATAATATTAATTTACAATGATATAGCAAAAATTATATATTATGAATTTAATTTCCTTACTCCCCTCTGCTAACTAGAAGCTTTTCATTCTCTCAGTCTCTAGTTTTCAAAATAATATCTTATAAATTTTTGGTCACTTGATTAGTTTATATACACATGTATGCTGCTGCTGCTGCTGCTGCAGCTGAATCGCTTCAGTTGTGTCGGACTCTGTGTGACCTCATAGACAGCAGCCCACCACACTCCCCCGTCCCTGAGATTCTCTAGGCAAGAACACTGGAGTGGGTTGCCATTTCCTTATCCAATGCATGAAAGTGAAAAGTGAAAGGGAATTTGCTCAGTTGTGTCCAACTCTTAGTGATCCCATGGACTGCAGCCTATCACGCTCCTCCATCCATGGAATTTTCCAGGCAAGAGTACTGGAGTCGGGTGCCATTACCTTCTCAGATATACATGTATAGTATCAGACAAAAAAAGAGTAGTTCAATACATATGTATATACACACATATATATGATATTTTCATTCTTTCACTTACTTTTCACTTCCTATGCATGACATTTATATATCCTATAATTATTATTTTTTAATATACAGCAATTTTTTTTGCTAATCACAGTAGTTATGATCACTACAAACACCTCTTCTGGGATGCTAAATCATTGTCCCTAAGGGAAATAAAAAGTTAAGTTCCTCTGTGCTTCTCTTCACAACAGTTTCATCAATCAACATATAAACTTATTTTTAGGTGTGTTTCTGTTTAAAGATGCCATATTTAATGTATATTGTTGATTCATTAACATCAAAGTCACAGCCAACAACTCTATACTTCATGCCTGAAAAAATTCTTGTCTGACCCAAGTATTGTCTCCATAAGCTACATCACAGCCTTCCTACAGTTAGAAACACCAGATAGCAATCCAGCACTACACTGGGGGGCCATTTTTAACAGCAAATCACAACAAAAAGCATAAAAATGCTGAAAAATAAAAGATGGCACTAAATAGATTTTGAAAGAACACTATTTGCTTACAATGTGTGTATGTGTGCGCTAAGCTGCTTCAGTCGTGTCTGATTTTGTGTGACCCTATGAACGGTAGCTTGCCAGGCAGCTCTGTCCACGGGACTCTCAAGGCAAGAATACTGGATTTGGTTGCCATGCCTTCCTCCAGGGGATCTTATTGACACAGGGATCAAATGGGTGCTCTCATGTTTCCTGCATTGGCAGGTGGATTCTTTACCACTAGTGCCATCTGCAAAGCCCTTGTTAAAATATGAACGCTTAAATAAGAAGGTAGTGTCTCCTTGTTTGACCTCAGCTGGTAATGTGCACATTGGTGACTTGATATTTTCCCTGCTTTGGGCATGTCCACTAAGGATTGCAAAAGTTCCCTGTTATTTATTTATTTTGAGTTACAAATTTTAGCAAGTAGGCAAATTTACAATTATGGAATCTGTGACTTGGATTCCACTAAAAGCAGCAGAAGTATAATTCTAAGCAAACTATTCCAAGAACTAAGAAACAAATTGATATGAGCAGTAGAGAAGTGTGAGCAGTGTGACATGATTGTCTCTGGATTTAAACCAAGATTTCTAGTAATGTAAGTTTAATTTTCAAAACTTATGAATTTATATAAAATTTTTCCAAACTATCCCAATAGTTCTGAAGTAGGGAAAAGTGATGGGAAGAAAGTAGGGAGGGAACAGAAAATGAATTAAAAAAAATAAACAGAGACTGATGGAGAAGACAGATTGCCGAGAGCTTACAAAGGTAGGAAGACAGATAAATCTTAGACTAATTGATCCAGAGAGTTGATATGGGGTGGGAGGTGGGGGGGGGGGTGGGT